>CM068313.1:46224995-46249995 GCA_034766995.1 Acanthacorydalis orientalis | reverse complement strand
TAAAATGTTAATGTAATGATTTCATTGAAAAAGTTAAAAAATTAAGCGAATAATATCATGAAATCTCATTGATGTGATAATACGTACCAGCTCATACTCGTTATTTTTGTAAGCATAGTGAAATGAGACTTACTGTAGATTTCTCAGAAAATTTTCAGCAGATGTTAGTTAAATCTAGCAATTAGCATTGCTTTTTAATACATATATACATTATAATTAATACTTTTCGAATTGTTCAAAAACTAATATCTAGTAAAACTTGTTTCGAATAATGTTAGCTAATTATAAAGTTTTATTGAAAATTAAGTACTTGTCAATCTAAAAGAATTGTCTTCTCAAAGAAATATATAAAGCATACTTATTTACGTTTTTATATTTCACTCTTATCTACCTACTTATCTCTCTTTCGGTAGTTTATATATATATATATATATATATATATATATATATATATATATATATATATTCATATATAATAAGAGATAAAATACAAAAACTTTTTCGTTAAAATTTAATACAGTGGAAAACAAAAATCATATTACAAACACTTCACAAATCTAAATAAATACTTGAAAAATATTTATTACTAAGAATAAATTTAAAATATTCTAGAGAAGAATTGTATATAAAAATAAAATTCGCAAATTAAAATTTCGTTCCACACTTGTACCATTTTAAAGTGTACACAATTTTGTTCGTTCTGATTAGGAAGCCTAACAGAGAGTTTGTATCGTTTTTTCGTCACTATTTCTCTGTGTCAGGAATAAGTAATTTGTACTTCTACTATCTTCTTTAAACGTGATAGCCATTTTTCAGGTTCAGTGTCCGGAACGAAACTCTGATTCACAGTTTTATGTGAAGTAAATGTAACAATGTTTTGTGACTATATATATATATATATATATATATATATATATATATATATATATATATATATATATATATATGTGTGTGTATGTGTGTATATATAAATTAGTATTTGACACGAATTTTCCAAATAAATTTTATTAATAAATTAAAATATTGATGAATAAAGTAAGTAATACTAACAAGTAAGATGATTACTGCTGTAAAAAATTATGATAATCAAGAAACTTGCATATAAATTTCAACTTAGTATAAGAATAGCCTAAGAGAAATATATATATATATATATATATATATATATATATATATATATATATGTATGTATCTATCCATCAAGTTCTTAAAAAAGTTCGTTTATTGCAAATATATTATTTTACGATGTCCTTGTGAAGTTATATTTTATTGCACAATATGCACTATAAAATAAATTTGAAAAAGTTGTAAGTAAGAAACTTCCAAGTTTTGTCTATGACATAATTTTCTAACTGCAATAACCAAACTTACGATCATAAAAAAATTCATTAATATAAAACAACTTAAACGAATATTTCCTAAAAGTTAGATAGAAATCACTTCCTCGTTTTATAACTTAACGAAAATATTTTTCATCGTTAGGAATTTTTGAAATAAATTCAAGTAAACTTTAATGTTTATTTCTCCAAATCACATTTTTTGTCCAATTAATACTTTTTAATATTATATACGATATATATATATATATATATATATATATATATATATATATATATATATATATATATATATATCTATCTATATCTGTAATATAAAAAGAATTTAGTTATCTTAATTTTTAAAATAATACATCTTTGAAAGAATATTATTAATACAAGTTATCTCAATTCTTAAAGATGATTTAATATAAAAATAATTTGATATTAAAAAATATTTTCTAATATATATAATTTACACACATTTGTAAAAGCTATGAAATTCAAACAGGTAGACGTTTTGAAAAGATTGAAAGTAATGTAATATTATATATATATATATATATATAATATTTAGATATATATATATATATATATATATATATATATATATATATATATATATATATGCCTAAAATTATTTCAAAATCGTAAAAGTTCAGATAAAGCTTAGTGTGTATCAAAATTCGTTTTATATTGTATATTATCTCTCTCCTCTCAGTTTTCTTTAAGATGCATATATATATATATATATATATATAGAGAGAGAGAGAGAGAGAGATTTATCTACAAAAAAATTAATATTTATTATTACAATTCACAAATAAGTAAAATGAATCTATTTGAACACAAAAGCGAAAAAATTTGCTTTTTCTAAAAAATCAGTAGATTTAATAAAACTTGTTATCACTTTTCGACATGAGATGAACCACTTGTTATCGAAAATACTTCTTCATTTTGGTTTCTACCTTCTTATTGTGCAAGTTTTCATTTCGTGTTGATTAGTTTACATTGAACTTGTGTATTGACAATTTAAATGTAAATATAGGATTGCAATATATATATATATATATATATATATATATATGTATATATATGTATATATATATATATATATATATATTCCAGAGGGTTTCCCCCCTACTCGCTGCGCTCGTCCACTTGCCAATTTTAAGCGTCTACATGTAACCGAATGAAACAATAAACATATTTTTAAAATTCATTTATGTCTATATTATCATTATTGCAGACAGATTACATTGTTGCTATTTAATATATGAGATAAACATATTTAGGTACCATGGAACCTCCTCGATGTCGTCGAAATTTTTTTTGTAGGTAATTTTGATTATATATATATATATTATATATATATATTATATAATATATATATATATATATATATATTATATAATATATATATATTATATAATATATATATATATATATATATATATATACATATACAGAGAAGCATATATAATTTAATGAATATATATTCATAGATGACTGAAAATAATTATTACTTATTTTTAAAATGCATTAAAAACAGTATTTTTTAAAACAAAAGATATTAGTATTTTTATTAAAAAAATCTTATTAAAAACGAAAATTCAACCAATATACAAAATCAAATTATTTTTTCTTGTACGAAGATCGAAACTTAACTTCAATATTGGTCGTTTATTATTTGCATATCAATTGCATGAACTCTCATTATACATTTGAAGTGAATTGAACTTTTCTCGTGAGATCAACTTCAATTCAGTATTCTGTAAAGTTTCCGTAACTGACATTACTTTCATCTCTGTTCTCATGATAAGAATATTTTAACTCGTCTTCAAAAATATATTTTGATTTCAAACGGAACAGTACTTAAATATATGTAGCTGTGATATAAAATAAAGAAATATGTATATATAATTCAACTGGAATTTCTGGAAATAATTTAATATGATTTTATGTAGTTAAAATTAATGGAACATTTTTATTGTTTTACATAATAGGTTTTATACAGCTTTTATTTATTTATACAGATTTTAAAAATAAATATTTAGGAGAATTTATTAATTCTAATTTTGCAATTTTAATAAATTATAAATTTATATTAGGCTGGTAGAAAAATAAATGCCTATTATCTTTAGAATGCAAACAAGTAAAGACAGATTATAATACGAAATATATTGTTTTTGAATTATTAACTAATCCTTACTAGAAATTTTTTGAATAGTTTAATTGATTAATATATCAGATTGAAAGAAAAATAATTTCGGTTTTTCTTTCCTGAATACTAATTTTATTTTATTTTTCTTCAATGAATGTGCCATTACATCGTATTCATATTAACATACTTTTAAAGTGAATTTTTCGGTTTGTATTTTGGTAACATCAACTTTGGTTAAATTATTCCTTTTGCTTCAAATTAGCCTATTGAATTAAAGATGGAGAAAAAGCAAATAAGAACATTTTCTTGTCCTTCTGTTGAGGAACGTCCGATGTATGATGGTTCCCAAATTTTTTTACTGGGAATGAGAGCCTTGAAGATTAAGAAGATCGCAGGTATCTTTCTTCAATCCATGACGATCAATTAATGGCGTTAGTTGAATCAGAACCACACATAGCATTTCAAAAGCCTACACGAAATTTAGGTGTTAATCATCCACCAGTTCTCGATCACTTAAATTAAAAAATGTATATGAATTTGAAGGTCATGAATAGCAATGATTTTTCTACCAACCTAATGCTTTTCTACTCAAAACATTTGTTTATGTTGTTGTTGTTTTCTTTCATATAAAAATACATTAAATAATGACTGATAAAATGTACTAATAATATATCAGGTATTTATGGTTCGATTTTTTTTTGTATACAAAACTTGTAATTTGTAAATAGATTATTTAGTAATGCAATGGTATAATTTATTGAAATCTGTAAATATTTTAAAATAATTTATGTTCTTTAAAATTTAAATATGAAGATAGAAGAGATACGTAAAAGTGAAAATTATTTTTAATAATTTAAAATGATGATTTTATACACTGATTAAATTTGTACAATCATATCCTTTAGGTAATTTTGGCATTATTAATTATATTTATAATTCGACTCTTATCAATTCTAATTCATATATATTTCTTCTTAGTAACATAGCCATAACATAGTAACATGCCGTTAGTAACATAGTGTCCTAATATTTATCAAATAATAATTTTTACAATTTTCAAACAAAATTTGAAAAGCAGTATTCTATACATTTGGTTATATATTTTTAATAAATAACTATCTGATTATAAAAATAAAATCATTTTGTATAATTAAAATATTTAACTTTATTAAAATATTTTCTCAAGAACTTTTGTTGGAAAATATTAAACTTTATAAAAGAATTAAATATTTTGAAGCAAGATTTTTGCATTAAAAGTTAATATCTATCCATGTAATCCTACTAACTGGTCTTGTCTTATGTATGTATATATATATATATACCAAGGGCTGTACCCCCTGTTCCCTGCGAACAACAAACATTCAGCTCGTTGTGCTCGCACTCTTGTCAATTATAAGCTTGTTCATGAACCGAATGAAACAATAGACATATTTTTTAAAACGCATATGTTTATATTATTATTATCACAGATATATCGCAAGCTAGTTGTTATATATATATATATATATATATATATATATATATATATGTTAGCATGTCTATATAAATCGTAGATAGATTATTTTTTGCAAAGTTATAGTTTTTCTGGATAATTTTGAATATATATATATATATATATATATATATATATATATATATATATATATATATATATATATGTAAATTCAAAATGCAAACGTCAAGTTTAAAACAGTTCCATTCTACTTTATGACTACCTGTTCACTATAAATATCTAACTTATGACTATCGTATAAAACTGAATATATTTTAAATTTATGTATATATGAAAGCTTAACTTTTTACGATCTATCAAATAATACAATCAAAGTTATTCTACTATGAAAAATATGTTGTTTACATTCCTTTATGAAATGTTTCAATTTGAATCGAATATTTGTATTTATTGCAATTTGATACTTAAAAAAGTAGTCTGTTATGATTATTTATTTTCATTTTATTTATATTTATCTTTCATAATTGAAACTTATAATTTCCTGTTAGTTAATTTATTTGAACGGAAAATGTATGAATTTTATTTGTCATTGTTATGACTATATACTTTAAATTTATCTTCGTATTTCTCTAGTGAAATTTTAATGCAAGTATAATCTAAACTATATAATATTTTCTTACTTTCAAAAAATATAATTTTAAAATGTAAATTTATTTTCTTGAAGAAATTGAAGTATATATAAATAAATATAATAAGAAACAAAAAACAAACTATATTATTTAAATAAATTATCTTTTTTTTTTAAAAAAAATTTTATTTTAACATCTTAATATCATGAAATAATTTGTTTAGTTACAAAAATGTTCACTAGAAACATATTTTTCAAATACGTCTCTTTCTTTCTCTCTCTATATATATACATATATATATATATACACACACATATATATATATATATATATATTGCTAGAGACAGAAAGATTCAATTTAGACTTTTACATGGATGTATTAAAAGGTGACGCAAAAGTTAAGAAAAATTATATATCTCAATGATGATATATGAACATGTTACCTGAACTAAATAGGGGATATCATGTTCTTTTTAGTTCTTGTGTTATACTTAATACTTTCATGAGGAAGCCTAAGTTGTGTCATTATATATATATATATATATATGTGTGTGTGTGTATATATAAACACAGTTATGTAATAGAAAATAATATATTTAAGAATATTGTGCAAAGCACATTTTTATTGTACAATCTTTTTATCGAAATAGTTTTGTTTTGTATTCACATGGATTGGGCTACAATAATTATGTTAATTATGGTTAAAAGAAATTTTCTTGAAATTTATTAAATTATTTTTAAGCATGCAATTTTATGTATATATATATATATATATATATATATATATATATATATATGCATGTAATATAATATAAAATATAAAGAGAGCGAAACGGAGACAGGGATAAAACTGTTTTTGAAATTACTTTACTTTATATTCCAATTATATTTATTAAACGACTAGTGAGTATTTTAGGGTCTGTGCAACATTTGTTTTACAAGTACCCTGCATGTCATTGACGAGTTTGTTTTTTAAAGACCGGTTTCAACTTTCATTATTTTATAATAGACAGAAGAAATTAATTGACGTTACCTACAGGTTTAGAATGCAGTAATGAACAATTATGGACAGGAAAAGAACATGATATACGTTCATTTATTAGTACAATTCAAGTTTATATATATATATATATATATATATATATATATAATTTGTATATAATATATATATACATATAATATGTATATAATATATATATAATATGTATATAATATATATATATATATATAATATGTATATAATATATATATATACATATAATATGTATATAATATATATATAATATGTATATAATATATATATATATATATATATATATCTAATTTATATATTTAGTTCAATAAGTAGTGAAACATCTATTAGTAGTCAACTTATGTTGCTAGTAATTATAATTCTTATAATTATATTGAAGCAAACATTAAAAATGAAACGTATACTAATTGATTATAGATATAGAAATACTATGATTATTATTATTAGAAGTATAAGGATTGTTTTAATCAGTTATTCGAAAAAAGCTAGATGTTCGGGTAATACACCGCAAAAAATGTTGGTTACTTTAAGTAAATTAGATCGGATAACCAGAAAAAGATTAAACAACCGAAAAATATTTCAGTAAATGATTAAATTTTATTTCAAATTTAATTATTAAGAAACCAAAAAAGGTAACAATTTCTTAATGAAATACCTGAATAAAATCTAAGATAATTTAGTTTTTACAATCACTATTCTTAGGCCTTTTTTGAAATTTTATCCCAGAGATTTATGGTTTCTAAAAATTCGTTTTGAGAATAGAGTATAAAGTAAAGCCTCTGAACGTTCCATGTATTGAAATTATATCATAAATGATTTAAAATATATGTTTTGAGTTAAATTTCAAGTTATTTGTAATTAACGAATAGTATTTTGTTTGTAGTCTGAGAGTTGAAAGTTAACGATCTATATTGATTTATATAAAATTATTTAAGTGTGGAAGAATGAAAATAAAATTAAAATAAGTAGTAAATTCATCGCTAACAATTATAAGCTAATTTTGCTGAGACATGGTTACTTTTGAGATCGTAGGGAATATTATAGAAACTAGTATATAGCCCTTCAAAATTGACTAGAAAATAGAAACAATCAAAAAAGAAAAAAATCTTTATTTGTTTTAGCACATAATATATTTAAACAATACCTAAGAATAAAACTTAATGAATTAAACTTGAAACCTATCCATTGTGAAAATTTCCTTATACATCACATTCGCTAGATGGCGAAAGACGGTGACGTTACGGACAAAGTGACGAGAAATGTAGATTTTTATTATTAAGAGAATAGATGTCTTCAATCCGGAACCTTATACCATTAAAAATATTTTTAAACAATAACTGAACATAGAGAGAGACTCCTCTGTACACAGCATGAATATTTTTTGGGAAATCCTTTTATTTTTTCGAAAGTGAAATAGCATAGAATCGGAAAATTTCATATAATGTTTTTCGATTTTAAAAGTTCAATTATGCGCTTATACAGTAAGATATCTTAACGAGGTTGTACTTAAAATATATGTTGTTGTCAAATCTTAAATAAAATAGGTTAATTCGGTTTAGATTTAACTTTCTTTTATTTTAAAATCCATTTATACAAAGAATGAAAGAACATTTTAATTATTATGTTATTATAAAACATTCGGTTATGTAGTTAATTGAACTATAAGTTAAATTCTCAAATTACAAAATAGATTTATCTTCATTATGTGCATGATCAATTTTAATATTTAGAGCATGGCCAAATTATTTTATATAACTGACAAGTTAAACGTATACTTAAGTACTTTTGAAGTAAAAATACTTTAAACAGTATTAAAGAGTAGTCAACATACTACAATTATTTAGAGAGCATAACTATTTTATAATATTTTCTGTAAAGGTTAAATTGTATGATTATTAAATTCTTTTGAAATTTAATACCTCCGATAGCAATAAAGCCTGTTACCTCAAACAGGATCTTAATTAAGTATGCTAGAAGCATTACATGACATTCCCAAGTGACCATAGTCTATTTAATACTCGCACAAAATTTTGTTTTACTTTGATGTTAGAAACAATGTATTCTATGAATTAAACCAAACTATATATATATATATACATATATATATATATATATATAGAGAGAGAGAGAGAGATAGAGAGTATGTGAGAGAGAGGAAGAAACAAGTTAATGGAGAATAATTAATATTTAAAAAGGAATATTTAATATGGTTGTGTGTTTATATTGTTATTATGTTTGTTTTTACTACAATTTTACTATAAGTAAATGTTCATATTATTGTTTTGTATAAAAACTATTTTTCTGTTAAAATTATCTATTTGTTTTAAGTAAGTATACTCGTTATTAATTACTATAAATCATGTCGATTAAGTACTATTTTGTGAATATTGAAAATGTTAATTATTATAAGAATATTATAATTTATGTGAATTATAATACAAAATATTAATTTATCATACTGAACGGTTTTCTCGTTTTAATTGTATTACTTACTAATTTTTTAATTGTATTATTTGCAATTTATTATTATTATTTAAATCCTATGTGTACGAATGGATTTAAAATATGTTAAAAATTGGCTCCTTTTAAACTGTTTTATATAAATTTAAATAAAAAAGTTTAATTTTAATCTTAGATTTTTTCTTTTTTCATAACTTATGAAAGTACACTTGAATTTAAAGTAAATATTTCTTTAGTAGATTTTGTTATTTTTATATATATTTTTAATTTATCATATTCACGTTTCGACATATTTTCAAAACTTCCGTTAAAAATGTCATGTTGATAGCTTATAAAAATAAAATATTTTATTAATTATTATATTATTAAATATTACTATTTTACAAATACATTTTTATAATATGAAAACTAGTTTTAGAATTTGAAATTATTTTTGACAGTGAGTAGAAATATCAACTTCATAAAAAAAATATTCTTTGTGTTGTTAAATAAATTCTCATTAAAAAATTCAATCAAGAATTACTTCAAACATTCATTTCGATATGATATCTTTGATTTATTTATGAGATTAATAAAAATCCGTCCTTATAATTTTATTACATGACAATAATATTAGAAGTACATTTAAAGCGTTCAAATTAAAAATAAAAACTGCTGAAAAATAAATTTCATGCTCTAATTGGAAAAATAAAGTAATAAAAAATATACATTCGTGATTTAAATCCAGTAAATATAACAAAGAATATAAGAAATCAATAATAGATGAATTAAATTAATTGAAACAGAATGTACTCGACATCTTTATGGAAAAAATGAGAATAATGATGATAGACGTATTGAATAAAAGAAGTTTTATTTTCATGGATAAATTTTTCTGATATTAAAAATGATTTTCGTTTACTCATTTAACTTCAATTTACAAGCATTCTTTTATAAAACAAAAAGAAACTCTTTTATATCTCAACATTTATTGATATTTTTTGCTACTTATAACAATCGAAGCTTGTACGTAATGGAAAATATAAAAGTTAATTGACAATTATTTACAATAATGAAAGAATAAATACGAATAAAAATAGATTACATATTGAACTTTTTACATATATTTTATTAAGAAAGTTTTACAAGTTAGATTGGTGTAAAATTATACATATTTAATAATATTACATTTACAGATGTATATATATATAAATGTAATTATCATGTAATGTGAACGATACCGAGTAAAAAAAATATAAAGTACTTTTATGCAAAGCTGAAAATATAATTAAAATGAAATTGTTCTTTTTATTGTTATATATTATCATATATATATACAATTAAAACAATAAATATTTGTTATACCTTTTTTAAAATAATTTATTAAGTATCCAATATGGAATGATTTCTATCACAATTTAATTTATCTCATTAGTGAAACAATCGCAAAATTAGCTATAACATAAATGTAAAATATTATAGGAAAGATTTGGGAGAAATATTCAATTTTCTATAGAAATGTGAGAGCATAGAATAATTTGAAGTGTTGCCTTTTTGCATTCTTTATTTCCTTTATATGTTTAAGAAAGAAGCAATGGGTATTATGCAGCATACTTTTGTTTCTGAGGAAAGCGCCATTACCGGAATCTATTTAAAACGAATAGACGTATTATTAGTTTATTGTGTTATTTCTTTTCTATAATTATAGTTGATATCAATGATGCAATAATACAGTTATTTTATGCGTGGTTCTAGATATATAATTTCAAATGAACTTGATAAGGAATTAATAAATAGAAATTCATTATTTTCTTTCAACAAACAATTTGTACAATGAGTATTAAGGAATAGTTTTTTTATATACCTCAACAAGAATAGTTTCTTGTTTATCACTATGCATAAAAGTATTATTTTTTGAAAAATCTGAAAAATGTAGCCAATGAATTTTAAATGAATTTGAAAAAAAAACTATTCATCAATTGAATCTTATAGTAGAAGAGTACCGAAAAAACAGTTGCTTCTTCAACACACCTGAGTTTTTAAAATGATGCTTATAAAGATGAAATAGTGGAGACTGAGGAATTTATGACAGTTCATCAAAAAATACATTCCAGCTACTAAAACATGCTATAGCTGTGATGTTACTTCCGTCTGCGAAAGCACATGGGTCGAAAATTTTGATAAAGTATAAAAAATAGATAATTTAAAACAAGTGTAAGGTAGCGTCTTAGAGAAGCAGATGTTATTTACAACGAAATATTCAGTTAGCCAATTGAAGGAATAGTAGAAACTCTGCGAGAACCGATTGCGTATATGATTATGCATCTTAATATTAGATTATAAGCGAGATACATATTTGTGTGCTATAAAATAATGTTTTTTAATAAAGAATCATAATAAAAAAGTTTTTTTTAAACAAATTATTATGCATTTAATACTATTCCTTGAAAAAAGAATGAGTCAAAATAATTTACGTTGATTTTTTTTATACTTTAAGGTTTCATAGGAGTGTAACTATAAAGCAACTAACAAATTAAAGGCATAAAAAACATATAAACAAAGATAATCTTTAAAAAATCTTATTATTTTTGTGTTAGGGAGTTTTTATTTAATCCTCTAAAGTTTAAATTCCGTGACTTATGCAGTTTTTGAAATGATCAATTCAATGATTACAAAGCGAAATATTAATAAAATCAAAGAAAAATTGAACTCTTCAAATATATCAATAATGATTAGAAACAATAAAAACAACAATTCTCATTATTATCTCTGATATAAATATAATTGTATTTTCACAAATTTTTTTCATCCCACAAACTATAATAAATTTTTTCCGATGAAAAACAATTAATTAATTATTATTCATTATTTTTGATTGCTGTTTATGCGCATTTCGATGGCAAAGTCATCACCCTCAGATTTACAAAAAATGAGAGTTTTCTGTGCCTTTGCACTGTGAGCATGATGCCATTGGCATCAAAATGTTCATAAGTAACAATCAAATATTGAATATTTATTTCGAGAAATCTTCGTTTGTTTTGTGATGTAAATACGAATTCATCTGTGTACGTGAATTCATTCAGGATATCAGAAATGTTTTGTGGTATAGAATTGTATCCAAATACGTCCATTTAGTTCTATTAAATATACACGATGATAGATCTGTTAAGTGGTGTTATTTATACATTTAGTAACTTTTTGTGCGAATAATTAGTTGTATACAATTACAACAACATTAATACTTAGTAAGTTTTTCTATAGGCCACTATTAAAACAAATATCATAAATTATTTGAATATTTTTAAATAGAAAAATGCAATACACTTTCATATACATTGTATTCATTCCAGATTATTATTTTTTCTGGAAAATTAAAAACTCCATTAATAAAATGTTACAGTGATTTTCATTCAAAATATGCTTGCAAATTTTTAAAAACATGCAAAAATTAAACCTGTTAAAAGACAATAAGCATTTTCTAAAATTTTATATTTAATAACAATAAACAAATAATTGTTAAAAACGTCTATGTTAAAAATTGTAAAAAATTAAAAAAAAAGTATTTTTTTTTATTAATTTTACTTTACAATCATTTGTTTATTGAATAAATATAACATGTATATATGGATTTTTTTATTTGTTTTTATATATATATTTTATCTGTTGAAATGTATGTGTACATATATATATATATATATCTTTTACATTTACATCTTTTTTTGTTGTTAAATGAAATAAAATATTTACACGTGCAGAGTACCACCTGCATTACTTCAAATAAACACCGTAGGTGTTTATTTGAATAAAAAAAATACTCGAAATATAAAGTTAAAACATATATAAATATCACTTTGTATGTTTGTTGTTAAATTTTTATTTCGTTTATATTCTCATATTGATAAAAGTGTTCATAGTTGATGTGTGAAAATGTGTGAAAATTTAATTGAAATTTTTATACTTAAATGTCGATAAATCTTCTTTTATATAAATAATTAACATCACGCTAAATATAAGTATATATGTATATAGGTATATATATATATATATATATATATATATATATATATATATATATATCACACTCTTTTTTCTGTTGTTGGATCATACAAAAAGTAACAAAGAACAAGTTAAATTTTGTAATGTAATATAATATTGAATATTTAATGAGTAAAAAGAAAATTTCGGATTCAAATTTTGATTGAAATAAAATAAACTTTTAAATTATGATTATTAAACAATAAAAAATATATCTTTTCAAACAGAATTGAAAACGAAAAGACAATTACGCAAAAACAACATCTGTAAAATAAATTCTTATGTGTTCATCCAAAAAACAACGTCGAAAAGAATTAATGAATTTATTGAAGAGTACTATGCAGAGATTTCGGAGACAAATATTTCTGTATTCTGGAAACAATTTACATCCATTCCCTTGACGAAACGAACCGTGAGAAGAATAATTAACATCACAAGCTTATAGATGTCTTGCAATTTAAGAGACGTACTTTGAAAACGTCAATACTTTTCAATAAATACTTTGAATTTATAATATAATTGAGTCCTTTTGACATTATCTATCTCGTTAAATTATGGATGTATCTTGTAGCAGTTTGAAATTATTTTATCGTTCGGAATTAATTTTATAGTAAGTTTTAATTAGAAATGATCATTAAGTATCAGTTAGAATACAGGAGCATAACGCGTTGTGTAATATTTCAATTTATAATTGCGGAAATAACAATACAGGTATATATAGTGTGATTCAGCCTAGGCTTAGACACAAAAGTATTAAAATAAATAAAAAAAACATGTTATCACCTATTTAGTATTTTGGTTCAGTTTTATTTTAGTACTGAATTAAAATAAAGTTTTAAATAAAAAATAATATAATTTTTCTTAACCCATGCACCCTCTTTTAATACTTCCATGTGGAAGTCTAAATTGAATCAACCTATATATATATATATATATATATATATATATATATATATTATACACATACATATATATACACATATGTATATCAATACAAATACAATATTTCCCAAAAATAATTTTTATTAATTTGATTACATATTTAGAGATCTAAAATAAACAAAAACTTTGTTTGATTTTAATTTTATATTTCGTTATAATTAAAAAGAAGAAAATCTGAGAAATAAGTTTGAACGTACTTAATTTCTACTTTTCCTTAATAAAAAATCATATTTTTTTAATAAAAAGAATTTCATACTCTCGTATTAAGTTAAAAATTCATTTTCAAACGGAAAAGTGTTAAACATGCTATATATTTTTAAACAAATTTTAGAAATCATCTAATTCTGTGTAAATATCATTTATTTGCCTCACTGAATTTGTATAAAATATTAAAAAAAGATTTGTGAGACATCTGTATATATGTGTAAATATATACATATCCAAACTTGTATATAAATCCGTAGAAAGTTTTATTTATGATTTGTCTGGCGATTTAATTTTAACAATCTTAGATTATATTTTGGTAAATTAGTTTTTGACTAATGGAAGAACTCTGAAAGTTTTAATTGGATATAATATAATATTATTTATATGTATATATATATATATATATATATATATATGTGTGTGTGTGTGTGTATTTATGTGTGTGTGTATATATATATATATATATACACTATTTACTAATTCTTAACTTTCATTGAAGTTATTGAAACAATGAAGATAAATTATTTTTTAATTCAAGTTGTTGAAAGTGGCTAACACAACAATCTGTGTCTAATATTTTATATGAAAAATATTGTACTTGAGATAACTTGTATTTCATTGAAATGTAATTTTTTATTGCAAAAAATTTATTTTCATTTTTTTGTATTATTTAATGAAAATTTACATAACAATTTCAAAAAAAGTACTTTATAGTATTGTCAGCTTTAATTTAATGCAATAATTATTTTAAGAGCAAATTTCTTTTGCTATTTGAAATAACTTTTTGTTTGATAATTTAAGTATATTTGAGTATATTGAGTATATTTTAATTACCATGTCTTTTAAAATAATCGTACTTTGTCCATTAAAATAGATAAAAAATACTTTTTGGAAAAAATAATTTTTTTTTGTTTAATTTTTATTATAATTTTCAACATATCATTATTATCGATATAAAAGAAATGAATATTTAATCAATAGTAAAAAATAATGATAATTGTTCTATTAGAATCCTCTGTTACTTGTGGATCTGTTTGCTTCTATGACTGGTTAACACTTCCATTGTTTTCATATAGATATTGAACTAATTCTGGAATATTATTTTTTAGTTATTTATTCTGATTCAAAAATCATGTTATAATTAACAAGATTATAATAAATCATAATCAGTTCAAGATTCACCTAAAGACAAATAATATCGAGACCGGTTCTAAAAGAAATGTAAACAACTTGCAGGATTCGCAGTGCTTTTATAAATATTATTTGCACGTATTCAAAAACTTTTCTTCTCGAATTTTAACAAGTTAATAGTCGGGATTAGTATTGTTTACTAAAAATTGCTTGATAATAGTTTAGTACACTTATAATATTAAAAGTTGTAAAAAAAAAATTCACGCCTCTAATACTGCTCATTCTTGTACATTCCTTGTCTACCCTTTTTAGATTCTTTTAAATTAATACTCTCATACAAAATGGTACACTTAAAAATATTCTTCAAAAAAAAATTAATTTCTATTTATTAATTCTCTATTAAGTTCATTTGAAGCGATAGTGAGAACACCGTATAGAAATAGACGCAAAAATTTTAAAAATCAATGATATCTGATGTTTTTTATTATCTAGATTTTGATTTTTTTAATATTGTAGCTCCAGTTCTTAGGACTTTTTTTAGTGTATACGTGAATCGAGTATTTTATTTCCATTCATTTATGTTATCCCAATGGATGGTTGGTTGGTTTTAGGGGCTTAAGGATGCATTGATAACGGAGGTCATTAGCGTCTAAGTAGTTCAGAGGATATATAATTTTTGTATACTTAAATGAAAAGTTTATTTATTTTTTTTATAACTAGTTGATATACTCGTTCTATTCACGAATAATTTCACGTTCTGCTATTTATTATTTGAAATACATTAATGTAGTAGTCAATTCTATGAAATTATTCATGGACAAAGGATTTTTTACTACAAAATTTCTTTACAAAAGATTGAGAGAAATATAAATATTTTCCCTTTTAAAAAAATCGATAATAGTAATGTATATGTAAAGAAAGACATTAATAGAAATTTAAAGTATTATAAATTAGCCAATCGTTCAAATATTGTTGGAAATTTTAGTTGCACTTTAAATAAGTGTCCATGCCAGTGCAAATGATGAATGGTACATGAGGTGTAGGTAACTTTATATTAAATATTCTTTAATTTATTAGAGTGGATGCAAATTACTTAACCATTCGTATTAAAATAATATTTATGATGCATTTTGAATATGTGCCCTTTTTAAATCATATGCTTGTCTATACATATAAGTATACATTTCATGGATGTGACTTTTTTGTATGTTATCAGTTACAGTCGACATTTCTTTGTACTTGTCGCGCACATATGTATATATATATATATATATATATATATATATATATATATATATATATATATATATACACGCTTGACCACAATGTATTTCATATTGGTTCATGATATTTTTTCTAAAAAAGTCACGATGCTCCTGCAATGGAATTGTTTACAAGATTATTGAATATTTTGATACCCACAGTATTGTAGGAAATAGTTTTCAGAATTCTTTTCAGAAATTTTTGAAGTGAAACTTCTTTAGACGCGATAGCGAAAGTTTTCTGGGGCGATACGAACCCTGAAAATCTTCCTTCAACAAGAAGCTGAGAGTAGTGGGAGGAAGAAACGTTCCTACTCCCTCTAGCTCGTACACATCACTCGCTTACGCAGTGGGTATATGTAGTGTAGGATGGGCGCTTTTGCACATATGCAGAACGTATGCAGTGTATTTATGAAACTTAGCGCATTACTTTCTCCTAATATTCTATATCCTATCCTGTACCTAATATCCTAAAACTTATTCACATTAAGAAAAATTAACCATTTGATAGCTTAAAAAATGATAATAAGCAGTTTCAACTCGTGAGAGTTCCACTTAACCATTTTTTTTCTGAACGAAAATGCTTATGCACATTTCGATGGTGATGTCACCTTCAGAAAATTAAGATGAGGGAAAATTTAAATCACATATATCAATTTTTTAACGCGATAAGAAAGATGGTATTGCTATCGAAATGGGAATAAGCAACAATGGTCATTAATCATTAATTAAACATTTTAGATAACAGAAAAATATTTGTGGTTTGTGTGTTGAGTAAAAAATTCACTTATGAATATAAATTTCACCCACGTGCCATAACAATATTTGGCATATCTTTGCAAATTTTACTTTCGATATTTGAAATGTTATAGAAATCTGTGAAGAACGAGCATGCAGACAGAAATCAATTTTTATTTATTGAGATATAAAGATACTTAAAAAAAATATGCGTATTTAAAACGTACTAATTAGCAATCAAACACGATGTGTAGTTGTTAATTATTTTTATTTTATTTATTTTTGTAAAATATTAATTAATAAGTCCATTTTTTCTTAATTAAAATTTGTGTATAAGTATTTTTATAATTTGTAATTAAAATGTTAATATCATATATATATATGTATATATATATATATATATATATACACATACACACTCATATATACATAGGTATATTTTAACAGCATTTACTGTACGAAAAACTTAGTTAAAGTTAAGAAAGTATACACGTTAAACTTAAGTGTTAAAATTTAAAACTTAAAAATTATTTTACAAAGTAGAGATATTTGAAAAATGATTTATTGGAAAATCAAAAAGTTTATTTTATACAAACTTATCCATTATTTTTTTTAATACATCATCGTTCAACATAAATGTATTTTCCATCATTTACTTACTTATTTACTTTAAAATATTTGTATCTTCTGACAGTATAATGAAAAATTACGTAATCGAAATATAATAAAAATTCTAATAAATATGATTTAATTTAAAAAGTAAATCAGGATTGAAGTTCTTTAAATTACTGTTAATATATCATTATCAATCAATAACTTAACAGTTTTTTCATTACATTAAATATATTACAGTATGAATAATAAAATTAAACTTTTAGTTGTAAGTAACCGAATTTTATGACAAATTCCAATAAATTTGTTTTAAAAAAATTAAAATATATCTTTTATTAAGAAAATAAAGAAATATAAATATCAAATAATGTTTCGGATGAAATAAAGTATAATAAAAGTTACGTCATAATAAATCAGACAAGTTCTCAGAATCTTTTATCTTTAATGTAAAAATAGATAAAGTGGTTGAGATTATAAATCATTTCTTAGATTACCATCTGAAAGACAGAAATATCTATATTGTGTCCTACGCATACGATGCTTTTCTCATTGTAGTATTAAAAAATGGCTATCAGTTATTATTACTTCAATATATGACAACTGCAAATCGTTGCAGTACGGCTATTTCAGCAGAAAACATAATATCGCTTACAGTTGCAAAAAATCTATACTACGAATACATCCAAAAGAACAATGAAAAGATGTCAAGATAAGTGCACATACTTATCGATATTTTTGTAAATATACATATGAATATTTAATAAGTTCAGATATTTTTTTTATTTATATAAAAAGTACTGTTTGAGATAATAAATAAATCTGTAATAATTACAAATAAAATTATAAGAGAAAACAATAAATGCTAGATAGATAAATTCAAATATACATTAAATTTTTCAGTAAAAGTTAATATGTCTTAAAAACTCAGTTGAGAAAAATATACAATATGAGAGACCAAGTTTTTTTCCTTTCAGATTTTGAATTTCTGTATTTTTTGAATACATAATTTAGAAAAAAAATCTTAACACTTATAGAGTTATGAATATTGTACCTATTTGATAAAATTATTATTATTTCTTGAAAAGCGGACTTAACATATTTGTTTCACTAAACTTTAGTTAATAGTTAAATAAAATATGGTAATTTTACTGCCTTGAAGTTAGTTATCTCAGAATATGGAGTTAAGATGTACATGATATTTTAAATGAATTAAACGCACATTTTTTGACAATTTTGAAATTATATTATTGAAAAATTTATTTCGAGATTAAACATGTAATAAGATAAACAGAAAACTCAATGAAAATTTAGTCTTTCATTTATTTAAAATTTAGTACTTAGCTTATAATCATTAATTTTTTATGGAAATCACTCAGTTTCTATATTTAATTTCTCTAATTTGCTATTGTGGCGTACAATAAATAATTATTCAATATTAGATAAGTATCAGTCTGTTCTACACTATATACTCGACATATTTGACTTTTTTTTCTTTGATAGTTGAAGCAGAACTCAGTACACAAAGAGCGAATTTGTATTGAGTCCTATTTTGTCCTCGCCTTCTTCATTGCTGCTCTTGGATTTAATCTGTTCCTTTTGATTTTTCTTTCTTGACACTTTCTTTTTAGTTATCGTTTTCTTGCTCTCATAAATATTTTTAATAGTTGTTTTTTCCTCCATTCTTTTATAAGATTTTCTATTTTTTTATTTGTTGGACTATTGATCAAAATAGTGGTTTATTTATCAAGAATTTTAAGCACAACAGATTCTGATTATTACAGTATGACAACCAACCTCACTAATAATAAGAAAAATGGACCCATTATGTCCTTTTAACCTAAAATAGTTTAAAGTAATAAATACATGAAGATATGATAACAATAATTCGGCGACTAATACTTAATATCGTAAGTTTTAATTTAATGTGATCAAATCTATTGCTAAACATTCAAGAATAACATCAAAAGCAAATAATGAATTAGAAAATATTTACTTACAACTATCAAATTCGATTTTTCTTCTATAAATAAATTAACATGTAACAATTATAAATGTAAATGCTATAAAGTTCTTTGTGATATAGAAATAAATCCAGGAAAAAATGATATAAGTGTCTGACAAACATATTTGAATTTTATTTATGGAAATTTCTTTATTTTTAATTTCAATTAATTAGGGCTCAAAGTATGAAACATAGAAGAAAAATTCTTAAAGTATGACAAGAAAAAAAACTCGAATATAATATTTTGCAAAATAGTCATTAAAATAATTTAGAGAGAATAAATATCTTACAAAAATAAGAAATAAAAAAAATATTAAAACGAATATCAATTGATAGCTATTAATTATTCTATTTTAACATAAAATTGCTAAAAGTTAGATGAAATTGAAAAAAAATATTATAATTATTTAAATAAGTTATAAAAGCTAACGCTTAAAAAGTATTTTATATGTATGAATGAGAAAAATAGGAAAACTCAAATATACAACGCTATCTGTTTAATAAATTAAAAAAATTGCTGAATGAACCGATGAGGAAATCAATAACAATTGGTTTTACTTGTCTGTAGGAAAAAGAAAGCTATAAGATAAAACTCTCTATTTAACGTTTAAATTTATGACTTAAATTTGAAATTTTGATCTTAACTTTTAATTTATTTTTTTTATTTTATTATAAATATCAATTTTAGAGACAGTAATGATTTTCTATATGGTTTTTTATTAATGAAGTGTTCATTCTTCTTATTCTGTTTTGGTTTAACTTTATTACAACGATTAAATATTTTTTATATGACTTTGTATAGAGAAATATAAGGTATAAAAATATTTCATTTAAAATTCGATATTTTTTAATTATTTCTTAATTATTCAGTTTGGAAGCAATGAGAAACAATTTAAACATTAATAAAAATTAAAATTGTTAATTTACATATATTTGGCTATATTTTTTTATGAATAATAAATACTTAATTGAAGTAAATATTTAAGAAACATATTTCATTTCCCTGAGAAACATGAAAGCTGTCGATGCTTGAAAAAAGAATACAGAAACACATTTACTTTCAAATAAGAAGACAGATTATGCTGATTTTTTGATCGTTGAATATTTTAAATAAGAATTAATTCTTAATCGAGTTTGAAAATAAAGTTGCCAGTAAAATGTTTTCGATATTCGCTACTTTCTTCAAGTTCTATATAGAAGAAATCTTTTCGAGATGAAACAGAAATATTGATGAGTTGAATAAATTTTCACTTTACGTTGAATTTAGTGAGATTCGAAATAAAATAAACTAGAAACCATTTTTACAAGAATGTGTTGATAGGGAACTATTATCACTTCAATAGGGCCTTATCTTTTAAAAAATTTAAGAGAGCAGCTTCAAGTCTTTGACAGGATGTGGGAATATTTCATGTTGTTCAGCAATCCGTTAAATTGAGACTTCGATCAATATATAAAAAGACTGAGTCAAGCCATTTTAGTCAATTCTTTAAAAAACATTGATCAGTGTTTTATACTAAAATACTTTTTTGTGAAAGGTTTAGTACTGGTAAAGTGATAAATAAGATCTTTAGAAATAATTTTTTGTATACATTTGAAAATAATAGTAATTTGTATATATGTATGTATATATATATATATATATATATATATATATATATATAATTAATTTGTTAAATTTGAGAATTGTCACTTTATAAATTTTAAAAATATAAGTTTTAAAAATAATTTAATTAAAAATATTGTGTTTTAAGTGAAAGGCATGAAAAATTCTAATATAAACATATTTAGTAACAATTACGTGGTCAAGAAAATAATTGCGGTTCTTGTTTTCTGAATTCTAACCTTACTTTTTTTCAATGGAAGTGTAATTTCATCGTATTTCTGATTATATTATTTTTAGTGTATTTTTCCGTCTGTATTTTGGTAACATCGACTTTGGTTTTATTATAAATTTTTGTCCAAACTGGGATATTTAATTAAAGATGGAAAAGAAACAAATAAGAGCAATTTTTTACATAAGTTCAAAATGGCTGATAAAGCAGCAGAAACCACTCGCAAACTAAAAGATGCTTTTGTTGTGTGGTACTGTTACAATGGTGGTTCCAAAAAATTTTTGCTTGGGGCGAGAGCCTTGAAAATAAAGAAGCTTTCAGGCGGAATTCTTCAGTTCATAACGACCAAGTGAAGGTGTTAGTTGAATCAGAACCACGCATAACAATTCGAGAGTTTGCACAAAAGTTAGGAGTTAGTCATTCAACAGTTATTTCCCACTTAAAAAAGCTAGAAAATCAAGAAAGATTGACAATTTTATGAATTTTAAGGTCATACACCGCAATTATTTTTCTACCAACTTAATATTATAACCGTTGAAATTGAATTTTATTAAAGAACGATTCAGAAAAGAACTAAATATTTTACTATTATAATTTGATCAACATATGGATATAAGAATAAAATTTTACTTTATAATTATTACTATGTTTAACATAATGAAAGCAATTATTTAATGAAAAAGTAATATATTATACTTAGATTTAACTATTTGTTTGTAGTAAAAGTAAGAGAAAGTTTCGTAACAAAAATTAATAAAGAAAAGAAGAAAAATTTGTTTGGAAAAAAACTAATGAAAATGTCTTTCGTGACTATCGATTTGAAGTTAGAAAGAAAAGAGGATAAACTGCAAGATTAATTAATTGGAAAATTCTTTGTTCAACAATGTAGAAATAACAATGTAGATACGTGTGTTAGGTACGTGTTTGGAATAATAAGTTCTCGTGTACGAGAAACAGTTCTTTCTTTAACTAACTTATTTAACTGTGCTGTAATGAAAGTACAATATCAGAATAAAATGTTATATAAAAGGATATATTCGAGCAGATTTTAAAATAATACCATTTTCATTATATATATATATATATATATATATATATATATATATATTTATAGAATGAGAAAGTTATATTCGTGAAGAATTTTATTATAAGAAATATACGTTGTGAGTAATTTTTCGATGATTGTAATATCACATATCGTCAAATAGTATATTATTTTAATTAACTTTAAAATATCTTTCAAAATACTTCATTCTTCTAGTCAAAGTGAAAATATTTGAAAAACAGGTTTAACATGTTCATCATAGAAAATTTGAATTTTTTGGATGGATATGAAAAAATGAAAATAGAAATAATTATATTAATTAATTTAATTAATCGTCCTTAATTAATTTAAGGACGATTAAATAAATTATTTTTGAATGATGACAACTAATAGTTAATTCAGGAAACAATAGAACAATTATAATAATTTATAAATAGAGAAAACTATATATTTACAATATCTAATATATTTTCCGGTACTACGGCTATAGCATCTTTCACAAATGATTTCATGGCCATACAATCTACAAAAAAAATATTTTTCTGACTTAAATATTTTATAATTTTTGATAATTTTAATTACTACTTATAAGCATTTATATGCCGGTACAATTTTCAGAAAGCTGTGATATAAAAGTATGATTTTTAAAATATTTATTTGTATCACGTTGGTAGGAAAACAATTGCGGTTTTTGGTTTTTGAATACTAACCTTAATTTTTTTCAATGAAAGTATCATTTTATCATGTTTACGTTAATATCAATTTAAAGTACATTTTTTGGTCTATATTTTGATAACATCGACTTTGCTTTTATTATTAATTTCGACAAATTGGGCTATTGAATTAAAGATGGAAAAAAACTAAAAGAGCAAATTTTTTGAATAAATTAAAACATAGTGTTTAAGAAGCAGAAACTGCTCATAAACTAGACGATGTTTTTGGTAAGGGTACTGTAAAGGAATGTACAGAGCAATAGTGAATCCAAATATTTCGAGCTGAGGATGAGAGCCTTGAATATGAAGAAGGTCGCAGGCGTTCTTCTTCAGTTCATAACGACCAACTGATGGCGTTAGTTGAATTAGAACCACGCACAATATGAGAGCTTACACAAAAGTTAGGCATTAATGATTCAACAATTCCAGACCACTTAAAATCACTTACATTAAAAAATTTATATGGAATTGAAGGTCATAAGCTGGAATTATTTTTCTACCAACTATATATATATATATATTTAATTATAAAAAAAATTGAGTGTTTTTCAGACTATCCATGCGATGCAGTACTTCGTTAGATTTAAACGATTTTGATTATTTTTTCTATAAATTTATCTTTCGAGCGTTTTTCGTCTATGATGTTATTCATGCACATATACCGAACTATTTTTTGTTAATAAAACCACACATGAACCTTATAATATTCATAAAATATTCTAAGAAATCATTTTATTTTCTATAAAAAAAACATCAAGAAAAACATAGATCACCACTTCTACTATCATCTATTCTAAAAATGATAATAATTTAAAAGTTTTAAAATAGTTTAGAATATATCTTAATATGTATTGATAATATATATATACATATATATATATATATATATATATATATATATATATATATATATATATACTATTATGATACGAAACGGTTTCTAATAAAAATAGTTTCGAGTATACATATTTCTTAATTATCAATTCACTGTTTGACTCCTATAAATTCAGATAATCGGAACTTTATTATATTTTTGTTTAACGCTTTTCGAACTGTTTATTTTCTTTCTTTTAATTCTTTCATTAACACATAAAATCCAAAATGATTTTTCATAATAAGCTTCTTATAATAATTGTTCCTGTGCCAAAAATTTTAAAATTAATTGCACATATCGTTATGTATGCAAAGAAATTATTAAAAAGGAAAAAAAAGACAATGTTTTTCACCCGAGGCTCTCAAAAGTTATGCTTATATTCTAGTAAATATATATTACTTACATTATAAATTTAAATATTACCCTGAAGGTATAAACTGTATGAAAAAATCAGGTTATAAATGAGGCAGAGCTTGAAAAATAAAATATCGTTGTAAGAGTAGTTTATTTTTTTAAAAAGTCAACTACTTAATTCAGTTAAAATTCTGGTTGCTAAAAATACTTGAAATGTAA
>CM068313.1:46149995-46219995 GCA_034766995.1 Acanthacorydalis orientalis | reverse complement strand
AAAATTATATAAAACATAACCATCGAAAAGAAAAATAGTATTTTTACCTATATTCTGTATTTTATCTTTAATAATGATAATAATTAAGTCAATGGACAACATGATGTCTTATGATTTTTTTTAAAAAAATAAAAGTGTATTCTTTTTTAATTAAAACTTACATCAAAAGTAACAACTTATTTACTCTAAAATATAATAACTTTAATAATGTTTTAGTATGGTAAAAGATGTCCATAACAATCTTAATTTTGTCGAAACTACAATAAACGAATATAATTTTAAATTAAATGAAAAAGCTAATTTGAAGCTAAGAATATTATTATTAAAAATAATAGATTTAATAGGATTATTATTCTATTGTGAAAAAGTGTGCTAATGAATGAATTCACATAAAAATAGTAGTCTTCGTTTCAAACAGACAATTCGGTTTGATTGTTTTAAGTCAAATGATTGAAGAAGCCCGCTAGGAAAATAATGCAAAGAAGACAACTTACTATGTTCACTTATATATTCAATCACTTCGGGAGTATTTAGTATTACAGGAAATTAATCAAAGAATAAAATAATATCATTTTATGAAAATAATGATTAAATTATGGAAATGTAAAAATCAGAGGGATAAACGATGTACTTTTTATGAAATCTTTTGTTCCTACAGAGTTATATTTCTGTATGCTAAATCCAATATATCAATGAACTCTTTCAAAAAATGAAGAGCGGTATCAGTAAAGAATAAAGACTATTTTCATAATTTCAACTTATTCCCTCATATTTTGTGTTCTACGCAGATGTACTTATAATTTATTACAATTTATTATAAATATATGTACATACATACATATATATATATATATATATATATATATATATATATATATATTAATGATGATAGGAAAATAATTGCGGTTTTTGTTATCTTAATTCTATTAAAGTGCATTTTTGGTATGTATTTTGGTAATATTGACTTTGATTTTATTATTAATTTTGCTTTTAATTGGGCTATTGAATTAAAGATGGAAAATAAGCAAATAAGAGCAACTTTTTTGTATGAATTAAAACCGGGTGTTAAAGGAGAAAAAACTGCTCATAAACTAAAAAATGCTTTTGGTATGGGTACTTTTAAGAAAGTGCGATGCAATGGTGGTTCAAAAATTTCATACCGAGGGCGAGATCTTTGAAGATGAAGAAGGTTGCGGGCTTTCTTCTTCAGTTCATAGTGACTAACTGAAAGCGTTAGTTGAATCAGAATAGCACAACAGTGTGAAAGTTTGCACGAAAGTTAGACGTTAGTCGTCCAACAGTTCTGGACCACTTAAAATATTTAAACCACTTATAACGTTAGGATAATAAACCGCAATTATTTTTCTACCAACCTAATATATAATAACTTCTATATAAAGAATAAATTTGTATGTTGTTTGTTATGATTAACCGAAGTGTAAATTTATAAGATTATTTCATTTATATATTTAGAAATGGTGCTCAGAAGAAAATATAATTATATCTTTTTAATAAATATAACGTCTACCTTATAAATGATGAAAATGTTCAACATGGAAATTGTCTGTTACTTGTATCTAATAGATACATATACTCTAGAGAAGCATAGAACGTGTTTTTAGAACATAATATAATTATATGGTTCAGCAGCCAAGATGATTATAGAACACGTACGATACAGAATATAAAGAAATAGTTTATATATATATATATATATATATATATAAGATTAAAATTACTTTATATGCTTATTCTCTGAAAAAATTGTGTATAGATAGACTGTTTTGAAAAATACTTGCGTTTTTATTTCATCAGATATTTTATTTAAATTTTTGTCGAGCTTTATTTTCCGTGTAATAAACATGAAATTTAAAAGTGAGCTTCTTTAACTAATGAATTCTTAATATTAAATTTATCTCTCGTTTGTAATTAAATAATTAATAGAATGATGTAAAATGTAGTTAATATGACTTGTTTACATGTTTAATTTAGTTTGACTGATTTGAATTGATGACATATTTAAAATAAAGAACAATGATAGTTTTATCATTCTTGTAGCAATTCTATCACTGTCTTTAAATCATATTTAATCATTGTAGATTTTGATTGTGCTGATCTTTTCCTAACTGCCGAATATTTACACAATGGAAAGTACGTTGTTGTAAGATTTGTATTCATAAGTGCAATAAGATATAAAAAACAGCCAATCTTGACAATGTTAAGAAATGAAACTATATAAATTATTGTTTTTCGTTTTATATTATCAAGATAAAAAGTCAAATCGGCATATCCTAACTAACTAAATATTGTCCACTCATTGACTAGTATTCCACATTGTTAGAACTTAAATCAGTTGTCATTAATGAATTTGAAAATTAAATTAGTTCCCTGTTTAAAATTATATAAGTATTATAATATCAATTCATAGTAATCTCTGAAAATATTTTTTTATATTTATTCATGTATTTAATCATATCGATTAATTTAACTGTATGAACTTTTTTATAAAAATAAAAAGTAATTATGTAATTGATTCAGAAGAAAAGAGCTGTAGATATTTCTATATAATAAAAACCCACATTTCTCGTCACTTTATCCGCAGGATAAAGTCCATGATGACAAGAAATGTTTTTCTATGGTTACGAGAATGTTTGCTTTGTCAGCTCGTTTGTTACAAGTTTAATTCATTAATTTTCTTTGTTAGGTACATATTTTGTTTAAATATATTATGCTGTAAAAACCAAAAAATATTTTTTTCTTTTTATGTTTCTTTCTATTTTTCCGTCAATTGTGAAAGGTTATGTACTATTTGTTTAATATTTGATAATAACAAGTCAATTACTTATCTAAATAAACTACTAATATTACATTATTTCCAAAAACAATATCAAATGTAAATATTTTTATAATATTGTTTAGAAATTATTTTAAAACATTCCAATATAAACGAGGTCAAATGAATTAACTGAAGAATATTTTTTATTTTTCATATATGTTATTTTATTTCTTTGAAAAATTAAAAAATAATATGCAATTCAATTCAAAAATCATTATTTTCATAAATGCATATTTTTCGAATGTTAACATAAAATCAAGTTTTAATAAGGGTTTGTTAGTGACTGTTTTGAATGTTGTTGACTGTTTGTGACTTGTTTGAATGTTGTTAGTGACTCACTACATTCTATTGAAAATAGATATTGTAATAAGAGTGAGATTATAAGGCAAAAAAATTAATGAGAGCGAAATAAAACACAGTATAGCTCTTCAAAATGGTATACAATACCGATAAATAAATATTTATGCAATTACAACTTTTTTTTATTTATATTTATATTATTTATTTTTTTTTATTTATATATATATATATATATACATACATACAAACACGCATATATATATATATATATATATATAAAATTGTGCATAATTAGCTATAATATTGATTTGTTGTATAATATGTCATCAGTTCGAATTACAAAGACAAATTGCAATAAGAAAGCATTCTATTACTTTTTTAACATCTTTAAATATTGAAAGTATTCTAATATAACTTAAAAAATACTTATATGCATATATTTCTCATTCTGAATAATAGCGGTCAAAGTTATAATTGTTTCGTTTCACATGTTGGCGCGTTGGAAGAAAAACTATTTTTTTCCTGATGTATGAAGGCACAAGTATAATTATATTATAATTCTGTTATTATTTTCCGAAAAAACTCTTTGTTGTGACTAGAGTTTGAAAATGAATGAATTTTACTTGTTATTATTTAAAAAACGTATTGTATGTATATATACATATTTATGTAAATAAATTCATGTGTGATTAATTACTCATATTATTTATACCAAAAGAAATAACTATGAGAACAATAGAATGAAATTGCAAAAAATACTAAATTACAGAGGACAAACCAGGATATTTCTATTTACATAATTATTATATACGAATGTATATATATATATATATATATATATATATATATATATATATATTGTTATGATTATGCGGTGTAAATACATTTTCATGAACTCATTTATGTTTATAAATTAAGATACATATATGAAAAAGTTGACATGTGAATAACATATTTAATTTGTGTAGTTACAAATATATATGAATATATATATATATATATATATATATATATATATACAATTTAATTTCGAGAGCTTTTAGTATTGAAGCTCAATAGTTTATGTGTGTATTTTTTCATACGATAAAAATAAAATTCAATCTAAACGAAAATTAATTTTCACTAACAATTCTAATTTAAAGAAGTATAAATCATATAATAAAAAAATAGTTTTTTAAGTATTAATAAACTTTTCCTTTTCAATTAAAAATATTTTATATTTTAATTAAAAAAAAACTTTTTTTCGCTGTATAATACTTTTGTGGTTGTGAATTTAATCAAAAATGAATTTCACTTTTGCCGTAAATATTATATTTTTGGGAATTTTGTCACCAGTTTATATATATATATATATATATATACATTTATATATATATATATGTATGTATACATATATATATATATATATATATACATGTGTGTGTATGAATTTTTAGGAACAATTGAAAGTATTTATTTTAAATTTAGGAAACTAAAAAGCTTACCTTTCTATCACATTTTT
Source organism: Acanthacorydalis orientalis (assembly GCA_034766995.1). NCBI lineage: Eukaryota > Metazoa > Arthropoda > Insecta > Megaloptera > Corydalidae > Acanthacorydalis > Acanthacorydalis orientalis. Next base: position 46,215,358 of record CM068313.1, on the reverse strand, counting down.
GATATAATAATGAACACGGTTTTTAAATATTTTATATATTAATAAAAATACGTATGCGAGTATTATAAATAAATTTACCTTAATTATCACAAATATATTTTTTAAATTTATTTTAGAATTGTTACGCTTATTGCAATTAACGCATTTTACAAGTCATTTTACTACAAATAATATATTTCGAATACACTGATCAAATCAAAGCGATAAAATCTATGTTTCTTGAATGAAAGAAGAGCGTTAATTTGTATATTTCTTATTTTAATAAATAACGCTGTGTGGCATATATAATGTTTATGTACACGCATTCATCGTCCATGTCCACTGTTTCGGACAAGGTGCCCACGTAACTTAAGCGCACGTGTATTACGTTTGAAACGAACGGACGCACGTGTTATAGTCGCAGTAAACGTCCGAATTACTGCCACAGCGTCTGTTCGCAACGCGACGCTGTCCCGAGCGCGACTGGAAGGGCGCTCGCGTCGCGACGTCAGGCGACGGCCTCATGGCCCCAGTCTGCGTACGTCCCTTGCCCCGCCATTCTATGGCCATACACGAAGTTTAAGTTCATAGACAAAAATAAGTTGCGCAAAACAACTTTGTTTTCGAATATAACGATGATTTGAATGCAGTTTGGCAATAAAGCAGAACAAAGAGTTGTCGACATTAGTTTTATTGACACAGTGTATGGTCAGTATAATTGTGACGTTTTTATAACGGGTAGTAAATTTATATTGTGTATATGTATTATGTAAATTTGTAAGGGGATAATTGAGTATTGATTTGAGTTTTATAGTTTTACACATATTATAGGAAGCATTCCATGAATTCTACATAGTTTTTTTTCCTTATTTAACAATGAATGTATCAATTTGCATATCATTGTAAAAATATTTTTATTTTATATAATTTATTTAAAATTTTCAAGAAATAACTTTAAAAATAGAAGAAAATATATTCATTTTAAGAATAATTTTCCAAGAAAATTTCATACTCTATATAATTCTCTTACAAAAAAAATCTTTTGTTAGAATATCTTTCTGATTTTATTTCGTATATCTATAAAAAATTGTTTTCTATCTAAAGTAAGTTATACAATTGAAATAAAATTGCATAAATATAGTTGAATTTTGATATATTATAGAATAATATTCAAAAATTATAAATTTATTAAAATTGGTTTAAAATTTCTTGTATTACGTATTACGTTGTACTTACGTATTAGTAAGATGTTTTAAAATGTTAATTGTAACAAATAGTTAAATATTAAAATAAGATAACAATTAAATGAGAAAAAGATAAAATTTTGTTAGTTCTATTGTATTTTAGTATTGAATTGAAACAAAATGCTAAATAAAAAACGACATGATTTTTCTTAACCCCTGCCTCCCCTTTGAATACTTCCATGTAGAAGCCTAAATTGGAACACTCTACATAATAATTTTAATTATTTGTATAAGTATTATTGATAATATAGTTCACATTAATAATAAATACTTTCGGGTTTATTCAAGTCGGTGGATTGTTATTTGTGGCTTAAGAGCTCATCGGTAACTAAGGTAATTGAGGTATATTCAAGTTTTATTAAATTATATAAATATGTTCAATTATAAAAATTCTCGCTTTTTTTAAGCTCTATTGATTGATAGAATGATGCAAATATTAAAGAAAAGTTTTATACAATCATCAAATGTTGCCTTCTTTGTTTCACTGGCCTCTGTTTTATTATTCTGATTTTTGAGAAAAATATATAGTGAGTTTTTTTTAAATTATCACTATTACATTGTTATTGGGATACATTGTTTTGTATCACTTTTTATTATTGTTTAAATAAAATTCCATATTTATAACCACGATTCACAATAGATATTATTAATGTATAATGTATGATCTTCATTTATTCATACTAGATTTTAAGAGATTATTCTGATCTCTACTTATAAAGTAGTGAATAGTTAAAAGTTTTAAAATATTCCAATTGAAAATATTTAAACTTTTCATATTTAAAATATAGAGCATAAACTAGAGTATACATTTTGTATATGAACTTTGAACGTTTACTTAATTAATTTATGATTAAAATGACTGAGTCACAAAAATATTAATTTTTAAAATGGAATTTCATAATCAAATATTAGGTATAGAATAAAAATTTATATATTCATTTCTTGATTTATCAGTTACTTTGTTTAAGAGTTTTAAATTGTGATTTCTAATTATTAAAATCGTTTCAAATTTTACAATTTCAGTGTAAGATATATATTGATAGTAAATAATAATTTTAAAAATTATTTTAAATGAAATTATAGATCAGGAGTTTACAACTTCTTAGAAAATAAGAGCCACATATAATTCTCGAATTTGGGGTTATTTTGTTCAGCAAGTCCTAATTAACAAAATTATTTACTTTTATATCTTTTTTAAAGATTGTCCATAACCGTAGAACCACCTTAAACAGCAGTTTGCACACAATGCATATGGATGTTTGAAAAGATAATGTGGATTACCCATTTATATATATATATATAAAATATTCTAATATTAATACATACTATACTACTGTAGATTATTAATATAAAAGTTTAGGAAAAATGGCAGTGAAACTCAATATTGTACCTGGAGCCCCACAGAATAGATTTGGGAGCTGCATTCGCTTTCGAGCCGCAGTTATCACACCATATTTATAGATAATTAAGGTTATATCAACAATCGAGATTATAGATTTCGTATTTTAATACGAGGTACAAAAATTATATTTATTTTTTAGAAAAACATTAGTTCCTCTTTAATAATTTTGTTTTGTATTCTAATGAAAAAATTATTAGCTAAAACTCCAATATAATCCTGATATTAATAATAAAATGTAATTAGTTTGAGAAAAAGTAATTACGGTAGAAAAAGTGTTTAGTTTAGAAAATAAATTTATAACTACACAATAGGTTTTATCAAAGGAATGAAACTCTTTTTTACAATTATAATACAAAGTAAGATCAATCTTACTTCACAAATAAAGAAAAATACGATATATCATATATCATATACTTAAACTTAAATCGTATATATCATATACTTAAACTTAAATATTATAATCAATAATATTTTTAGAGCTTAAAAAGACGAGAATTTTTGTAATTGAACATATTTATATAATTTAATAAAATATGAATAAACAGCAGTGTCCTTAGTTACCGATGAGCTCTTAAGCTCTAAATAACAACCAACCTACTTGAATATATCGGAAAGTATTTATTATTAATGTGAACCATATATCAATAAAACTTATACAAATAATTTATATTATTATGGAGAGTGTTTCAATTTAGGCTTTTACATGAAAGTTTTAAAAGGGGACGCAGGGGTTAAGAAAAATCATATTATTTTTTATTTATTATTTTGATTTAATTCAATACGTAAATATAATAGAACTAAAATACTAAATGGGGGATAATATATTTTTTTTTAATACTTTCATGTGGAAGCTTAAATTGAATCACCTTATATATATATATATATATACCTTATACATATATATATATATATATATATATATATATATATACAAATGTATAATATATAGTTTCTCTAATTTTAATTTTATGATAATACGTAAGTTATTTGAAGAAATTCATTTCAAATAATTTCTAATTAAAAATGTGTTTATAGTGAAAACCAAATAAATAACACCTTTATTATATAATAAGATAAAAATATTATGATTTATAACTTATGAATCGGAACATATCTTCTTTATGACACATAGTGGTAGATCAGTGAAAAATACAGACAGGGTAACTGATCTCTTCTCTTTGAAGTATTAAATAGGATTGGGGAAAAGTATACTGATATCATTTTCTTTTTATATTAGATTTTCAAACATATACATACCGATATTTATTTACTTCAAAAGTAGAATAAGCTCTTTAATTTACTCAACTAGTCAACTCACTTATTCAAACTATAGGAAGATATAAAAAGCTTCTAATGAAACGTTTAAAATGAATAAAACCACGTCATGAGAACTAACTTTAATTCAGTACGCTTTCTTCTAAAATAAAATTATATAGTTTCCTACTAAAATAGTTTCTATTTAATTAACTACTTTAAACTATTCAAATGACATTGACTTAGTTTTGAGTTGCTAACATTCATTAACCTTTTAGTAAAATCTTTCAATCTCTTGAGAGCTAAGAAAAGTATGGAATCCATCTAGGAAATTGGATTTTCTAAAAGATTTTAAAATAATTCATTTTGTATTAAATACACATTCTCACGTAAGTATATATATATATATATATATAAACTGTTTTATTTATTAAGTAGATTAGAAATATATATATATATATATATATATATATATATATATATATTCAAAAAAACGATTCATTGTTGATATATTTTGAAAAATAAGTCTCACTTTGTGTATATTCATTATTAGAAATAAGAAAAGAGATAAAAATAAAAACAAAGTAATAAATGCAGTATCTATATTAATGATTATTATAAAATTTACATGTTTCTATATCAGTAGATTCTTTATTTTTTACTCCAGTTAATAAAGTAGAAATAAAGTAAGTCTTAATAATGGGAAAGATGTTCTTTTTAATATAAGTGTAAAAATACATCCAATATTTTGCCTAAATTATAAGCCAATTATTCAGTATAGTACCATTTAGGATATACCTTATGAGCTCGAATATGAAACCAGCTTTTTTCCACAGATTATCATTAACGTTTATCTTATATTCTCATTTTTAGAAGTTCAGGCTGGCACGCCTCTGTACGAGTTTTAAACAGCAGAGTATATATTTAAATATATATTTGCATAATTTTCGTAAATATTACTTTCTATTCAAACACAAATAAACATTTTTTATCGTTTTCTTTGGAAAAAGCTGCGTATCGTTTTATAATCGGGGCTGTAAAAAATGCTTTTTTCTTGAAATATTTGGAAACACTGTTAATCTTCTTATAATCGGAGTCGGCCTATATTCAGAATAATTCGATAATTACATATTTAATATATATTTCTCTAAATACAAAAAAGTAAAAAAAAACTTTTATTTTTAATAAAACTGACATGAGTCATTTTAACCAGACATTTCAAATTTATTAGCTCAAATGAAATTACTAAAGAATTCAGCTAAGAAAAATTAGAGGACAAAAAGAACTCAGAATTTAATTTGTCATTTATGAGGTACCTAATATGGTTAAAATTCATTATAGCAAACTTATTTTTATGAAAATAATAATCATTGATTAAAAGTAAAACTAAAAAAATATATAGAATAGATAAATATTCAATTGCTTCTAGAGGCATGTATGTGTAAAATAATTATACCTCAGTAAATTAATTTCATTGCATTTATCGTTGACAGTTACTAATAGCAATAACAGAAAAATGTGTACAAAATAAATCCTTATAATTATTATTATTATTCTTGCTAGAATTTATAATTTTTTAAACACATTAACAACTAAATATTTACACAATAATTTAAGTATGTCAAACATTATGTACAGTTGCATCAAATATGATTAATGAAAATATAAAAAAAGAATATAGGTAATACATTAATTTAAACAATATTCCATTTTTGACATATTTACATATTCAAAATTTATATTTATAAAAAAATAATATTTCCTTGAATTTCTTCATCTTAGTTTTTCTTAACAAATGATAAATATAATTAATTAAAAATGAAATAATTCAAGATATTTGAATACACTGCCCTTTGAGAATGAATGAGTTGCCATCCAAATGCGCTTAAGTGACAGTAAAAAATAATAAGTATTAATTTATTGAATATTTTTGATCAGAAACATTTTGGTGTGGTTTGTGGAGAAAGAGAAAAAGAATTAATTTGTAAAAAAGAAATTCAAGTTTCTAAATTAATTATATTAACTAATTTTACTGTGACGGAATTTAAGAATATTTTTGTGTAAATTGATATAGTTATTTTTTATAATTTTTTTAATGTCAGTTAATACTGTAATATGATTATCAATTAATTAATAATTACTGATTATATATATATATATATAAATATATATATATATATATATATATATATATATATATACATATATATATATATGCATGTATGTATGTATGTATTTTGTACATGAAAACGAAAATACAAAAAATTATATAAATGGCTATTAAAAATATTTTAATTAATAAAGTAATTTAATACATTTTTTTCAATGAAAAATACTTTTATGTCTTTGAGTGTAGATTAGAAAGAGAGAGAGAGAAACTGAATAAATGCTTATATGAATAGCATCAACTTATATTTCTTAAATAAATGAAAAAAATGTATTTAAAAGATAGACTAGAGGTATCAGAAAAGTATCTTTAATATAGAGAAATTTTAAAAACCTCAACATATAAATAATCTTTTCATAAAGTATTAAATTTGAAAAGCGATGTTCGTAACTGTTTTTATATTAATGTAGAAAATAATTAATAAAAATTATAGTAAAGCCGTTTGATTACTTTTTAACTTAAAATATTAGTTACAAGGATATGATTTAAATAATTTAATGAAATTCTGTTTCCTTTCTGAACGAAATATTGCCATTACTTATATGTGTGTATATATATATATATATATATATATATATATATATATATATAAATACACACACACAAATAGGTAACCGTTGTACAATGCGGGAGTTAGGTTCTGGAAAATTGTTGCATTATAAAAATCGCACATTGCGAGACTGTGACACGTTGTACAGCAGACACCAAATTGCCACTTCCACCATTTCGTATCTTTGTGATTATACATGTCTACGTCTACTATACATGTCGCATTCTGGGAAGTTGCAGAGAGCGTTATGCAAAGATTGCTACAATTTGTGAGCTTCATTATATCAAAACCGCGTTATACAAGGGTTACATGTGTGTCCATATATTAAGTTGATTAGAAAAGAATTGATTTCATCCTGCTCATGTTCATATCATTTTAGTGATTTTTTTAATCTATATATTGGTAACATAGACTTTGGTTTTGTTATCAGTTTTCATTCGAATTAGGCTATTGAATTAAAGATGGAAAAGAAGCAAATAAGAGCGTTTTTTGTACGAGTTCTAAACTAAAGCTAAAGCAGCAGGAACTGCTCGTAAACTAAATGATATTTTTTGTGTGGGTACTGTTGAGGAACGTACGGTGCGATGGTAGTTCCAAAAATGTCTTGCTGGTGACGAAAGCTTTGACTATGAAGAAAGTCGCGGGCACTGTTCAGTAATAACGACCAATTGAAGGCGTTTGTTGAATCAAAACCATGCACAATAATTCAGGAGCTTTCACAAAAGTTAGACGTTAGTCATGCAACAGTTCTGAACTATAGTTAAAACAGCTAGGGAAATCAAAAAAAATTGACATATATATGAATTTGATGGTCATAATCTGCAATTGTTTTTCTACCAACCTTGTATATATATATATATATATATATATATATATATATATATATTTATATAATATATATATATATGTGTGTGTATGTGTTTGAAAACGTAGTAATATTTGCATTTTCTTGAAGATCCTGGATATTACATGAAATTCCGACAGATCATATAATTTCTTATTGATACGTATTCTGCCAAGGCATTTCATGAAATGCCTTTGGCACATTGTGTTTTGTCGCTTAATACGCTTTGCCGGAATTTAAATACTGGCACAACTTAGTTCTACTACAAGGAATAAATTTACTTTCGCAAATGAATTATTCTCTCTCCCCAATAACCTCAAAATATTTTTCCGATCAAAAATGTTCAATAAATGATTTAAACTATTTTTGCTTTTGCGAATTTATATGGAGCTCAATCACCTTTAGAGCACTAAGGAACATAATATATATATATATATATATATATATATATATATACGCCTTATAAATATATATTGTAATTTTTTGCACCTTATCAGTCTAAGGATGATGGAATTATCATCAAAATGCACTTTTTAATCATTAAAAAATCATGAGTAATCATTTATTGTTCATTTTTAACTATAAAAATATTTTATGGTTTGTGGGGTGAGGGAAAAACTGATTTGTGAAATCAAATACAGACTCTTGAAGAATAAATTATCACTAGCCATTGAACTGTTGCTTTATAATTTTAATTTATTCTGTTCCATTGTTATAATAATTATTTTTTTATTATTATGAAATAAATAAATAGAGAGAATTATTTTTTGCTCATCGCAGAAATTACAAACTTAATTCCAATAGTTTGTTTACATCGAGGTATGTTATGTTGTTTCTTATTAGGTCAGGTCATAAATAATCAGTATGTAAGAAAATATAACCGGTATTATGCTCTTATATTTCTAAAGCAACATATTTAAATGATTCTTTTTGATATTAGTAATATATTTTTTCAATGTTTTATTTACTGGTACAAAAATATTTTTATTTTACAGAAAATATCTATTTATATATTTATATGGGCGAAAATTACAAACACCCACATATATATATATATATATATATATATATATATATATATATATATATATGCAGTACTCACCTTATTGTTTTACTTTTTATTATTTATACAAAATATGTTAATTGTTTTTTTTAGAAAAAGTTTTTTCTTAATGTAAAGAAAGCTGGAGTATATATAATTTCATATTAGTATATATGAGTGTGTATATATAAAGCAAAAATATTTTAAAAATTCCTCTATTTTGCTTTTATATAATTACATTCCTTATGCCGTGCTGTCTCATTTCTTACAGTTATATAATTATATTTCATGTGTCTCGTACTATCTGAACCGTACTTTCTCGAATTTTTCTATCTTATATTTAGATATACTTCTGTTATAATCTCATCTCAATTCTTTAGACAAATATATCTAGCATCCAGTACTGATTACTTTCTTGTAATATTCAGATCTCAATTCTATTTCATTTTCTTCGATCGTTGATGCGATAATAGCTTTTTTATCTATTCATTTTCTTTTTAATATCGCCGTTTATTTTCTGATATGTACCGCCTCATATCTATTTATGTCTTTCGTACTTTTTATATTTCTAAATGCATTTAAAAGTCATTTTGTTTCGTATATTACAGTTTGAACAAAATATATAAGTTCTGATATGAGTGAAAATATAAATTTGGCAAAGACTTCACATATATATATATATATATACAAATATATATATATATATATATATATATATATATATATATATATATATATATATATAAAATATATAGATATATAATTTTGAAATAATTATGAATACTTAATTTCTTTTCATTATTATTATCTTTTTAATTAAATTGAGGAGTGAATAATCTTTTTAATAAATAAGAGTGAGCTCTTAGATTTTTATATAAATTATAAAAAAAAATATTTAAAATTTACTTTCATATATATTTTTGTATACATATATATATATATATATATATATATATATATATATATATATATATTTATATATATATGCAAAGTTGTTTTTATTTAACAATTTTTGTGTAAAAAATAACTGTAATGGAACTGTAAAAAGCTATCTACGAGCAATGATAGAAAAATATCTATATTATATGTACAATATTTTTATTAATGGACAATTAAAGATTTAGAGATTATTTTCCATAAAGTAATCCTTGTTGGACCTAACGCATTTCATTCATTCTCTCTTTTCAATCTTATATATAGCATATATATCTATATATATATATATATATATATATATATGTGTGTGTATATATATATATATATATTTGCGAAAGTTGTCTTCGAGATCTCTATTTAGATGCTCTATAGTATACACCTTCGTATTTTATGTCAAAATAAATTTCTTTCATTAAACATTTTAATTCTGTAAACTGAAAAATACCTAAGAGGAAAGATATGGAACATATGATGAGCGTTTTTGATTGTGACCCAAACTTTGCTTCCCTGTTAATTCCAAATAACCAATAATGTTACCATGACAAAAATTCACTTATAGGGTTAAAACTACGGTCATAAAGAATCGGACTCTAATCGAAAATAATAATCTTGATGATTTGAAGAAAACTTCAAATAATTAAGATTATTCTTGTAGAAAAAATTATTGACTATTTTTCCATATTGAATGTATTCATGAATTAAAATAACTTTAATATTGAAAAATACAATTAAAATTGTTTTCATTTAGGAGCATTGAATTCTTATCTTTCTCCTAGACAGAAGTGATCATTTCTTACTGTAGGTTATACATTTTTGTTTCGAAGTCGTACTGAAATTTCATGACTCGTAATCTATGATAATATTATTTAGAAAGTTATCTGACTTTTCAATTTGTTCAAGAAGATAAAAGCATATTTAAATTTCCTCTTCAAAACTTAACTTTGCATCAGAACTTTGGAACTTTTGAATACACTTTCTTCATCATCAATCATTTTTTATTGACAATTAACATTTCATTCATTATTATAACAATCAAATGGCTATCACTGCTTACTAAATTTTGAACTATCTCAATATTTTGATCGGTTTTCATGAATTTGTGGCGACCGGATTTCGGATCATCATATATAAATTCTCAATCATCCAGAAATCTTTTATGTCATTCCGATACTCGAATAAGAGACAATTTTACACTATTATAAACATTTCTCAATAAACCGCAAGTGTCAACTAAGGTTTTCTTCTAGTTGACTAAACATTTGGTATAAATGCATCGTTCTCAACTTCTATTACACATTATAAGGTAAGGGTTATAAAACACTTCTTGCATAAACGGATATACCACAAATACCATTTACCCGATCTGAAATCTTATGATCAATAAAGATATGTAAAATAAATCTAATGTTTGATTGTCAAAGGAATTTTTGTATGTTAATATCTTTTTTATTGTCATATATTTTACAATACTAACAAAAAACAAAACTTTTAATACTGTTTAAACAAATTTTCCTCAAAAATATTTTCTGTTTCAATGGTTATATATACATATATATATATATATATATATATATATATATATATATATTTGTGTGTGTGTGTGTGTGTTATTAGACGATACCTAAAGCATATTGTCTCGTTACCCTAACTGTGTGTTACCAAGCACACACACTATTGTTTTTGTAAATATTGACAATAACAAATAAGAACCAAAAAAGTAAATAAGTGTGCATGCGGCGGCAGACTGTAATGAACCTCTGTCTCATACGAATATATTCCCCATCACCGTTGTAATTTGTAATTAAATGTTCTTGAATAAACTGTTATCAATTTAGTGTTGTCAATAACGCATCGCTTCTCCACGAATGTTAACAATATATATATATATATATATATATATATATTGTTTATTATATATATATATATATATATATATATCATAATATAAAAAAAAATACTTTAAACAATGATTGCATATAAAAATATTGATCAGTAAAACAAAAAAATGTGTGATTTACTTATTTTTAATTTGGTTCCATACCTACATATTCAAATAATGTGTCTGAAAAGTAAAAAATAAAATATTATTTATAGTTTTTAATATTCATAACCTGTCAAAATCGTAGGTCATTAATATTTTCTTCTTGTCATAAGATAGTCACTTTCGTAATAAAATGTGAAAATATGTTCTACAGCTAAAATCGTATCTATTTATGTTCATAAAACTACAATTTTATATATCATATGCTTTAAAAGAAAGACAGAATAATATAAAGAATATTAAAAAATGATTGAAGAGCTGTATTTATAACAATGTATGTTTGGTTACAATTTCTGAAATTATTTTATTGAAAAGTTAACAAATGTTTTTGTTTATAATTTTATTTTTTAAAAAATGAAACAGAATAATATCTCAATTTATTTATAGAAATTTAAATCAATTTATTTTTCAATTTAAAATTAAAATACGTAAGTTAAAGAAAAATAATTCTTAGAAAAAATAAAATTTATTTATTTGCTACTTATAGTACTAGATGAAAACCCAGAGAAAATTAAAGATTTTAAATAATTAAAAAAGATTTTTAAAAATAAGAACAGTCCCATGAAGATGATTTTTAGTTATTCTTTATTCATAATGAAAATTAATGAACCTACGTCTCTCCACACAAACACATACATGCACACACACACACACATATATATATATATATATATATATATATATAAATTGGAATATATGAATCTATACGTTAATGTATGTGTTAATTAAGGAACATCATTGGTTTAATTATTAATTAAAACGTTTTCCAACAAAAAAATTTTTGAAACCTTTATTAATCTGTAAAAAAGTTACCTTTACAGACTATATAATTACAAGAGTACTTATCATATTTTATTTGAATTAGAATATATTTTCCAATTAGAATATATTTTCTTTTTCTTCGAATTCTTTTTCATCTTTACTTTTTTGTATGAAATCACAGTATCAGAATACTGACAAAAGTAGTTATATCCAGATTTGTGACAGTTTCGAAAATGTAATCGGAATGAAGAAATGAATAGGGAAAATTGAAAGACATTCTAGTAGAATGAAAATTTTATGATTTTCCGACTTTGACACGAATATTGATTTCATATGACATGCAAATATATTTAAATTGAAACAATATGTGGAGTATCTGTTAAAAAATATATTAATTATTACTTTTTTGCACTTAAATTACATTTAAATATGAACAGTAATTTGTTAACAATAATAGTGTTAATTAAAACAGTAGTCTTAAAATAGTCTTTACATATTCTATATTTTGTTGTTTTTCAAAGTATTTAAAATCAGTTTAGTAATTAGATGTATGTTTCAGATTGTTGTTTTCAGCAATTTAATTTTTATTGTTGTTTAATTTTATATTATAAGATAAAATAACAACTAAATAATTTGTATTTCTTAGAATTTGAGAACGAAAATGCTTCACGAGTACAAACTAATAGTATTATATAATTATAAAAATAATAACTCAAAGAACTGCAAATGCAAATATTAGGTTGGTAGGAAAATAATTGCGTTTAATGATCTTCAAATTGATTTTTTTTAAATTTTATTTTTATTTTTAATTTAAATGGTTTTAAGTTATCTAGAACAATTTTGTTCAAAATTATAATAAAATAACAAAAGAGAAAAATTAAACGAAATATATTTAAAATCAATACATTTTCTTAATTCATGAATAAATAGTAAATGATTATAGTAACTGTTTTAACATGTATTTAATAACTCTTTCTTAAATGTACAGTATTCTCAAAAAAGATTTGTTAGATTAGTAGAAAAATAATTGAGGTTTATGACTTTCAAATTCATATACATTTATAGCTTTTCTGATTTTCCTAGCCATTTTAAGTGGTTCAGAATTGTTGTATGACTAACGCTTAACTTTTGTGCAAGCTCTTGAATTGATGTGCGTGGTTTTGATTCAACTAACGTCTTCAACTGGTCATTATGAACTGAAGGAAGACACCCGCGACCTTTTTCATCTTTAAGGGCCGAAGAGTTATCTTTCTTATTGTCTTGTATAAAATGATTCAGCATCTATTTATTTAAAGAGATTTTTATCAAAAAATGCGGATATAAACGTGTTACAGCTGGGTAACTTGACCATAGAAAATGTATTGAATATTGTAAGGAAAATAATAAAGTACTTTATAACAAAAAATAATATTTTAAAGAGTGTAGATATTTACATATAAATTTAATTACTCAGTGGTGGATATATTTACCATAAACAATTTCAAAGTATCCTATTTGGAAATAAGCCGTATACTATTCATTAAATTAATAGTAATTTCATTCCAAGATCTACAAATTAAATTGATTATAATTTTTTTTTATTTCCATTTCCAATTTTCATAAAAAAATCATAGTTATACACAATAACGATTAAGGATTAGTTAAGGACTTTTATAATATTAAAATCTGAAGATAGTGAAGACCAGTCTCATAATCTTCTTTTATTCCTGAAGACAGATTATAACCACTCTGTTTGTATATTTAGGTGTATTTTGATACTGGAATATCTATTCAGTTTGTTTTATAACTAGTTTTATCTTCACGTTTTTCATCTGTAACTGAAACATCATTTTTTCATAATATTCTTAAATTTACTATTGATTAAATGACTAAGATTTTAATCATTTTAATAATAATGTGCATAAACTAGAGTACATACGATTAACTACAATATATTTAATATAATTCGAAAATATAATAATTTATTTTAGTATTTATTATTTGAATAAAGTTATTTAATAGTGTTTTAAGAAAAAATGTTGTATTTTTTTTATAAATCAGAAGAATAAAAATATGTACACTTTTTAGTACATATAAAATATAAAAAAACTTTTGTATATATTTTCTAGGATTAATAATTAATACAAAATAAACGAAATTAACATAGCTTAGTATATAGCGCAGTAATTTTAAAATGGTTTAAATCAAATAAAATTAATATATATATATATATATATATATATATATATATATACATACATTTGTATATGTTTATACGTGAACGATTTATATCTAATAATGTCGTTAAATATTATATTATAGAAATTATTACCGAGCTAGAAATGTTGGTTAGTGGTATACTTGTTTACAAACTAAACTTGTTCAATAAATTGTAATAAAGGAAGCTAGCATCTTCATTGTGAAATAAATAGATGTATACCACATAATAAGAACATCAAAGATGCGTTTCCGGTAATTAAAAGGCGAACCAAATAACCTCAATCACGAGTCTTTTAATACTGTCGTAATCCTTTGTAAGAACCTAGTCAAAAACACATACATGTTCCAAGAACTAGAACTCACATCTTCCTTGTATACATTTGTGCCTTATATGCTTCCTTTTATCTGACATATTCATTTATACGCACGCTGTTCTTATAATTTAGTTGCCTGTGTTGATTTTATCTCAATAGGCATCTATATAAGTTATTATTTGTTGTAAACAAACTTGAAAAACTTTGCACGTATAGTTAACATCATACGGCAAATTGTGTTTTGTTTTCAAGCAAATTTGTATTGTTTCTAAGAAGTATTAATCAGATTCTTCATTACTTGTGGATCGAAATATATTTGTTTCAGATAAAACACTTTTGGAATAACTATTTATATAAATTATTTTATTTGAAAAGTTTATATCTATTCAATTTTATTATATTTGTATATTGTACATATATATATATATATATATATATATATATATATATATATAGATACATATATACATATATATATATATATATATATATATATATATATATATATATATATAGATACATACATACATATATATACATATATATATATATATATATATATACATACAAATATATATACATACAATTAAGTTTTAACTCATTGTTATTATTAAACTAGAAACAATGAAGTCAAATTACTATCTGATGAAATAAAATGTATTTCGCAAAGAGTAGCTAAAATTCTGAGCAGTTAATTTATAGGAGTTAAATTTGGTTAAAAATGATCGTATTGGGATATGGATAAGTTGATATAAAAAGCAAATAATTTATCTAAAATTAATATGAATATTTCATTTTATTTTACAGTAAGATAACAATATTTCACGGTTTATTCCATATTTTATTCTTGAAACTAGCTACAAAATAATTTATTTGAAGAACAAATATTTCTATAATATTTTAAAGGAACTAAATAAAATTTATGAACATTTTTTAAAAATTTTAAAATATTTCAGTGTTTTATAAATTTTGACACTTTTTTAATAAAATTTCTTATATAATTATTTTTTTCGAAAACTACTCTATTAGTTATTAATTAGGTTGGTAGAAAAATAATTGCAGTTTATGACCTTCAAATTCATATACATTTTTTTAATTTAAGTGGTACAGAACTGTTGCATGACTAACTTTTGTGTAAGCTTTCGAATTGTTGTCTATGGTTCTTGATTCAACTAACGCTTTCAGTTGGTCGTTATGAACTGAAGAGAGACATCTGCGACGTTATTCATCATTAAAGCTCTCGTCTTCAGCAAAAAATAAAATTTTGGAACTACTTTTGAATCGTACGTTCCTTAACAGTACCCACACCAAAAGCATTGTTTAGTTTACGAGCAGTCCTGCTATTTTACTTCCCATTTTGAATTCATACAAAAAAATGTTCTTATTTACTTCTTTTCCATCTTTAATTCAAAAGCCCAATTTTACGGATAATTAATAATAAATTCAAAGTCCATATTACCAAAAAAAAGAACGAAAAATGTACTTTAAAATTATATTAACACAAATACGATGAAATTACACTTTTATAGAAAAAAATAAGGTAAGAATCCAGAAAATAAAAACAGTTATTATTTTCCTATCACTTAATAGTTTAAAAGAAATTGTGGGTGTTTATAAATAGTAACTAAATTCAATCTTGAGAATTATTTTATGATTTTATTTATATTATTAAATAAGTTTCAATTCTATTAAAAATAATGCCAATTAAAAAAAAATTATTTACTTTTATACTTACTATATAATAAATAATCTCACATTCCTTAAACCTAGATACATACACACACATATAAATATATATATAATTAATTATTGTGTTAAGCTTCTAATTACCATTTAATGTATAAAAGTATTTTCCAAATTCTTCAAATTTGATTGATCTAATATATAAATATATATATATATATATATATATATATATATATATATATATATATATATATGCAAAAAGTAGGTAATGAATAGTAATTAAATGTAATTATTTATGGAACTATACATTTTTAAAATGCAGAATAATAAAATTAACCTGAAAAAAAATAAAAAGGCCAGCTTATCAGCAAAGAACACTATGCTGATATAGCTTCTATTTTAAAATAAAGAAAAAAATGAATGTAATGTTTTAGTTAAAATATGTTGTAAATTGACTAATATTTTACACCACAATTTTTAAATAAAGATAGGGTGTAATTATCCCAGATAGAACATATTATATATATATATATATATATATATATATATATATATATATATATATATATATATATATAGTTGTGTATAATCACCTACACGTGTTGTACGGTATTTTTTTATGTGTATGTTTGAAAAATATTATGGTATATTATTTCATATATATATATGTAAAAAATATTACATACTTTCTAAATATATACATACGTATATAAATACATACATATGTATATATATATATATATATACATATCTATATATATATATATATATATATATATATATACGTATATATATATATATATGTATGTATATATATATACATATATACATATATATATATATATATACATATATATACATATATACATATATGTATATATATACATACACATATATATATATTTACATATATATATATATATATATACATATATATATATATACATATATATATATATACATATATATATATATATACATATATATATATATATATACATATATATGTATATACATATATATATATACATATATATGTATGTATATATATATATATATATATATATATATATACATACATGCAAATGCATACAATTGTAGAAATCCAATTCTTTCATATATCCAATTTGCTAATTATTACTCTTTAATATAATTCATATGTATGACTAAAATAAAAAAAATATCAGTAGTGAACAATTAACTACTAATATTCTTATCTTTTTTAATTAATTATTTAAATGAACAACTATAAATAATATACATACAATAGTTTTATTAAATACATATCATAACAATCTATGATAAATCGTCCTCACTATGTGTAAATAATTGTTTATCCTACTATGTATTATATTATTTTGTTCTAACCATTTGGAAGTATATGAATAAACTTTCTTAATTTTTGCATAGTTTTGTAAATGGTAAAAATAACAATAAAAATACTTTTGTTGAATTTTTTTGAAAAATAGAACAAAATAATTAGTCTATGTTAATTGTGTGAAAATTTACATAATTGATTTCCAAAATAAAATATTTTATGCATATGGTGTATATATATACACATATATATATATATGTTTATATATATATATAGATATGTTTATATATATATGCCTATATATATATATATATATATATATATATATATATATATAAGTTTGTATTCTTTTTACCAAATTTTTCATCGCATTTAGGTAATATCGCGAATTTCTTGGAAAATGTTGTTTCAAATATTCTATAGTCTGTGGTTTATTCCTTTGCTTAAAATTTTCCATTAAGAAAAAATCATACATTCAATTCGCTCGAGGGGGCAAATCGAATATTAAATTTAGACCTAAATTTTCGCTGTATCAAAATTACCGTGATTGTTTTCCAAAGAAATTGATAATTACTGCACGTTGAAAGAATGAAAGTAAAATTTTGAAGTAAAAGTTTCCATTTTTATTTCCAAACATTATATTTAATATCTGGAACAGAAGAAAATAAAAAAGAAGTTACAGCTACAACAAAATATTAAGTAAATTTTGAGACACTATATATATATATATATATATATATATATATATATATATATATATAAATATCCTCATTCATTTGCCGAATATGAAATTAAAAATCTAATGATTAATTTATGTATATTTGTATTAATAGTAAAATATATTGTGGTGTAATTTTATTCTTCAGTGTTTCATTCTGAAGCTTTAAAAAATCAACAAAATTCAATTTTAAAAATTTGTTTTCTCTTAAATTTGATTGGATCATATAGTTAATAGTTTAATTGACATTCAGAAATTTGTCTTTCACTCACAACATTAACCATAAAATTATTTCTAGTCAATCTAAATATTCAATAATTGATTATTTTTGGTTATTGTTTATCTGCATTTCAATATCAATCATTATTCTCAAAACACCAAGATATAAAAAAATGGTTCTTTTAACGCTTTGAGATTGAGGGTTGCTATCGAAATACGAAAAAGTAACAAACAACACTGATCAATGATCAATTATTAAACATTTTTATCGATTAATCACCATAAAATAAATTTAATTTTAAGAGTATAGTCCATTATTAAGAATTGTAATAATATACGTCAAATATATGTTCAAAAAACGATATTTATGAATTATATACGAACTCAGAAAGGAAAAAAAATTGAATTTAAATTACATATGAGTTCAGACAAGAAAAGTAAATGGAAAAGGTATAGCTGAAGACAATTTTTTACATTAAATACAATATGTAACGGAATATTATATGGAATATTACATTGATTATTAATGATATGTATTCAGATAAAACTATTGTAAAGGGTTTTCCAATAGAGACACACTTTTTTAAAAGGTTATATTTAAAAGATGTTAAACACATGGAATCTACAAAATAATTAAGTATGTAGAATGATTAAATAAAAAATATTTAATTATATCTAAATTTTACTAGAGGCTAGAATATTGGAAATGAAAGAAATTTAAAACCTTTCTATAAACACATTTGTGTGTATATGTATATATATATTAACATTTTTTAAGCTTAAGTAATAAAGATATTCTGTTATATATATATATATATATATATATATATATGTATGTATGTATGTATGTATGTATATAAATGGAAACGTGCTTATTGATTTTATTTAAAATGCATATCACATTCCGCACCTTAACTTTCTGTACCGATACTAACACGTCTAATAGCTTAAATATGTCTTAATATAAATATGCCTTCGACACATTTGTGAGTTTTGGAAATACCAGCCACAGTTTCGAATTGTATCACTTAAGGGCGACATTAAATCCAAACATAAAATATCAAATCGCTTAGTTGGTATTCACAGCATAGAACTGGATTTGAAATTTACGCGCCTATTACGTATCTGCATCGAAACTTCTTCCGTATACATCATTAAATAGAAATTTTGTAATCTAATATAAAAAGTTAATTCTTGTCATATAAAGATTTTTATCACATAAATGATCTCTGAAGAGAAAATTCTTAAAATGTCAGTACAGTTTAGTTCCGCGAAATAAAAACATGTATATATATATATATATATATATATATATATATGTATGTATATATGTATAACTCAGAACAGAAATAGGATAATTATTTTTGTCATGTTTATAATTAAATAATGATATTATAAGTATGAATAATAAATCTTAGATATTTAATAAACCTGTAATCTATATAACCGTAAAAATAATGCGAAAATAAATTTGTTTTAAGAAATATGTAATATAAAATACAACTTATTGAAGTTTACTTCAATCATTTTATCAATACAAATTTTCAACTCTATACTTGAAACTCTGTGTATGAGTATGAATTTAAATTGATGATAAATATATAATTTAAAAGTGAATTAACGTCTAATAAGTGTGTAATTAAATAATCGGTATATAAATATAGTTTTATATAAACTAGTTAGTAATAGACTTACAAAAAATATAAAAGAGAATTTTTGTAGTTACTGTATTGTCAAAATAAAAATAAATAACAATTTTCCTTGTTACATGTTGCCTTCAGGCAACTGTCTCGCTTAACTAGATGGAAATTCGCCATTGTATATATATTCATCTTTTATGAAATCTTTTTTACAATGATTACGTAATAGAGATTTTCACAAACTCTTTGGTATTATTATTTTTTAAAAAAATCTCAAAGCTTGAAATTTAGCTTCGGTTCATTAACGAATAATATATTTATTAATTAAGAAATGAGAAATATGCATTAAAAATTATTTGTTTTGAAGTCATGATCATTTTTAATTTAACAAAACATTATTTATGTATGCTACATAATTACTTATAATGATAAAAAAATTTATAAATTAACTTTCATTAAAAGATATTTGAAATTTTAAAAGAATCGCAATTTAAATATTTTCTTGTAATAATGAAAAAAAGTCGTTTTAACAAGAAAACAAGGATACCAATTAGTAAAATTGAAACTTTTACAAAAAAGTTTTATTCCGTGACATATTTACATATGATATTTCTAGTTTTCAACTGTAATGTTTCATTTAAGTTAAACTTTCAAGATAATATAATTCAAAAGAAAAGATTTTCTTCATTAAAGTTAATTTTTTCTTTATATGTCTAAAATGATTAAACAGTTCTGAATATTTTTTCAACTTTTATGCTTTCTGACGATATGTATTCAAATTGATAATAGCTTCCATTTTAAAATCTTAATTTCTTAACAATCCCCTGAAAAAGTGCTATTAAAATACAGTGGGGCCTCGTATGACGAATTTCCCTTACGACGAAATTTTCGTATCATGAACCCGGGTTCGTAGGTCCCGTTTTTCCTCATTCTTTTTCCCTATTTTTGTGTCAAGAAATACTTATTTTTTAAATAACGAGTAAGCAAAGAATGCACTACTTTACCATGCGCCAAAGATTTCGCTCGGATGGCCCTTCACTGCTTCTGATGAATCTTTGGCAGAAATACTGATGGATTCACTCCAGTAAGCATTAAAAGAACACAAATTCGTACATAACCACGAGATATTTGAACTAGGCATTTTCTGAAAAAAAAATGCCAAATGTCCAATCCCTTCAGCTACTATCAGGGTGATTCTTCAAGACTGGAAGAAGCTTTACAGGAGGGTGTAGGAATGGCACAACATAGCTGAAGTGAACAGAGTAGAAGAATTTTACAATGACATAGCGCTTTAGTAGTTCAGGTGCTGCATAATGAATAATTATAATAATTTGTCAGTAATTTTTTCATTTCAATCTTGCTATAATAATAGTATGATCCATTTTTTTGTAAATTAAAATCTATAAAACCTCAATTTAGAAATAAAAATAAAAGATCTGTAATTATAAAAAAAATATATTTGAAAATCACATTTCAAGGGACAAAAAAGATAATAATGTTTCATGAAAATAATTGTAGTTTTATCAGTATATTTATCTGTTCATATTCTGAGATATTTTTAAATCTGTATATTATATTAAAAAAATATTGCAAATCCCTCAATATGTTAAATTCTATAAAAAAGGTGAATGTACAACATTAAATTTGAAAACACTGGTCTAATTAATTGGCTTTTCATTGATTAGTATACTATTTTAAATGAAAAATTTTATATAAAATTTGCTGTAAATACCAATTATATAGTCCTTTAAGAGTAGAATCATTCTAACATTTAATATGATATAATAGGAAGAATTTTTATTTTTTTGTCAGCATGAGAAATAATGCTTAATGTGACATTTTTTTGCTATGTAAAATGTATATGTATCCACTTCATAAATGTATACATCAAAAAAACAAAAAAAATTAAACATTATATGATGATTAGATTTTTTATTATGCAACAAACTACTTAGATTTGGAAAATAAACCAAACTAATTTTGTTTACACTAATTTAATAAAAAGTATGTACGTGTTTGTATGAATTTTTCTTTGTTGTAAAAATTATATTTACATAAATACATCCGAATCTGAAAACATATTCCTTTATAATTGAATGGAATTAATTCAACATAACTTGGTTACACGGTGTCGTTTTTAATATATATATATATATATATATATATATATATATACATACATATATTTATATACATATATATATATATATATATATATATATGTATATATATATATATACATACATAAATATATATATATATATATATATATATATATATACACGTATACATACATTTCACATATGTATGAACATGACAAATATCCTTATACTAAGTTTTGCAAATTGAGTCATCTTGAGTGAACTTCCTCCACTGATTAAATAATAGCCATCACTCGAGCGTGAGTTGGCGTCGTGGCGTGATCTCTCATTTCCGTTAACTTGTACAAACGTTTGACTTGTATGGCACTGACTGAATTCACATGTGGGTAACGAACACATTTGCATTGAATTTAACCACTAATTGTCGATATGGTATGAGTAAGTCACCCTCATTAAGTTGAGTGGGCGCGTGAGAACTCGATGCTATTTCACGTCGACGTTCGTGACGATTCTCTGCGGTGACATTTATACACTGAACTCATTACCGGTAATATTATACTAGATTTTAGGGTATACTATACATTGTTTTCATTTCAGTAAATAGCTGTAGTACGTCACTCACAGTGATGTAATTATGTTGCAGATTTCGTTGTATATGAATATTTATAGTAATTTTGAGAGTATTTAGTATGCTAAATTGAAACATTTTCGGTTGATAATTTTTAAACCTGTCAAATATACGAGTACTTCTCTCTTTCCATATATATGTATATATAGAGAGATAACACTTATATAGTACGAGGGTGGTCCCAGAAGTACCCGACCCAACAAAGAAAACTTACATAGTATAAACTATATCTAGTGATGGATGTTTCTCAAATCAAACTTATCAAATTACTTTTTCCAATTTAGAATTTTAGTCATTTGTTAAAGGTAAATAAAGAAAATAATAATATAAAATAAGTAAAGAAAATAATGATTTAAACATACAAGAACAAGATATTGAACACTTGCATATATTTGTTTTATTATTCTCGGCCTTAATTTTTTAATTTTTTTATTCTGATTGTTTTATCCGTATAAGATGAAGCAATCGAGTTATCAAAAAGCCAATGAGCCCTAAACAGTGTGCTTTAAAGTGAAAATTTTCATAACAATATGAAGAAAAAATCAAAAATCAATTATTGTAACAATATATGAACATGAAGGATTAATAAGAGACAATAGATTTAAATCTAAAAAACTATTTTGTTAAAACATATATACGTCCTATTTAATCAATTATGTATGTGCCATTTTGATCGATGATCTTCTTCCATATTTCTGATAGCTGAAATATTTCTTGTTTGAAGAATTCCTGGGACTTGTTATCGAAAAACTGATTGAAGTTGTTTTGGCATAAGTTCAAATATGTTAAATTTACATGATTAAGAGTTTTATAAATCTGTAAACAAATAATAGCCTAAAGATGAAAGGTCCAGACTATATGAATCCACTAAAACATCACAGAAAAGTTACAACGACTTTTGCTGAATCTCCCTATAAACGTGTAGTCTGGCTTTATCATGGAAGATTGCAATGCCCTTTCTATTGGCCAACTATGGCCTCTTCTTGTCTATTACTTCTTTCACTTTGTTCAATTGTGAGGAGTACTTAGTGGAATCAATAGTTTGGTTTGGTAGCAGTAGCTCGTAGTACACGATACCCTTACAGTTCCATCAGATATACAACATAACTTTCTTTAGGTACAACCTAGCATTTGCGATCGTCTGTGTTGGTTTACCTCCTTGTGATTATGATATTTTTCAGCTAACATTGTTATATTGAATCCACTTTTCATCGCCAGTGATGAGTTGTTTGAGAAAACACTCGTTTTCATTACATTTAAATAACGAATCTCAAGCAGAAATTCGCTTCACTAAATTTTTATCTCGCAATTGATGCGGCACGCAAGCATCGAGCTTCTTGACCATCTCAAGCTTGCATAAATATCTCAAAACAGTATTAGCAGTAATGTTTAGTGCCTGATCAATCTCACGTATCGTCAAATAGCAGTAACTGTTAACCATGGTCTTGATTTTGTTCACGTCTGTGATGACAAGACATTCGATGCGAAATGCATCTTTAACATCAAAATTTCTGTCTCTAAATGTCTGGTATCACTTTCTGCACGTTAAATCATCTACAGTATTAGCTCCATATACAGCACATATTTTTCCAAGAGTTTTCGACGTGTTTTTTCTTTTTCTGCAGTAAAAAAGCGTAATATGACGAAAATGTTTTTATTTTCTGACATGTTTAAAATCTTACAAAGACCACTAGTGTTCACTGATCACAACAAAAATTTATTAAAATGACAGCTTAAATGTCACTTTTAAAATGAAAGATAATATTTTCGTGTGTGAAGTTGATAACGGTACGAACAAGCGATATTTTGCCATCAAGCGGAGAAAGTGGGACGAATATATGTTACAATCCAATATATTTATAAATTAACAATTGTTAAAGTTCAATACGGGTCTTAAGAGTAATGAGATTGGTGAACAAAGGAGTAAGATTTTTATACTTTGAATATTTTCATAAATTTAGTATTAAATATTTTTTGCTTCTATTAAGCACTTAAAATATTTTTACAAAACATTATTCAACAGTACAACAACAGTATGTTTTATGAAAATATAATTTTATTAGTTATATTTGTTATTTAAAAAATAGTGTACAAGTAAGAATTAATGTTATGAATCACTTATGTGTTAACACTTTGATTACAAATCAAATGATATAGAAAGCTAAAATATGCATGATTAGAAAAATCTTAGCGAGTGTACTTTGGGTTTGTTTTGTCTGGGACCGACCTAACGCTAGATTCTTAAGCTGCTTTTGATCTTCCGTAAAACTATAATCCTTTAAATAAAATATTCTATCTGTAATGAATCAATACTATGACTGTTATATTTGATTATTGATTAATTGTTTTAAACACGGCGTAACAGCATATGTTGTTTTTATCAAGAAAGAAATTGTTTGATTCTTTTAATGAGCTTTGATCTTGAAAAAGTTGTAAGGTAATTTGAAAAAGGGGTATAATATTGTTAAAGAATGATTAAAGGTTACAGTGATCAAAGATGAGTTGTTTGTAATGCAAAATTACAAAGATGCTACAAAAAGACTACGAAGTATTGCATTTGAGTGATTCAGTTTACTAAAGTAATCATAATAAAGTAAAAAGTGTACATTATATAATAAATAATACATCAGAGCTTGTTAATATATTAAAAAAATAAGTATATATTTATTATGTAAGTAAACCATGTCAATTATCATTATTATTAAAGTAAAAATTTCTTAAATACATTTATTATTATATTGAAAATAAAACATCATGACGAATATTTATGGCAAAATTCGTTCATTACTATAAAAAATATTTTTTGGTTATCAATGAATACTTGCAGGTTCTAATATTCCTATTTATACTTTTTTTACTGCAATTTTACCTAGTTTTTAAAATAGTTTTTTCAAATAAAATTTAGTCTTTTAAATCTTTTATACCACGCTTCTATTAATACCACGATACACATTTAAATATTAAACATTTGTCTGTTTGTTATAACAATTTTTTATTCAGAAATATTTCTTTAAACTAATATTCCAGAATATTTAAAAACACTTATCAAACAAGTTGAAGACATGTAATTAGTAAAATAATTTATTGATTATAGCCAAGTTTAAAAATAATAATTTTATCAAACTATTTTACTTACTGTTTATTTTATCAGTTATCATTCTATATAAAAAAATAACTCCATCGTAAAATTTCTATAAAACAGAATTTTTTTTGTGTAAACCACCTTCTCGTAACGCTTCTTCCCCCACAACGCTTCTCCCTCCGCAAAACTCTAGAAACCGCACGTTAACTATTTCCATTCTCGATCATCAATGATTGGTCGATGGATACACGTGGGTTCTGTTCTGATTGGTTGACATTAGTCACATGTTTGTAGCTTTTTCACAGTGTACAAAAAATGAAGTTTATTTAATTTCAATGTAAAACTAATGAGATTTATTCAAAATATTATATTCACTGAAGCTTTAGAGCAAAAAAAAATTGATACACATTTTAACATTGTATTTTGTTATACAGTTTCATATACTTTTCCAATAAAATTTTTACGACTTACATTTTACGCAGGTTATTTGTGCGTATAATTTGTTAATTTCTGTTATTTGTTAGGAGAGAACCAGCATCAGCGAGCGAGGGGTAAAGACTTGTTGGAGGTTGGCGAACGTAGCAAGTAAGGGGAAGAGCCCCTTGCTATTTAAAAAAAATAAATATTATATAATTAAAGATCACATAAACATTTTCAGCTTGATGTTATTAAACTTAAGATTAAATATGAAAAAAAATTAAATTTTTAGTTATTTGTGTACATAGAAACTACTTATTTTTTCAACAAAATTAACTTTATATATAAATAGTATATATAGTACATATATATATGTATATATAGTATGTATAGTGTATATATATATATATATATATATATATATATATATATATATATATATATAGGACAAGAAGGATGGAGACACTACCTTTACTCTCAGATACAATTACTCTGTGTTATTTAACTGAGATTAATTAAAAGTAAATAAATGACTACTCGGCAACAAAAATAAATAAATCAAAATAAACAATAGCTGTAAGATTTGTTGACAGATTTGTATCTGTAATAAAAAGATGATTTATATCATATCTGTAGTGCATACAAACTTAGTAATATACGCAGCCAAGTTTTCAAAACAAACAATCAATAGTCATGTATTTTGGGGAGATTTATGTGTAGACGCCACAAAAGCAGTTTTGTACATATTAGAAAACAACCATTTATCATAAATAAAGAAAAAATCAACTATTTATTAATAACAAATGAACGAAACATGAATAGTGATTTTTCGTTATTCAATTAAAACTCTGTATATTGTACAATTAAGTTTTTATTATCACAATATTTCTACATTGCAATACCACACACACACAGGTATATATATATATATACAGATATATATACATTATGTCATTAATAATACATTCTTTTTATTTTATCTATAAATATTTCTTATTTTAAATAATATCTCTTAATTGAATCTGTTACAATGTACCGAAAATATCTAATTCTAATATTAATTCCCTATTTAACAATCATATATTTTGTTTAACTGTTTGAATGCCAGACGGTGCGATCACGCTTTTGCTGTTCAGTAGCTAAAGTACTTACAGTATAAGTGCCTAGATTCCAAGTCACTGCATGCTCGGATTTTGTCGATGCATGTCTTTATTGTTACCGTTTATCGAGGTGTTGTTAACTTTATTTTATTGCTAACTATGAACCACTGAAGGGTATATAAATATAAAGTAAACAAAATCATCAGGTAGAATAACATCAAACATTAATACTACTTTATGAAATATTATGTATATACATGCTTTTTATATCAGCAATAAAAATACTTAAAACTGATACATCGAAATTATTACACACAATATTATCTCTACTTATACTCATAGGAATGCCATAATAACAATGAATTCAATGAGACAATACTTACTGATTATAAGCAGAATAACAGCGCAATCGTGCCGCTTGATGCTTTTCGACATGGAATTAGAAAAGCGCAACAGCCTGTTATTTTCCAAATGAAATTGGAGAAACACGATCGTGCCGTTTGACATTTTTCAATCGGATTTTTCCAAAGGTCCATGGCACTCAAACGGTTAAAGTACCCCATCGGTGATAAAATCTTAAAGGTAAAGATATAAACTGAATGTATTTTACTTGGTTTAGATACAACATACATTATTTCTTGTAGTATATTAATGATATGTTACATTTTTCGATATATCTATTACTTTTTATTCCTTTATATAGTTATTTAAAGATTTGTTATGTGATTATCTTGTGCACTTTAAGTATATTGTATATCTTTTTATTCGAATAAACAGCATTTCATTTTATAAATAAAATTTGTTCGAAACGAAATTATAAAAGATAGGACAACATTCAAGTCAGATAAGTATAAAATGGTACAAAAACGTGTAAAGATAAGTTTACAATAAAAATAATGTAGTCGTAAAAAATCTGTAGCATCGAGATTTTAGGGAAGTTATGTTAATGTTGCTGTTCTTTTAAAGATGTAAATAATGATAAAAGAAATGCTCGTATACGAACGGATCGAATGGACTAGGTGCAACTAATAAATCATATTTTCGAATTGATATGAATTCGTTTAATACTGTATTATTAAAAATAAAATGTTCATAACTACTATTACTTATTACGATTTAAGCGGCAAATTGAGTACCTGTTTCATAAAATATTTATAAAAATAAGTCATTTTCTCTTCAGTTATGTAAAAAGGTGTAATATGGTACAATAATACTACATTAAAACTGTATTTACAAATTTTTGTATGTAAGGATATTGAAATTTATAAAGTATGCTAAAATACATTGAATTTTTATAATTTAGACACTATAAAAGAATTCGTCATTACATTGTTAACTCTACTGTTCCGATGAAGTAAACTCAGTTAACTGCGTTTTTTTTATTAGGTTGATGAAAAAATAATTGCGGTTTTTATCATTTTAACTTTGGCACCGATTTTTATAGTTACCGTTATCTTTTCTACCGTTATCTAGTCATGTGATACATCAATGTAAACAATGAAATTTACACCACTGATTTAAGCTTATGTCTATTGTTTTCATTATTTTGTATTGTTGGATATGACCTCTCAAATTAGATATAGAAAAAAGGAATATCAGATGATTTTGTTGTATAAGTTTAAATTGGGATGTAAAGCAACAGAGACTGCTCGAATATCAAATTGGTTTTTAAGAGAAGGGTCAGTTAGTGAACGTATAACTCAACATTGGTTCCAAATATTTCGTGATTGAAACGAAAGCCTTGATGATGAGGTTCGTGATCCTCATTCAACTCTAGACAATAACGATTTAATAAATAGTATTAAAGCGGACCCACATCAAACTACTCGAGAGATGGCAGAAGAACTCAATGTTGTTCGACATTTGAGCCTAATTGGAAAAAAAGCTCGACAAATAGGTGCCTTATGAACTAAACGAACATCAAGCAATTAGATAATACGAATTCTACCCTGCGCTTATTTTTTGCAACAAAAATGATCCCTTTCTTGATACAATTGTCACATGTGATGAAAAGTGGATTTTCTGCTACAATAGGAAACGTTCATTACAGTGACCAGATCGAGAAGAAGCACCAAAACAGTTTTCTAAACTGAAGCTTCATGAAAAAAATATTATGGTCACTTCTTGGTGGTCGAAAATTGGAATAATTCACTAAAACTTCTTAAATCCTGGTGAAACAATAACAGTAAAAAAATATTGTCTGGAAATTGAAAAAATGCATTAGAAGTTACATCGTTTACAGCCAGTATTAGTCAATAGAAGAGGACCAATTCTTTTTCATGACAACGTCCGACCACACATCTCACAAATGACTTTAAAAAAATTAAATGAACTGGGTTATGAATCTTTATCTCACTCACTTTATTCACCGAACCTGTTTCCGACAGATTATCATTTTAATAATTTTCTACTAGAGAAGGTTTTCAAAAATCAAGCATCAGCTCACAGCGCTTTCGGTAAATTCGTTAATTCCAGGACTCCAGAATTCTATCTTGTAGGAATAAACAAACTTATTTCCCGTTGGGGAAATGTGTAACCCAATAGTCTTTATTTTGATTAATAAATATTATTTATAACTAATATATGGGTCTTTATACTCAATACGTAATAACAGGAATTATTTTTACATCAACCTAATATTTGCAAATATCTGTCATGATATTTTTAATTACATTTATTTATTTTCTTGTAATACACGTTATATTCATAGTAATCGCTAGTGTAAGGATTGACCTTGATGCTCAACTAACTAAAAATCTTATTCCTTCATAAATAGCAATTCTCATGAAAAATATATACGGTAAACTGAATTTACTGATAGAGTACGGGGAGTCTT
Organism: Acanthacorydalis orientalis; assembly: GCA_034766995.1. NCBI lineage: Eukaryota > Metazoa > Arthropoda > Insecta > Megaloptera > Corydalidae > Acanthacorydalis > Acanthacorydalis orientalis. The sequence continues at coordinate 46,184,878 of CM068313.1, read as the reverse complement.
AAAAGACACCGGGCTGTAAGTCGTTAATGTTAATTAACAAAGTGATATATTTTAAAAAAAGTATGTACAACAGCAATAATTAAGACTTCATATAAAACATGTGTTATTTATTACATTGTAAATGATCAGATGGATATTCTTCAAATTAAACTTTTTTTCTCAAATATTATTGAACAATTAAAAAAAATACTTATTTGTCATTGGGATTGCAAGATGATAAATTAAATACTTACGTTGAAAACAGTATTTAATGTCATATTTTTTTATTACGAGCAATAATCATTCGAAATATTTTCATATAAAATATGCTTGTTATAATTACAATGCGAGTGGAGGAAAAAATATTAATGCATGAAGTTCAAATCTCAGTTACGCGAATACGCATAATAAAACAAAAGGATTGGGGTATTCTCCTGCTACAACTAACAAGCGGTAATTCATTCTGGCTGTAGGCAAGCTCATGATTTAGTGGGCCATTGACAAAAACAACACACGCTGAGCCGGAGACAGCATGCGGGTGCAAGACAGATAGCGCGCAAACCAGTGGAGTCGTAGTGATTATTTCATGAGTTGCATAGCGTATTAAAATCGAGTGCATCGGTGTAAAAACGGACTAGATACAAAATAAATTACAAGTCGAGAAATATAAATTGGATTTAATTCGTTGCTGAACTTAATTGTATTTTATACTGAAATATAGTTATATTGGGTTCAGTCATAAATAATTGTCAACATTTACAAAAACGTTTGTTGGTGTAAAAGTAATATGTCATTTTAAAGATTTATACATTTACCAGTGGATTAGTTTTATTACACAAAAAGTATATATTCACCGATATCACTTTTGAACATTATTCAGTATGGTAGCCAAATAATTGCGGTATTTGTTTTGTAAAAGGATTATTACTTGAAAAATTATAAAGAGGTTTTCTTGAAATAAATTTTTGCATACATTTGAAAATAATAGTAATCATATACAATATATATATATATGAATAATTTTGTTAAATTTAAGAATTGATAGGTGAATATGTTAAAAATAATTTAATTAATATTATGTTTTAAAGGAAAGGTATGAAAAACATTAATATAAACACATTTAGTAACTATTAGGTTAGCAGGAAAATAATTGCAGTTTTTGTTTTCTAAATTCTAATCTTAATTTTTTTAATGAAAGTATCATTTCATCGTATTCATGTTAATATCATTTTAACGTATATTTTCGGTCTTTACTTTGGTAACATCAACTTTAGTTTTATTATTAATTTTACTTCGAATTGGGCTATTGAATTAAAAATGGAAAAGAAGCAAATAAGAGTAATTTTTTGTATGAGTTCAAAATGGGTGGCAAAGCAGAAGAAACTTCTCGTAACCTAAACGATGATTTTGGTGTGAGTACTGTTAAGGAACGTACGGTGCAACGGTGGTTCAAAAAAAATTGGTGCTGAGGACAACAGATTTGAAGATGAAGAAGTTCGCAGGTGTCCTGCAATTTATAACGACCAAGTAAAGGATTTAGTTGAATCAGAATGATTCCATCAATTCTAGAGCTTGTACAAAAGTTAGACGTTAGTCATCAAACAGTTCGGGACCATTTAAAACCACTCAAATTTATATATGCATATATATATATATATATATATATATATATATATATATATATATATATAGATTTGAAGATCATAAACCGCAATTATTTTTCTACCAACCTAATATTTACCAATATATAATCATTTATCATTTTCATTTATTACTTCCACTAAACGAACATTTATCTCTTTCTATGGCTTTATTCGCCATATTTTTTGATCACACCTCATATTTATTTTAAAATTTAGAAGTGTTTTGATAGAACTCATTGGTTTTTGTTTTTTAAATTATCTATATGTTTATATTATCCACTACTAGTGGTACGTCTTTTATCTGCAGGTAGACAGTAGAATTAGTTTCTAATATCTACATCTACACGCTCTACTATTTTCAGTCATTAATATCTACCTGAAATGCCACACGTTTCGAAAGTGCTATTTGAGAACAGATATTCAAATGAATTAAAAGGAGAAAAAGGATTAATAAAGCTTTTATTATTGAATCAAAAAATAATTAAATAAAACAATGTTAACTTATTTATAGGATTCATATTCTTGAAGAAAAATATTGCTGGTATTAATCATCAAAACTTATTTATATTTTTTTAGATTTAATAATTATTATATTATTATAAAAGTAATACATTGTTTATAAAAAAAGTGAAAGATTATATTTTGAGTGTCATATATGAAAAAAAAATGTTCATGAAGATATTTTTTCAGGAGAAAATTTTGAAATGAATGAGCAAATTTTAAAAGATAAAATATAATATAAATTGTAGCAATTAATTTTATAGTATGAGAGACCATCTAGACGATTTTTAGATGCCGAAATAATGGACATAATTTTCTAATGAGTCACTCATGTATTTGATTGGAACAAAAATTCATAGCATTTGCCTATAGATGTCATTAATGGCAGTTTCACATGCAGCTCGTTTATATAATATGACTCAATATGTGTTATTTTAACAGGTGCCATTTCAACGTTTGTTTTTCTTTTATTTTTGTTCAATTTTATGAATTTTAAATCAAATAAATTTAAAATTGAAGAAAAGTAATATAAGGTGCATTTTCGTCATTTGATGGTGTATTATTTCCGGAGAGGAAAAAGCGATGCAGGAACAGCAAAAAATATATCCGCCGTTTAGAGAGAAGGTGCCGTAGCTAGAAGTGCTGTTCAAAAGTAGTTCACTCGGTTCAAAGATAGAAAATTCGACCTAAAGGATCGAGAGCGTTCCAGTAGGACTGTAGCTGTCGATAATGATATAATTGCAACACTTATTGAAAATAGTTAATCTTACGCGACACACAACATCACAGAAATACTGCGTGCCTCATCCGAGTGTTGTTAGACTATTGGAAACACTTAGACATATGAATCGATACGACATTTGGCTACCTCATAATTTAATTGAATGAAATTTCATGGAACGCATTTCCATCATTGAATTCGCTTCTTACAAGAAATCAAAACGACTCGTTTCTGAAACGATTAATCACGGTGGATGAAAAATGGATCGTCTACAATAATTTGGATTGAAAAAGGTCTTAGAAAAAATGAAATAAACCTCATTTTACCACACTAAAAGCGGGTATTCATCCGAAGAAGGATATTGTGTATCTGGTGGTGCTGTTTTTGATGATAAAGATGATGTTGTGTATCTGTTGGGTTTGAAATGAAGTTATGTATGAAGCTTCTCCCAAATAAGCAGACGATAAGTTCGGAGAAGTATTGTGTTTAATTGAACCAATTAAAGGTGGCAATCAATCAAAAGCGTCCAGAGTTGGTCATCGAAATGGTATCGTTTTCCACTAATACACCGCTAAACCTCGCATCTTTTTGCACACCCGGTAGAAATTGATGTAGTTTGGCTGAAACTTCCTACTTTACATTCTTCTGATCTTACACCTTCATATTTCTATTTGTTGCAATCTAGCCAGAATTCTCCTAATGGAAAAACTTCCATTCTCTGTAAACATGTAGAAACTACTTGGATCAATTCATGTCCAGCAAGATGCCAAGTTCTGGGAGGATGAATTTATGAAACTACGTGAAAGATGGTGGATCAAAATGGCATATATGTATTAGAATAAATATAGGTACAAATAGGTAATCTCTGCTTTTGAGTTTCACTTTAAAAACGCTACGAATTTTTGTTCCAAGCCAATATATTTTATATGTAGACATTTTCATATGTAAAAAATAACTGTGCTTTCACCTAAGCGCATAAGAATACTCCAAATAGGAATATTAGAACGGTATACTTAATGTCTCTTGTTGATTAATGGATATAAAGTACAAATGATCCGTACTATAAATGTACTCAAGTCGAATACGGCCCGTAAACCTTACTGTGACTAACTCTGGTAAACGGGAAAACTAATATTGTTTTTCTGATATTTTTTTATTTCAAAACAAAGAAGACATGTTTTTTGGGTTATGTAAAATATGAAATCTCATATATGTCTTAAAAAAATAACAAAAACAAATATGGTAACATGAATATCGTTTAAAAACGGATACATTCCGTTTTAAAAGGAGAGACTACTTTTATTTCAGTTATTCTTCTCTTTCATGTAGTATTTATTAAGTGAATTTTTAAGTTTTAAATGAACTTAATTGTTAATAACTTCTTAATAAATTAACATTTAATTTTTTTGATATATTTATTAATATTGATTATATTTAAATAACAAATTAGCCTCATCGTTATTTTTTCTCCTTTTTTTAAATAAAATATGTACTGTATTTAAAATTTCTAATCAAATGATCGAAATGAGATTCTATGAACTAATATTATTTAGACTTTGTGTTTTCAAATATATATTTAAAATATTTCCACTAAATATTTTTAAAATAGAAAAATTAAAAGTTTTATAGAATTCCTTTAATATAATTATTTATTATATCTACCATAATTTATAAAAAAAAATGCTACTTTTTATAGAATATTTTGTATATTTAATTTAATATCAGCATTTATTTTAAAAGGTCACCGTTACATAATTACCAATCTTATAACAATGATTGTCTAATATATATTAAAGTAATTTATTTTATTTAATTATTCTTCTTCTAAATGATATGTTATTCTATAAATTTATCCAATTTACTACAAACCTTAAAAAAGTCAACATACATTCACTTTACATTAAAACTTCTTATACGATAAAAAACTATTTTAAATTATTTTTCAAATAAACGAAGTTATTACGTCGGTAGAAAAATAACTACGGTTTATGACCTTCAAATTCATATATATTACTCCAATTATTTTCTTACCAACCTAATAAAAACTTTTCTAGATTAAGTAATAAAAGACTTTTAAAGTTTGATGCAAAATTCTATCGTATCCTACTTAAATTAAGCAATCAAAATTTATATACTTAGTATAAATTTTCTTATTACTTTTTATTAAAATATTTTTGATGCATAATATAAAAATTTTCATGTCTTGTTCTTTGTAGTTTCTCATCTTAAGTAATAATTATATTTTTAAAAATAATATTTTGAAGAAAATAATTGTATTTTAAATATGTTATTTTATGACTTTAATACAAATGATTTCTTTCTGATTATTATTCGAATGTTTATTTTTTTGTAATTCCATTACTGAACGTCATTAAATTCCATAGAGAAGTCGAAAAGTTTATCACCTTCTTAAATACATTATTTTATTTGGATTTTATGACAGTTCTTGTACTTATATTTATGACATATAAAATATAATCGAAGTTATAACTAATAAAATTGTCCATATACCTAACATTAATTTATCTACATCGGTTATGACTTCCAAGATATATTTTTTTAAAAACACACTCAAGCACACGCGGTTCGTATATTAATTGTCATTTTTTTCAAACTGTGAATTATGTATATATATATATATACAATTTAAGAAAATATAATTTCAAAAATTAAATTGTATAACATAAACGTGTCTTTAAACCTGAGCAAAATAATTTATGTAAACGTTTCACATTATGCAAGTTTCCTTATCGTAAATTAATTGTTCATGCTGTGTATATATGTATATATATATATATGTGTATACGTATATATATATATACATATATATATATATATAGAGAGAGAGAGAGAGAGAGACAGATTATGCGTGAGCAAAAGTTTATCTTTTTGAGAAAGTTTTCGCTTTTTTCATAATATAAGTACAAAAAAAGAAATAGATTTCTCATTTTTTTATCGCTCTGAGGACATAGCTATCAAAAAGCATATAAACGACAACCATATTAACAGTTAATAAATATTGGTTATCAGAAAAAATGTTTGATTTGTGGTGTTTGAAATGAATAATTCACTTGCGAAAATCATTTTTCGACTTATTGTTTCTCATTTGTAATGGCAAGTATTTTATTTTTGGATATTTCTCTCTCTATATATATATATAATACAAATTAGTATTTTGAAAGCATTTTTAATGCTCTTTGAAATCCAATGTCTTTGTTTTAATACATTTAAACAGCTAAGTTCTAATTTTGTCAACAAATTTTGATAACTTTCCTTTAAAGAATTTGCTATGAATCGATTACCTTACTCTGAGTTTTATTTAAAGGATTAGAGATTGATAGGATTTAGTCTGTTAATTTAAAATATATATGAATATAATCAAACGTTTGTAATCAAAAGATAAATCAATATTTAATTAATAAAAATAATATAAATATATATAATATTTAGTAAAAAACTATCTTAAAATTTCTTAAAAAATTGATATCAGGTGACATAAATTAAGTTAATTTCATCCATTTTCCTGCAACTACCACACTGAAACCACCTAATATTATGACTAAAATTTGGATGATTACGTATGCATTGTAACCGCTTATTCATATGACTACAATTCGGAAGTTTATATCCGACCACTTAATCGTTTGAGTACGCATGCAATTTTACCGTGCCCTAAAACGTTGCAAATTCTAAGTGTTTAATTTATTGGGGTTGAATGTACTGAACACGTACTATATTATATTTGTGTGTATATATATATATGTATATAAATATATATATATATATATATATATATATATATATATATACAGATACATGTATTACAGTATATGTATATTTGAAGTAGTAAAAAATTAAATTCTTTTATCTTATCGAAAGAGACTTTTGATAAATTATCTTTTGATTTGAAATTATTTACGTTATTTGTTTTATATCTTAAAAAATTTCATATTTTATTTTTAGAAACGTTAAAAATGAAAGAATTTACTTAATTTCTCAAAGAACTTTTATGATTTTTTCCTTATATATTTTATATTTCGATGAAAATAAAATGTCTTGGAAATTAATAGTATAATCTTATACTTATTTCGACATAAATTAATTGTTAGTACTTCTTGATATATGAATTAATAACATCGTTTGAGCTCTTTATAGAATACATAACTTTCTAAAGTCTTTTAAGAGTTAATTTTATATTTTACTGCAGTTTCTCTTTTTCAAAAGCCTTTTTTTCTAAAAAAAATGTTATTAATTTATAAAATATTATTTGGTTATTATATTAATTTTTTTGAATTTCATATTATTTAATACATGATACTGTTTTAATTGCGTAACATATTCTTTATAATATTATACATTATAACTTTTGAAATGTTTTATTATATAATAAATTATATTTGTTTTGTATATTCTTCATTTATTTTTAAATCGTTTAGTTATGGCAAAATCGTACAAATAGCAATACTTTTATTCGTATTTATTTGATCTAAATTTTTTACCAGGTATTTGTTGGATAAATAATGCTATCAAGACGTTTTATTTGTTTACTAATGGAAATAAAAGAATTAAAATCAACAATACGAGATTGTAGTTTCAGGAAAAAAATATGTAGAGGAAAGAAATGCAGAAATTTTAATATCAGAAAAATTAAAAAAATATGTTATGAAATGTGAACAAAATATTGTAACATTTTGAAAGAACAGTGTATTCTAACAAACTATATGTAGTTGTTCGAACTATTTTCTATTTTTAATATTTTTGTTAAAATAACTTATTGAAGTCTCATAGATGAAAAAGTTACTCGAAAAATCTCACTAAATATAAATAGAATGAATTTATATTTGACAAACTACACATTATTTAAAAAAAAAACTTCAATACTACAGAATAGAAATATAAAATGATTTTCATAATACTCAAAAATATATGTTATATCTTATTCTTAATTATTTCATTTATTTGTAAGTTATCCAGAAAAATTGAAAACTGATTCTTCAATTTAAATATACAGAAATGTATATTTAAGTACAATATTTTAAAAAGAAAATATTTGTAACCTTTATTTTTTTTTCAAACCGCATAAAAAATGTACGGATAGTGACTGATAAAGATTCCCTATGAAGTGAGAATACATAATGACTTTCTTGCAATCCCTCAAGACACCAACCATCCCTTTCCTTGAATATACATCAATTTTGTTTGGCTTGGTGACGGATGACATCATTTTTTTTTTGCTTTACATTATTATAGTGAATTTATTTTTCATTTTCTGTTGGTAATTCCTTCAAAAAGGAACAGCTCGTTTAAGATTGTGGAGCGACCCACAAAAGGAAATGCAATCTATCATTTTCTTTATTTTATGCAATTTGTAAAAATCTTAGAGATATGTAATCTAGTTTTTTATACATCTAATAACTAGTCGAAACACTATATACTAACTGTTGGAAATAGTAATATAAATTACTCTTAAATAATGTACGATTTTATCATCTTTGGAAGATCTTCGAGATCATAGAATATCTTTTAGAGTAAAATGTCGAATGTAGGATTTTACAACTGAATTCTTTTTTTACGCTGTTTCATACTTACTTTTTTGGATTTAAAACAACAAAAGATAAAGAAAATAATCTTAACTTTCTTCAGTTTTCACATTCCAAATATGAAATTTTAAAACAAGCAGCGTTAACAAAACTATACTTCAAATATGAAATGAATTAGTAATTGTCATAAATACAAGTTAATTTAATTTTAAATAAAATTAAAAAAATTGAATTTGTTAGTCTAAAACCAATAAGTCAGGTTTAATTAAAGATATCCATATTGAACGCACAATTCAATATTACAGTAAAGCAAGAAACTAGTGACATAATCCGTTCTTGAATTGAGTTCTTTATGAAATGTCATTTTTTTTCGAAAGTTATAGTGACTTTCGTAATTAGATTTTAAAGAGTTTATTATAAATATGTTTTTCTCAAAACTCTATTGTAAGATTAATAAGTCAGATAAAACTAAATTTTAAATTATTTAGATAAAATCTATGAATTTAACATTAACTAATTAAATTTATATCGTATTGATTATTAAAATGCATGAATTTGTTTAGCTAGTGAAAAGGAATATTTCACAAAGAGACATATAAATACATTTACAGCATTGTATATAAATTTAATCCTATTTCCCATATGTATTATTCATGTAATAAATTATTTTAAGCAACTTTAACTAGTTAATAAATTTTATATAATTGAATTTATACGAATGAACTAACTATTTAAATAATTTAATCACAGTCAAATATTTATTTATATAATTTTGTGTTGTGTACTTATTTTGTTTGACGCCAATGTATGCTTTCACGGTCACTGTGGAAACATTTATTTACATTGTTTGCTGAAACTAGGTTAGATAGAACAGTAGGTCATCAAGGGTTTACATTAAAGAGTAAATTTAACAGATGTCAATTTAATGTAGCAGAAAACATTCACGAATATTATTCTCATGTGTATTTCTGTACAAATATACATTTATTCATATTATATATATATACATATATATATATATATATATATATATATATGTATGTGTGTGTGTATACACAGTACTTGAAGATAAATAATGTTTTAACTTATGTGTAAAATTTGTAATTGTGTAATATGTTTACAGATTTTGAAATAATTTAAGAGATTATATTTTTATTTTTTATTGTGATATAGACAAAGAAATCATTTTTTATTGTTTTAATTATTGTTATTTTCTTATTTGATTTAAAAAATAAAATATTTTTTTCTAAATATGTTAGAAAAAAGTAATTTAATTCATTTTAGAAAAAATCTTCCCAAATTCGTTTAACTTATTTAAAAAAATGATAATATAATTTTTACGATTGAATATTTTACATACACTATAAAATACAAAAAAAAAGATGTGATTAGAAATGTTTAGTAATTAATTTTTGTTCATTTTTCATTTTGACGTATGCGCATTTTAATGACAGTGCTATAATCTTCAGAACGTTTTTGTTTAGAAAAATGAGCAATCGAGTTGTTTTCTTTTCCAGTTTTGAAACTCATTTATTAATGAATTATTGTCTTAATTTTCTTTCCTACATAATCTTTTACTATTTAACTTAATTCATTTATTGAATTCCAGCTTAATTATTTCAATACAGAATTTTATCAGTGAAACTCTTAAGTAAAAAGTCGAAAATCACATCAAATATTCAACTTGCTTAGATACTTAAGTAAGGGTGTTACTTGCATTTACAGTGGACATAAATACAATACACATTTCTTCAGTTTTACTTAAGTTGATATTAAAATCTCTCAATGCATATAAAAAATGTATTTAGTATCAGTTAACTAAAATAAAAAAAATATTAATATGCATATCGTAGTTTCCTGAAATATGTTTGAGAAATGGATTATTTTCAAACATTATTTATGGAATGCATACAGATTGTTACAAATTATAGTAACTAATAATATATTGGGAGATAAATAATTAAGTAATTTGGATAGTATGATTTATTTATATTGTATTTTAATACTGTCTACTGAAGTATAAAGTTAGAAGTACGCAATATTTATTTTGTCATGAATTTATGCTTTATGTTTATTAATTGTATTTTCATAATATTACATAAATGGTCAGATCGATTTAAATTAATATTTAATTTTACTTTATTATAATCAATTAGTATCCCTTATTTGCATTTTTTGTAATGAATTATATTGCAAATATAGAAAAAAATAATTAGTTGATTTAAAACGATAATCAATTTTGAAAAAATACCTTTCAGATTATATATATATATATATATATATTTCTATAAATTAAAATGAACATAAAATTTAATTACATTAAAAATGTCTTGAAAATATCTACGTGATTTCACATCTTCAACCAGAATTAATTTATAAAAAAAACATGTCACTCATTCCATTTAACTGCACGAGACTGTATTTTTTTCATTATTAAATTGATATTACTAAATTATAAAATGATAAATCTGTCAATAACTATTATGATTAATTTTGAAATAGAATATTGAACTTATAAAATCAATACATGCATGTAATAGAAACGAAGGAAGACAGTCGAACTAGAACATTTCTTGTGCTAGGATCATGAACAGAATAAATAAACTATAGCATGAAGTGGATCAATATTTATTTATTTTCCAAAAAAAGTATAACTGTACCTCAAAATTCTATACTTTTAATTAAATTTTATCTTTCTTAATATTATTAAAAAAATGTATTTATTTTTTATTGTTTATTATGCGAAAATGTAACTTTTTAAATTAAATTATTTTCAATACTGTATTATTTTTCATTTAAATAAGAGTTCTAGTTAAGTCACAAATTATTTAATAGTAATATGAAATCAGATAAATAAATTAACTGCAAAACTTTCAATTTTCTAATTTATTAAACTAATATGAAACATATATATATATAATACTGATTATTGTTTTTCTTCTTTTGATTGATATACTAAGTATTGGAATATATTTTAAAGCAAATGAAAAACATTTCTACACTTATATTTTCAATTTTTATTAAATATATAATCTCAGAATATTTTATTGAAATAATCTAAACAATGTCAATCAGAGATGACCTACACGAAATAAATGTAAAATGTCTATTATTTCCGGGAACATATTTCACATTATTCATCCTTTATCATTTAAGACAGTGTGCTTTTAAGTAATTTAATAGAATAACATTATACAGGTAATTCTCGTATAACACGATCGTTTGGTTCGTAAAAAATGCCGTCTTATGCGAATTCGTGTTATATGAAACAATCAACTAGTACTAAAAACTAGGTTATGTTCCTGAAATTAACAAAACTATACTATTTTATTTTTATGACTAAGAGAAATATGTTTATTGAAACAATCAGTAATTAATCAAAAGTATTACACATTAACATTATATAATGTTTTCTTTTTAATCACTGCTAAACACCATTAAACGAGTGTGTTATTTCTAGTAAAATATCATTTTCTAAGCTTTCTCTGGAGTGTCTTGATTTTTATGCTTTACTTATGCAAAAAATCTTTTTTTTCCGTTGTTTATTTTTAACTAAGAGATCTTCATAAATTTCATTGTATGAAGCTAAGCATTTGTGATGTATTCTCTTACATTTTGCGCTTCTTTCATTAGAAGTATCTGCATTTAGAAAATGCAACTCCAAATATTCGGCTAAGTTATACATTCCTGTATGCTTTCTAGAGTAAAAATTTATAAGTATATATAAATATATATATATATCAGTTTTCAAAAATAAGAGAATATTTTTTCAAGCCTTAAATAAACGTATTTGTATATATATATATATATATATATATATATATATACACACATATACACATATATATACAAATATATTTCATGGTTTAACAGAGTATTCTTCATTTTAAAAACTGATTTAATTATTAGTGAGCTTTTATTTCAAAATCCTTTCCCATAATAAACAGTCAGTGAACTTAAATTACAGTCTCTACAATAATCTATCTTGTCTACATGTACACATACAAAGTGCTTCAAAAATAAACGACAAAAATATGTATTACTTTCCACACTCGGAAAAAAGGAAAAAATATAATACAGATATGATTCATATATATATATATAAATGTCAGGTAGCATTTATTTTCATGCTACGTGAGGTTCATGATGTGTCATAATTTTAAATGAATTATTTTCAGTAGTACTGACTGAGTTTTTAATAACTAAAGATTGAATTCTTTGAATTCTTAATTATTTGAAAATGATTATTAATAAATATAATTATAAATTACATACATTTATTTTAGTAAAAATTATAGATATATTCAATTAATTAATAAAAATACAAAGTAATTAAAAAAAACATCCTGTCGATAAGTTATTATGTTCAGTAGCAGTGATTAATTATAAGAAATAAATCGAAATTTTATTTACAAATTAGATTTTTTAACATATGCATCCATGGACGATTGTTTTTTCTTCAAATCTTAAAACAATTTATGTCTGCTTATATATTAAGCCACCTTTTATATAAAAATTGTATTATATATATATATATATATAATTTTTAAATTTAAAGTGTACTACAATACTAATTTATAAGTGACATAAAAACAATAGTCCAAATTAAAATGTATATTTTTCTGCAAAAAATATTGGTATATTTTAAAATATTTACATTATGAAATAATAAAAAGTTTAATAATTTAATTGATATATGTTATGACTAACATGTACGTGTGTGTATATATATATATATATATATATATATATATATATATGCCTAAGAAACTCCAATTTGACTAAAATTTAATTATTCAAATAACAAAAATATGAAATATTTCGTGATGCAGAAACCAGTGTGAATATGCTGAGGCATACTTTTGAAACCTATAATTCGACCAACCCGCATTATCGGTTTAAGATATCGAATTTGTTAGTTGAAAAAGTGAATTTTTGACATCCTTCGACGTTGTCAAACACATCTGACGAGCAAACATGAGGCCGCGATTTTTTGTTGCATCTGGAGTTTTTAGTTAGTTCTTCTTTTTAAAAATACAAATATCTAACTCAAAATCCAGCATTATATGTCATCTTTCGTGAACTATAAAGGATTGGTTTCTTTATCTGATACTCTTCTATTAGTACTATGTACACCCTGGCAATACTATAATATCAAATTTTAGTTATCTTAAATTAAGACAGCTAAAATATTATTTTATTTCTATGATAAAGAGATATTTTACGTTACAATATTGTGTGTATATACGAGGGTCGTTTGATAAGTATAGTAAAAAATCAAGTTAAACACCGTTTTTTGAAAAAATTCATTTTATTTCTCAACATAGTGTCCATTGAGGGCTATACACTTGGTCCAGTGAATCTGTAAAATACGCAGCGATTAAATCCTCATTCAATGAGAATTTCTTCTCAACGAACCAAATATTCAAGTTTGGGAAAAGATAGAAGACCCACGGGACCAAGTCTGGAGAATAGAGTAGATGATGAATCAATTCGAAGCACTATTCGTACAATTTTGCCATTGCGACGGTAGATTTGTGGGACAGCAAGTTGTCCTGGTAAAAGAGCACTTTTGTGAGCGATAATCCGTTTTTATTTCGGCTCTTTTTCAAACGGTTCAATAATGTTGCATAATACGCTCCTGCTTTCGTTGTTCCCTTCGTAAAATAAGCAATTAAGATGATTCCTTGGGAATCCCAAAAAAACACTGCCCACATCTTCCTAGCCGACAAAACGGTCTTCCTTTTCTTCGGTACACTTTTCCCAGTTGTTGTCCACTGCTTTGACTGCTGCTTCGAATCAAGGGTGTAGTGGTGGATCCATGTTTCATCCATAGTGACGAATCGACGTAAAAGGTCCTACCCCTTACTCTATATTTGCGGCAACTGCTACAATGCTCGCTTCAAACATCTGTAGAACGAGAAAAACGCATTGATTCTTGTTAAAATTTGGCCTATGCTAGTCTATAAAGTGAACTTGATACCCGTGACGTACCAAATGAACGATGGCGCCATATAATAGTAATTTACCAATCATATTAAATGACACACACACACACACACATATATATATATATATATATATATATAGATAGATAAGGTTGACTTTAAAATCAAAGAAAATAATTATTTATTATTCGAATAAAAAATTTAATAAAAAAGCATGACAGGTGTTTAGACATGAAAGAAGAATATAATGGAAAATAGTAATTTAATTTCTAATAACGTATTTTTTATAAAGAAAATTGTGTGATAGTATATTTCATTTATGTACAACCCTGTAATTAAATTGAATTAAATTAAAAAGAAAGAAATTTACCAAACTTATCAAACAACCCATATATATATATATATATATATATATATATATATATAATAGTCAATATTTTATCCGAGAATAGTACATAAGCGTAGAAATTAATTGATTTCAATTTATTTATATAACAAACAGAATTTAAATTAAATATCAACCACATTCTATTTGTTTTTGTTAATATTGAATAAAAAAAAAACAGTCGACATTATTATTTTTCATATTGAATTCAATAATAATTAATGTTTATTCTGAACGTGATGTACTTTCTGACAATAGTAATATAAATAAATCTTTATTTGTATGACATGCAAACCATGAGCACGAATACATTTTTGTAGTAGTAAATGTCATTTGTGTAAAAATAAATTATGAATAATAAAAATAGATGTCGGAACGTTTTTGTTATTTTATAGCATTTTTTATTTCTATTAACATACGTATAATTATTTTTGTTTAAAAGTAAAAAATATATATATTAATTACATTCCATAGTAATTTTAGGTATATTGTATTTACTTATTTTAATATGTGATTCCTTTATTCTGTACTCAATTAAAATTATTTATAAATAAAATATTAAATACCGTATATTTTGACGTAAAGGGCGACACTTAAAACCTAAAAAAATCTTCAAAAAATAAAGTCATCTTATACCTCCAATACAAAAACAGAAACCTTAAAATAACACGAAGAATTTATTTTGCTTATATGGAAATTAAATTCTTTATTTTTAAAAAAGGAACTTCAGCTTTGGTATTTGATATAAATTCATTGAATAATTCATTTTAAATATTTTTTTTTAATTTATATACATAGCCATAGCCGTCTAGATACAAGCCATGCACGATGTTTTAATACATAGTACCTCAAAACAAGGTTATTCTCCGAATTTCATTTTTGAAATTTTAAACCGAAGAATGTAATTCTCCTAATTTCGATTTGGACATAAAATTGCATTATAACACATGAAAGAAATTTTCATTTTAGGATCGTCTTATACGACCGATATATGATAAATTTATAAATTTTATCTTAAAATTTCAACCTCATCTTATACATAGGTTGCTTATACGGAGACATATGTCGTGATATACGGTATTTTTATTTTATTTAAAAAAAACACATACATACATATATATATATATATATATATATATATATATTATATATATATATATATGTATGTATTCACATCCATACATACATATATAGATATTTATATATATATATATATATACACACACCTAGTATATACACCATTCACTTTGAGAATTATGATTTATAATATATTTTGCATAAAAACATATTTATATTATTCTGAAAATATACAAAAGTAACTTGAAATAGACTAATAAAAAATGATAAATTATGTTGTGTGTTCTACTGATACTTTATTTAAATTGTTGGTAATATCTAAAAGTAATGTTTTCAGTGTTGTACCTTGTAAGGGATGCTTTTCATTACGTAGTTTCCACAGCTTAGATTAATTTCGAATCATGTGCATGACCTGTTCTCGTAGTACAACAAGTAATAAAGATACCCATTCAATGTGTGGTTTAGCCTAGTATTTCCGTCAGAAGAGCAACAGTCTAATAATACCAAGCAGTTATCAGCATCTATTATGTCCCTAAGTACAGATAGTAATTTAATCAAATTTGATTGTACATTTAGTATATACGTGCAATAATAACATATTTTCTTTATAAGAAAAAAATATTTTTAGGTCTATTCTATAGAAACATTTCAGTATATAAATATAAAATGTACAAATAAAAATATTTTTTTTTCTTTAATGATCATTCATGAGTTTAATACTTCTAATGTTAACTTTAAGTTATTGCTTGTAAACGAATAAATATAATATTTGGTTACCAGTAAAAAAAACATTTTCAATTTTTATTTGTGTTAATCAAAACTTACTTTTTGTACCCGTATTGAGATATTATCAATGGATAAAATCAATTTAACATATGACTCACTCCTCACAAAGTCATTTTTTTTCTTACATTTTTTTCTAAAATTGCGTATTGATTAATCCGTACGTCTTATATCCATTTCTGTAGATTATACAATCATTTTTACTACACGGGGATTAAGAAAAATTCGTTTTTTTTAACTCTGAACTGTGAATATAGCAGCATCGCTATTAAAAATCATACAAACCGTTAAAATGAACAACAAGCAGTAGTAAATTTTAATGAGAAATATTTTTGTGATGCGTGGGGAGTAATTTACTTGTTAAACTCGTGTTGAATATTTATCATACTTTTATAGTCTTTTTTTAATTAAGAACAAGTTTCGTGTACTTCAACATCACAATAAGCGGGAAATAAGTAATATATTTCTACGTAGAAAGAATCAAAATACCAAACAGTATCAAGGTTCATATAGTATCATACTTCATTTAAGGCATGTTTATTTTATATGCTTTTTCTCTCATTTAGTTCAGTTTTAAAGTCGTGAATCTCAAATGTCTATAAAACACTATTTTTTTTATTATAAAATATATCTTTTAAAAAATGAACATGAAATATACAGTAAAACATTTTAAATATAATATTGTATGATTAATAAAATAAATGAGAGTAATAAAATAAATAAAATTAACAAAATATCTTAGAAATAAACATTTTTGATTATATTTCTTACAAATAATGAAAGTTTTCAATTTTATATGTTACACACCTTCAATTTCTTTTTTTTTAAATATACTATTAGCTAATAAATTTAACAACAAGCCCAAAGAGAAATGTATCAAAGAAGTTTTGGTATATTTTTGGATATGTTTGAAATGAATTTTTGATTCATTAACAAAGACTAAACGTTTAATTATATATATATATATATATATATATATATATATATATATATATATATACATACATACAATGAAACACAAGTATATCATACTACGTGTTCTAGACGTTTACCTCTGAATTTAAATGTCGCTGTTCAAACCCTGATATAGAATTGTGAATTTGTGTAAAATTTGGTGGTTTTCAACTCTTGTAAAACTGTAAGTTTATACATTTTCAACATGGTTGATGACCACAGGGAAAACGCTTTAATGTGGAGGTGGTATATACCTCAGACTACAGGTAAAAATTCAATGTATAATACTTATATATATATATATATATATATATATATATATATATATATATATATATATATATATATATACAGAGAGTGAGAGACATTTAAAATATTACAGAAATACATTATGTAGTTTACACAGATGAAATATCTTTTTATCAATATTTCACAAATTACAAATTGAAATTAGTTTCTGATCAATGATTTTTGTACACTTTTTGAAATCATTGTTATGCTTGTTGAAACATTAAAATATGAAAGAAGAATTTTTGTTAATTATAATTTGTTGAAGCTTTTAGGGTAATAAATAATTTTTTCCTAAATGTTCAATTGTTTAGCATATTTAAAGTTATTATCAACAAAGTATTCAATGTTATTAATCTATAATGAAAAGGTCAATCGATTTAAGTTTGTAAGAATAATCCATTACTTTCATTATTTTTATTCGTTTCATTTAATCAAATTTTAGGAATATATTCCTATTTTTAGAAATACAAGTATTTTCTTGCATTGCAATATATATTTATATATAATTCGAGAAAATCTCCTCTTATGATGGGACATTTCAATTTAAAATGTGTTGCTTTCTGGTAAAACAAATTCATGACTTATTGCAAAGAAAATTAAAATCAATTCCTTTCAAACATACTGAAAGACCAAACACCTACTTTTACTTTATGTCGGAAGATCATCAAATTATCATTTTTCTTTCTTTTTGTGTTTCTCCCCCTTCTCTTTATATATATGTATATATATATATATATATATATATATATATATATATATATATATATAAAGTGGATGTTTGCGAAGAAATAAGCTCACATTCCAATATCTTATTCTGGTATGCATATAAAATTAAAATTTTAAAATATAACAGGTGTTTAAAAATATTTTTTTCTTAATGTATTAAAAAAAGGGATACAATGCAGCAGTGTTATTTAGAAATAAAATTTATAAATTAATTGAGCGAAGCAACTTTATTTATACTTTTCTTCAATATCACTATCGATAATGACAGATAAATTATATTCTAATTATTTTGTAAGGATAATAAGGTCAGAAAATACGTATCCATTCCTTGTATTCATCTGTCTTATACACATACACACACACACACACATATATATATATATATATGAGATTTGGCAATTTAATCCCGAATTGACGGTATAGCATTGCAGTCAGGTAAAATTAAACCAAAAGTAATGCAGCATATAACACAGTTCACAGTTTTATTAATAGAAGCTAGTCAAGCGTAGATCGAACAGCTGTTAGTTTCTGCACAAGAATCTAACGCGTACATATGTTTCCGTACGTTGTCATAGAGCTCTACCAGTTAATATTAATTTTTGATCTAAATTAGGGAAAACTGTAACAAAATACTACGAAATGTCGCAAAGTGTGTATGTTGATAACAACTTAATTTATACTAGTATGTTTGATTGATTTAAATGGTTCAAAGATTGGCGTGAAGATGTTGAAGGTAACGCTAGAACCAGGTGTCCGTAGATCTCTCGAAATTCAGGTTCAATCACAAGAGTTCGTAAAATTGTGGAAAAAGATAGACTAATGACCCTCCGTATAGTGGTAGATGAGTTGAACATCAATAAGGAAACGATACGTTAAATTTTACGTGGAGATTTGGGAAAGAGGAAAATCTGTGCAAAGTTTGTCCGTAGCAGTATTACGGATGAATAAAAAGAGAAAAGAGTTGGTCGTGCAGACTTCATCCAGACTTGTCACGACAATGCAAATTATCATTGGCGATGAAAATGGATTTTTCAGTACAATACTGAAACGAAACATCAGAGAATGCAACAGATTAGAAAATCATCATCACGACCTAAAAAGTTTCGTCTGCAAAAATCCAGAATCAAAACGTTGCTATTTACCTTTATCGATAAACAGAGTGTGTGATCCATAAAGAATTTTTACCTGAAAGGCAAACAGCTAATAGTGAATTCTACGATGAAAGTATGAAGAGATTATTGCAATGTATTTCTCGAATATGACCGCAATATCGAGAAAAGGGTAATTAATTTTGGTTCCATGACAATATATCTGCCCATACTGCATTAATTGTGTAGTCATTTTTCATGAAGTATGGAGTTGTGAAGATGAATCATTCATCCTATTCGCTTAAGTGAAAACTGTTCTCAAAAGAAAACAATTTCAGGACGTAAGAAATATTAAACAAAATGTAAGTGCCGAATTGAAAATAGTTTCTTCGGACGCCTTTGCTGATTGTTTTCAAAAACCTTTAGAACGTTGTAATAAGTGTATTCAAGTAAATGGAGATTAATTTAAATATATATCAAACATTTAAAGTGTATTTTTTTTCTTTGTCCCAATCCAACAATTAATTTGCCAAACCTCGTATGTATAAAGATTTTACTAAACGTATCATTAGATAAATCGGTCCAATTTCATTATGTGGATAAATAAAGGCAAATTTGAAAACTAAGTAGTTTTTTATTTCTGAATTTTTGATTGAAATTTCACGAAAATCTAAATTGGTATTTTTCAAGTAAGAGTAACTGTAATCATTTCTTATGAATTCATTTTGTAAGACTGTAGTTTTCAAACTTTGTCGACCCACGAACCCTTAAGATTATAATTTTTTTTGCGGAACCCCTACCATCAGCAGAACTCAAGGTGTATACCCCATACGCTTTGAAAATCAGCCATCTTATATGACCAATTTTTTTAATTTACATCTAACTGAGCGAGGTTATAATGTGTACTCATAAATGCAGTTTTATTACATAATAATAGGTAATAATAGGTATTTATAAAAACAACAAATTTATTATGAATTAACTGTTTTGAATTTTTACCTTTTCGTTTTTTTTTCAAAAATTCTTTCGAATTTTGACTTTGACTCGCAGAACACTTAAAGATTTTGCGCGAAACCCAGTTTGAAGAGCACTTCTGTAAGAACTTTATATATATATATATATATATATATATATATATATATATATATATATATGTATATCTTTGAAGCAAAAGTGTAGTTTTACTAAGATATATTACCTCTCGGATGAAGAGGTAATAATTTTATTAAAAAATAAAACACCTTACTAAAAGAATATTTATATAAGTGTTTATTAAATAATATTATTTTTCGATAAATTATATTTTTATGCATGACTTGTATTTGAAAGTACATTTATTTACTGAAATATATTCGAATCATCATATTGGCCTTGTGACCTCTTGCAGTAATTCAAATAATAGGATACAAGTGCTGTATGCTCTGTAGTATTTTAGGTTTATACATTTATTACATATGCACGTACGAGAGCAAATACATAAGCTTACAAAGAGCATCGTAAAACTAATACGCTTTTGTTATGTTTGTACATATACTACATTCACTTTATTTGAAGTCTGCGAATATTATTTAATATTAAATCTATTCAATAGTCACGTACTTAAAGATGGCTGTTATTTTCATAGAGATAATATAAAATTATATCTTGAAATAGTATATTTTAATACTGAATATTATGTATATATGTATACATATATATATATATATATATATATATATATATATATATAACACTAAATGTAGTTTAATTAGATAAAACTGTTAAATATATGAATCAATAATTCTTTTTTTAATAAATCAGTATTCGATTAATGTATTCTATCTCATCTTATTGGTAAACTTGGAAAATTCTTTATTATACTCTATACTTTTTTATTGTTTGAAGTCACAAATTTATTTTAACATTCAGGATCAGTGATAAAGAAACAAATTGATAAGCCAACAATGTATATGCAAAGAAAAAGATAGAGTAAGAATAAAAAGTGGAATGAAAATGAATGAATATATTATATTAGAAGAGAGAACATAATAGGTGGAAAAGAAAATTATTGAATAACAGTTTACAAATGTAAAAAAGTCTAAAAAGATATCTATAATTACATGACGAAAAGGTATTTTATATGTAGTTAGATATATGTGGAAAAGACAAGTAAATACCTTTAAAAGTAAATGATTTTTTATTAGGATAAATATTCAGTACTGATATAAAAATACTTATTAATGTTTTTTCAAATGAATTTTTTTATCTCATAAGTCACATCAATATCTTTCGAGCAAAAATATTCAATAATTATACATGACTGATTATTTTTAATTTCTAATAATAATTTATTAAATATTTTTGATTCAAAAATTTTGGGATGGTTATTAATAACATTAATACAAAAAGAAACTGTAATCTGAAATCGATTAAAACACTTTATTTTACTTATTTTGTGAAGCCAGAAAGTTGTTATGTTTCCATTATGCGACTTGTAAGCATTGGAGCTCATATTTCGTGTCGCAGAAAATTTCTGTTATACTGTAGGTCAGATTTTAAAGTATAATTATACAATTGATGGGAAATTAATTTAAGATCTATTGGTTAACAACTAAACGTAATTTAATTTAATGATATTTTTTTAACGCATTCCGTGCCAAGCCGTTTTTGAACAAGTTTCATTATCAGGCCACGTGTATCAATAACGGTGCATTGTATAAAGTTTAGTAAATATGTAAAAATTATATATTTTTAATTTTTTATGAGCTGGAAATGTATTTATTAGTAGAGTAAATATTGAGATTATCAAATGTGCTATATACCAAACAAATAACTTTATTCATATCAACAAATATTTTCTTGACTTTATCTACCAATGACAAAAATATGTCTTTGTCTGGTAATGAAGTTCAGGTGTATACCGAAAATGATACACGTGGAACGGAATGTGTTAAAATTGCCACCTCCACAAATTTTTGAGAATTGACTAATAGAATAAGTGTTATACATTTAATCGCAATTCGTTTATATTTTTTTTATTAATATTTTTCTCGTAACGATTTCAACAATAAATAAGATTTATTTAATCAAAATGAATAAGTATTTTGGTCGAAATTGTATCTTGTTAACTATAAGAAAACCAATCCAAAAATAGGAGGATAGAATTTCTGCAAGTATAATTATTATATACAGTATGATTAACAATTACATGAATACTTATAATTTTTTCTTAGATTATGTTTTCTAAAATATTTTATTTCTTCCTTTAATGTATAAAATAAAATTTAATAAAGACAATTTAATTTCATAATCATACTTTATATTGTTGTTTTCAAGTTGTTATTAATTTATTTAAAGATCAATATTAAATTTCATACTTTTCATCAAATGAATAGAATTGTGTCTTAAGTATAAAGTATTGTATATATACTTGTACATATATTAGCAGAATTTAAAATTACCCTTGTTAAATTCATTTAAAATATTCTTTCTTTTTTCTCTCTATCCTTCTTCCTCTCTTCATATATATATATATATATATATATATATATATATATATATATATATATATTTATTTATTTATGTATATATATATATATATTCGCGTGTGTAGGTGGATTCGTATGTATAGACTTCCAAGTCATTGACATAATTAAAACATCACATATATACATAATACGCTGTATTCATTATCAATTCAAAACAAGGAAATTGTATTTGTATTCTTTCATGTAAAGTTTCCTTTTCGAAGAAAGCTTTAATAAGCAACATGTCTGTAAAGTTAAATATTTAAACATCATATACACAGTCAAGTGTGGCGTAAATTTTAAATCCGGTTTGGATTCACGGTGTTGTGGCAAACAGATTTGCTCACGTCCCATCTTACAAACAAAAGATTGTTTCAATTTGTCACGGAAATCTCGTCTTACTTTCAACCTTTTATATGAATTTCAAACAAAGAATACTTTTCTATTGTCTCATGTCGCATATGCCTTTTAAATTATATTTCAACAAAATCATTACATGGGCATTGTTTTATTTATTATAATCCTATGGATATATATATATATATATATATAGGGTGGTTCAAATTAGGCTTCCACGTGAAAGTATTAAAAAAAACGCGACAACTAAAAATAAACATGTTGTCCCCAATTTAGTACTTTATTATTTTGAATTGAAATAAATACTAAATAAAAAATAACATGACTCTTCTTAATCCTTACGCCTTCTTCTAATACTTCCATGTGGAAGCATACATTTAATCACTTTTTATAATTTACCTATATTTACGTTTATGCACCGGGTGTGTTAATTATTTTTTTCTTACATCATCAGTTCTATCTATATCTAATACTAATATATATATATATATATATATATATATATATAAAGGCAGAATACAAATATAGAAAACGTCTGAATATGAATCTTTTATTCTTATTGTTCTTGAAAACTAATTAGATTATAATGTGTCATTATCGATAGTGATAGGTTAGACAATAAATACAAAGCATTAAGATAAAAAATTACTGAATAAGATCAATGTACGTGGATACGATTTCATTTCAGTTAAGTAGTATTACTGTATTGTAGCTTTTTTTAATTCGGGAGCTAATGATCTTAGTTTTCGACGTGCCTCTAAGTCTCTACTTGTTCTGATTAAATAGTGCAAAATATTTATAAATATATGGCCATATAGAAAGCTTATTTTTTTAAAAAAAAACAAGTATTAACTCTTTTCTGAAATTTTAAATTGGCTGGTTTATATATTTAAAAAGAATTCTTCTAATCGAAGTTCCAACTAATTTATATTTAAAAATGTAATCGTATATATATATATATATATATATATATATATATATATATATATTTAATATTAGCGTTTTTTAGTACTAAAATAGAATGAAACATTATAGATTATGAAAATAATACTATTCATATTTGGATACATAGAAATACATAATCTCTTTTTTGAAGTAAACAAAATCAGAAAATACACATACTTTGGCGTACAAAATATTTATTATGCTATTGAAATCCTTAGACATAATTAAATTTTTTTTCTATAAGTTTCTATTATATAAAAGTGATACAAAAGTGTTCTTATGTATTTCTACATAATAAACATTGAAAATCGACACATAAAAAGATGACACCAAAAGAAAAAGTATTAAGTTGGTAGGAAAATAATTGCGGTTTTCCTGAGTTCTAACCTTAATTTTTTTCAATGAAAGTGTCATTTCATCGTGTTCATGTTAATATCATTTTTAATTAATTAATTTTTGATCTATATTTTGATAATATCGACATTTATTTCATTATTAATTTTGCTTCAAATTTGGCTATTGCATTAAAGATGGAAAAGAAGAAAATAAAAGTATTTTTTGTATTAAAACGGGTGGTAAAGGAGCCGAAACTACTCGCAAACTAAACGATGCTTTTGGTGTGGGTACTGATAACGAACGTACGGTACAATGGTGTTTCCAAAAATTTTGTTCTAGAGACAAGAGCCTTGGATATGAAGAAGGTTGCAAACATCTTGCTTTAGTTCATAACGACCAACTAAACGCGTTAGTTAAATCAGAACAGCGCACAACAATTCGAGAGCTTACACAAAAGTTAGCCGTTAGTCGTCTAACGGTTCTGGACCACTTAAAACCTCTTAAATTAAAAAATGGTATATAAATTTGAAGGTTATAAACCGCAATTATTTTTCTACCAACCAAATATTAGAAATAATGTGGTATAAAAATTTAGTATCCACACTTCTTAAAACAATAATTGACTTAATGGAATTTACTAATAATTGACAGAGGTACTGAAAATATAATAAATGAAACTAAAGAACAACAAAAAAGGTAATTTGTAAACTGGAAAGTAAATAAATACACTCTTTATTTTCATTACTATAAATAAAATCAGTGTCAACGTTTCATAGAAAGATTGAATGTAAATGAATAAATTTTACAGTTGAAAACAAAAATAATTCGAACCTTATAGTTCATAAATCAAATCAAAAAAAGTGTATAGTTCTCTCATTTTTTAAACAAATGTACAAAGTTAATCTCAAATAACAGCTACAGTAGCCATTAACGTTTCTCAGTAATAGTTGCTTGTTTGTCTTAGTTTGTACAATTGAAATAATTTTGTTTAAATAAATAATTATAAAATTATTTACTTGTAAATCAGATACTTTAAAATAATTAAATTCTATAAAAATAAATGTGTAAAAATATTGATGTAACTGATGATCTCAATCTAATATTCGTTATCAAACATTGTTATCAAAACAATAAAATTATATATATATATATATATATATATATATGTACTAATGAAAAGCATAATAATTTGGCATAATTAATTTAGATAATAATTTAAGGTCAATGACACACTGTTAAATGGAAAACTTCATCAAATTATACTATTGCCATTAAACATACGTTTTCATTAAGGTATACTATAAAATATAGTAGAGTATTGCATATTATCGACGCAATGTAAGTGGTATAACGAAGCGTTGTTCATTTGCCACAAATCATGGGTGCTAGCCGCTTGCAAGTAAATCCCGAACCAGGCTTGCAATTGTAGTAAATTAAGTAGCTTCCTTTCATTACAGCAGCTACGGTATAGTTACACAAATCCAATGGGCTTAGCTTGAATACTACTGCTTTCAATAAAGTTGATAGTCATTGCCGATTGTTTCATTAAATGTATTTTATCAATTACAATGCATGCTAACTTCGAGAGAATAGCTTCATTAAAAACACACACATCTATTAAAGTGTGCGAATGTACGATTTAGTTTTGTGAAATTTTGTGTGCTAGTTAAATTAATTTCTTAAACTTCTACTATAAACATTTTTTTTTTATTTAATATAAATCAGTTAATTATTTTATCTTTCAATGCATGTATTTGACAAATCTATAGTATTTATTGTCTCCAATATTATTAAAATATATATATTCATATTTTTATTTTGATTTTTCAGAACACATCAAGTATCAAGATATTTTCGAATAATAATTATTAAAGAAATACTTGAATAGGAAATTATTGGTAAGTTTTTACTAATTTTGCAATATAAATGTTTCTAAGAAGAAAATATTCCGACATATATTAATATTTCCTGATTTTCGCGTATTAAGTTTTGTTATTAATATAAAATAGAATTATACATTTTAAATATTTTATTTATGGGAACAAACTTCAACTCTATATTTTACATTTTGCATAAATGTACTGTGTTTTTCAATAAGGACACAATTTTTTAATTTGAAATAAAACACAGAATTTACGGTGAAATTTCAAGTTTTTTTTATTGTAAATAATAGCTGGGTGTATTATAACATGTATATTACACACATGTATATTACATGTATTTGTACTCATTTATAAATGAGTACAAATATAGTATAAGTGAAAGTTGTGTGCTTTCTTACAAGTAACCATTCTTTTGTTAAAATTTTCAATTACATCTCTACACAACTAGTGATCTATCTCATCAATTACTCTTCGGATATCATCTTTAAGTCGGTGTTTTTGGATTATTAGTGTACACCTGTCCTTGAACGTCACCCCAAATAAAATCCAACTGTATTAAATCTCGGGATTTCGGTGGGTAATTAATGTCTCCATTTCTAGAAATAAGGCGACCAGAAAATTCCGTCCTCAATAAATCAGTTGTTTCACTAGCTGTGTGGATTCTTGCACCGTTTTGTTGGAATCATATATCCTCCAGATCAATATCATCCCATTTTGGCCACAAAAATTGTGTATAATGTTTTAATTTCATTCTTCATTCGCAGTAATCTCTTAAACAGTCTTATTCTCAAAAGAATAATAATCAGTGTTTCCGCTGAACCAAAATGCACATCAGAGTCACTCTTTATGTATACAGCGGCTTCTCAATAATTAATATCGGCTGTTTTTATCCTAGATTTAACAGTTTTGCTTGTTAACTTAGCTAGAGAGTTCAAAATGAGCGTCTTCGCTAAAGATACTTTTTTTTTCATAAAAGTTGTATTGTCGTTCTAGTATCCAGCTAACTTTCTCTGACACAGAGAATGGTCTGTTAATTGAACCTTATAAGCCTTCAGCAATAATTTTTTATGTAAAATATACCATGTGGTCATCTGTCAAAGACCTAATAACTGTGAACGTCGTGGAGTTGATATTCCTGGTTTTTCTGATACTCTTTCACGAACTAAATCAACGTTTTCTTCAAAACGAACACTACGAACACGTGTTGGTGTTTCGTTATCTTTAACTGATCCAATATCGTATCTTTAAATTTACTCATTAATCGAAGAATTTTAGATCCAGATGGACGAATATATCGAGACTAAATATCGTGTAATTTACGAAATGATTTTTATATAGAACGATTATTTACAGAATACAATTTCATCATTTCAGTTCGTTGCTTTGTTATATACAAAGTCATTATTAAAAATGGTAATGTCAAAACATTAACAAATGTCAAAAAATATAGGTGTTATTTTTACATCTGTGAAATATTACCTCTTAAAAAAGTGGGTCTCTGTAGGAAAACTCTTTATTTAACCAGAATTTATTTCTTTAATTCGTTTCTTCTATTTACTTTCTGTTAGTATTTATTAGCATTTTTTTTAAAAAAACATATGTTTGTTGAGTACTTAATTTTAACTATTTTTTAAATGTACAAATTATGATCAAAATTCTTCTCTCTATGTTAAGAAATAATTAAAATTCTACTCAAAATATGATAGAAATATTGGAAAAAATATTTGGAAAATTGAAACAAGTCTCACCGTTAGAAATTCTCAGAATGATTGAATACTTTTTTGAAATATTTTTATATATGTTTCTTACTGTTAGCAAAATATTTTTTATCTTTTTTTATACTTTATTTTTAAAAGTGAAAAGTGACTTGATCTGGATGGACCTAATCGTCCTTGAGCTGACTTTTCGCAATAAAATATAACCCTGAGTATACACCACATACATATCATATATGTTATCATATTTTGTGAACAAGAATTTTC
Source organism: Acanthacorydalis orientalis (assembly GCA_034766995.1). NCBI lineage: Eukaryota > Metazoa > Arthropoda > Insecta > Megaloptera > Corydalidae > Acanthacorydalis > Acanthacorydalis orientalis. Next base: position 46,156,233 of record CM068313.1, on the reverse strand, counting down.
AACAATTATTTGTTAATTATAAACAATTGTACATATTTATCAGTAAATTTAGGTAATTCTAATGATTCAATAATGAAATAACTACAATAAATATATATATATTAAAAAAATACAATCGTAAAATAAACGAAAATTAAATACAAATGAAACCAAAATATTTATAATAAAAAGCACGAAAACACAAAAATAATACAAAATAAAATAAATTGGCGAATAAATAGAAATTGTAAGCAAAAACACTTATTTGGGAATTTCAATTACAACAAAAATGTTATCATTAAAGCGGTAAAACATATGAAAATTGTGTAAATAATTTCAATAAAGGATCAAGGACATATATTAACAAAAATGAAATTGAACAATTTGAAAAATATATACACTTTTCAATAAATTATAAAGTTAATAATAAATTAAAATCTTAAGTCAAAAACCGTTATAAATTATTCTTCTAAGTGCAAATATAATAATTCCCTCTAAACTTTAATAAATTATACATCACTACTGTGAATTGGACCTTCTGTGATTCTTGTGTAATACACAAATAAAATATGCATGTGATATGAATTAATCTAACATTATTTGCATCTACGTAGCTATTGTTGAAATAAAGTAATATGAAATATTGTGCTTTGAAAAGAAAATCTGGTTAAATATTGAAGTGAAAAGTTGTTTTTATTCGGTCTTTCATTTGAATATTATTATTATGTGAGAATCTAAAACTGAACAATACAATAACGTTGAACGTAACTGATGTTTATGTGTTTGTAGTTTTGAAAGAATAAAAGTTTATTTAATAACACACATATTATTAGTTTATATACATTTATGGATGTTATGTATTTTGATGAATTTTATTTCTTTGACTGACTTTAATAAATTCATTGTACATACAAGAACAGTTTACACACACAAATTTCACTCGCCTCGCGTGTGAAATTTATATATTGAAATAATTATGAAAATAAATCACATGTGTGTACCAAATTTATACATTTGGCAAATACATATGTTAAAAACACATTTGGAAAGCTGTGATAAATCGTCAACAACTACGGTCTATTTAGAAACCAGCGAAACGTAAAACATTTGCTCATATATCTAACTCATCTTAAATTCTATAAGAACATTTGAATAATATTCTAATATGGCATTCATATCCTCCGTTTTGAAATAGAAACAGCTTTGTGCACTATACGTATCCATCCAAACCATTATTGGATGGTTGGCACTTCCGCCTCCTCCGGAATTAAGTCCGTTGTGTAATGACCGTAGAGGATTTCGGTCAGCAGACCGGCCATTATCACCCGGACTTGTCGGAGCTGTCGTTAATCCCGGTGACCATGGTTCGATATCTGTTCACTGCGTGGATATGTAACCGAAATGTGAACAGACAATCGTTTCTATCGAAATTTGTTCATCCACTAGTATACAATAAAATGTCAATTCGACGGAAACGGCACTGTCATTCATTTCAAGTGATTTATAGAAAACTTACAAGATAATTTCGTAAACTGTAATACTCAGCAAATTTCATTTTGTGGAGGATTACTGTTGGAGATATTTGACTTGATGTTTAACAGAGAAAAACACACATGTACTCACACACACACACACACATATATATATATATATATATATATATATATATATGTATAAATATATATGTATATATATATATATATATGTATATATATATATATATATATATATATATATATATATACAGAAAAATATATAAAAACCAAGTTTTATATATTTGTAAAACTATTACAAAAATATATTAAATAATAAAAAAAACAAGTAACATTTATTGGTAAATGTATAAAAATGAAAAGTATATTAGTTTAATGTTAGACTAAAAGAAGAATATATTTAGAACCTGTAAGGAATGAACGTTATTAAATTTTATTATTTTTTTTATTAAATTGAATAGTCGTTTACCAAATTGTTCTTTGAATTTCATAACAAACAGAATAATGGTAGATAATATCTAAAATGAACTTTTGTTGCTTTTAATGTCTATGACTTAATTAACAGAAAGCGAAATATATAGAGTAACTAAAATTAATTTAATAGATGAAACTTTGAAATTACTTCTATTACCCGGAAATTTTAAACGATATTTTAATATATGGGATTAAATAACAGTATTTTAGAATTAAGAAAACAGTTTTAATATCTTTAAGTGGAATAGGTACATTAGTTTTTATAGCCGATTTTATTTATTTTTTTTATAAGTATCAACTTACACACCAACACACTCAAATACGTATATATATATATATATATATATATATATATAAATGTATGTATATTTTAAAAATGGGAGTTTATTTTATTATTATATTACTTTTATTTTTAAATTATGTTTAATGAATCTAGTGCATTATTTATTATTTATGTTCTATGTACGATAATATTCAATTTAAATTCACAAACAAGTACATAGAAACCTAAGCTGATCGAAAGTTTGAGACATAAATGAAAATTCACTTAGCTTGTAATGCGAAGCTTAAATTTATGATTTATAAGTCTAGACATGAACATAGTTTATAATAAAATGAGTAAACAATAGTAAAAGGTAAATGATTATTTTAAAAACTAGTAAATAGTATAAATAATTATTTACACTAATACTTATCATTAGATCTATTATTTTTAATATAAGTTTTCTTATAACTTACTAAACTATCAAAGTTGACAATACAGAGTTTATAGTAAACATATCTAAATAAATCGTTTCCCTATAAATATATTTAATCAATCATATAAAAATAATTATTTTAATTTAAATATTATTTCCAGCTTGTTTATATTTCTTAAGTTATTTTTTAAATGAGCGAAATGTTTGTTTCCATTTAATCGCCTTAACTACAATAAAATTATTATTTATGATCGCAGTTTTTTATATTTTTTACAATAAAAAATAGACTTAATTGTCCGAAAAATCATGAGTTCACTGAAATTAGCAGCAAATAATAAATAACTTTCAAAACATACCATTTATATTAGGTTGATAAGAAAATAATTAAAGTTTTTATTTTTTGAATTCTAACGTTATTTTTTTCGATTGATATGTCATTTCATCGTATTCATATTATTATCATTTTAAAATACATTTTCTGGTCTGTATTTCAGTAATATCGACTTTGGTTTTATTATACATTTTTCTTCAAATTGGGTTATTGAATTAAAAATGGAAAATAATCAAAAAAGGCCATTTTTTGTATGACTTCAAAATGGCTGGTAAAGCAGTAGAAACTGCTCATAAATTAAACGATTCTTTTGGTGTGAGTACTGTTAAAGAGCGTACAGTGCAATAGTGGGTTCAAAAATTTCGTGCTGGGGACGAGAGCCTTGATGATGAAGAAGGTCGTATGAATTTATAGGTTATAAACCGCAATTATTATTCTGCCAACTTAATATATAAGTAAAAATGTTAAAAGATAACTTTTTTACACAAAAATACTTTATTATTGTATTTTATTTGATTTTGTACATTTAAAATTTTTAAATTAATTATTTTCCATCATATTTTATTGATATTTTTCAAAAAGTTCTAATAAATGAATACGCACATACATTACCCACTATCAAAAATGAAAAGTAAATGTTTTAACTCAATTTAAACGTGAAAATTATTTTATAAAATACGAAATGAAAAAATGAAATTAATTCTTTCAATATTAACAATAGAATAAATTTATGGAAAACACTTATTAGATTTTTGTCAAGTTAAATAATGTACATCTTTTTGATAAAAATTATTTAGATTTGGAAAAACGTTAAAATAAATAATAAAAACATGAACATAATTTACACTTTATTTTGAAAATTGTAGTTTTGAAAAATAAAGAACCTCTTATATCGTGAAGCTTATATAAAGTATATATTTCTGTTCATATATTGCAATATATCAGCAAAACCTCCAGCTATAAACCATTTTAACAGCAAATTACATAACACTTTCAAGCATTAGAGTAAAGTAGTGGTTTCGAACAGTATGTGGCAACAAAGATTATGAGATATTCATACTAAGGTATTTGTGGTTTGTTCTAATATGTTTGCTGCAAAGTGTTATTAGATTTTGTAATTGTGTAAGCAAACACACACAAGCAATTATTATGTAAACATGCCTACATGTACATATTGATACGTGTATACAAACTTATTTAAAATATACACATGTATATATATATATATATATATATATATATATATATATATATGTATATACTCATTCACACACAGACAAACAACTATGTATGGCCGTAGTTTATAGATATGTGTTTATTAAATATATATATGAATATATAATTAACGTTAATGAGCATTTATAATTCTATGTGAAGTGATTTCAATTTTATGGAACAAGGAAATATATTTAATTATTTATATAATTATTAATATATATATATATATATATATACTCGTATACATACACATATATATATATATATATATATATATATATATATATATATATATATATATATATATATATATATATATATATATAAAAGCTGTATGTGTTGTGTTAAATAGACATTTCTGGATTGAATAGTTCAAGTGAAATAATAGAACTTGTATGGAGAAGTTTAAAATAAAGAACTTATGTTTGTACATATAAATAATTTGTGAAGTACACTATATGAGAATAATTAATGTAAATAATATTTTTTTCTTATTATTTTCAATTGAATATACGTACATTAAAAACATATTAGAAAAGTATAAAAAGCAATTTGATGTACGTTCAATTTCATAAAATTTCAAACGTAAGTAAACTAGTTTCCTACCTGTCGCATTCACTGCTTTCTTTAAGTAAAACATTTAGGATAAAATATCGGCGAAGAAAACAAAAAAATAACTGAAAGTCGTTCCAACATGTACAGTTTTGTGTCTATGAAAGAAACTATTTATAAAAAATGAATATTTGAATGGAACTGTGTATTATTATTAGTGTTAAATTCGTTATGTACGGTTTCGATATGAATGAGTTTAATTATATATATATACCTTTCTTGATTAAAATTGTTAATAATGCTAAATTATATAAATCAGTGTGTGATACACCAATATATATATATATATAAAATATGAATTAATTGATTTATTTAAAACAAATTTCTAATTAAAAAAGTTTGAACAAATAATAAATAAAATCCGACACACATTTTCTTCAACAGATTAAAAACAATTCAAAATCTTAAATAATTCATTGCCCATATTACATTTTATTTCAATTATGAAATGAGAAAAAAATGCAATCGATCATATTTACATTAAATCATCTTTAGTTTACAAATATACATATTTAAATTCAATGGATGAATTGTCAGTAATTTGTTATGTAAGGTATTTGTTTTCATCTGTTTTAAATAAATAATGCAAAAACATGAATGAATGCGATCAGTAACAACCTCGAAACCAAATTATTGTTTTTGAACGTTATCGGTTTAAATTCATCTAATTTACTATACTTTTATGATTACATTTAATGAATTAACATGCGTACATGCACGTGTTATATATATATATATATTTATATATATATATATATGATACATATATGCCGAATGAATTGTGCACGTATGTGAATTTGGTTGTTATTTGTCTATTTAAAATATAAATATTTAGAATACAAACCTGACACTGTGGTTAAATTCACTTTCACAAATGAATTCTTTTTCATTGCACAACAATTACACTTTTTCGATCAAAAATGTTTCATAAATGATTATTGATCATTTTTGGTTGTTCCTTATACGTATTAGTCTGGTGCAAAAATAATTGCAGTATTTATTAAACAAAATAAAGACCATTGTCCTGCACACATTTTTCCCAACGAAAAACAGGTTTTTTTATTCCTAAAACATAGAATTCTGGATTCCTGGAATTAACAAATTCATCGAAAGCCCATTGAGTTGATGCTTGACTTTTGAAAACCTTCTCTCGTAGGAAATCACTCAAATGTTTAAAAAAAAATGATAATCTGTCGGAGACAGGTTCTGTGAATAAGGTTTCATAACCCAGTTTATTTAATTTTTTTAAATCCATTTGTGAGATGTGTGGTCGGACGTTGTCATGAAGAAGAATTGGTCCTCTTCGGTTGAATAATGCTGGCCGTAAATGATGCAACTTCTCATGCATTTTTTTAATTTCCAGACAATGTTTTCCTACTTTTATTGTTTCATCAAGATTTAAGTAGTTTTAGTGAATGATGTCACTTTCCAAC
>CM068313.1:46127495-46142495 GCA_034766995.1 Acanthacorydalis orientalis | reverse complement strand
ATGTTTAATTTAATGTGCAGTTTACTGAATGTTAAATGTTGATCTCTAGTTTTTGAATAGATTTTAATACATTAATTACTTATGAGCTACTTCAAAAAAAAATCAGTTAAGAAAACATCTGTAGACGTCGGTGGTCATAATTATTTTTAAATAAGCTTTTTTTTTTGAAATTCAGATTTTAAAGAATTTAACGAGATATGAGATGTATGGATAGTCGTGTTGTTTTGTTGAGATATTTTTCAAACTTTGTCTTTTAATAAAGTTAAAATCTTTCTTTATCTATTTTTAGTGCTCATTACTAATAGTATCAATAAAAAATAATTCAAATTGATTATTAATACAATCGTAAAATAAAAACCAAGTATTCAATATTGAAGACCAATCTCAGAAGTATTTTAATTTGAGTGTACCTAAATTTCTGCGAATTAATTTATTCATTTTAATGAAATAAATCTTCACCTGTTCAGGACTTATCATTCAGTTTCATATCTTGTAAACACACATAAAACATAAATCGCTGGCAATAACGTAGAAAATTAATATTATGCAGCAGAAATATATAGCTTCCTTTTTTTATAAAAATATTTTTACTGTTTTAAAATATCTTTGTTGGTTTCATGTATACGCATCTGTGAAAATATATTCGTTCTCCTTCTTGGACTATTTACTATTAAAGAATGAATATTATTTGAAACATTTCCAATATTTTAAAAGTATTATAAAGGCGTTCGATAATTGACTTATTGGTAACTGTCCTCGTGTCATACTGATATTTAAATTCCAGTTTCATAATTTTATAACTTCAATTTTTAATTCAATTTAATATTGTTTTTATCAACAATTATTCTTTCTTAAACTGCAAATTTATTTTAGACTTTTCGATTTTGAAATAAAGAAATAGATTTCATTTAGTATATATATATATATATATATATATATATATATATATATATTTATATATATATTTTTATATATATATATATATATATATTTATTATATACATGTGTATTTATATATATATTATATTCATGTATATATATATATATATATATATATATAAATGTTTCTATGTATAGTGTATCTCAAATAAAGTGTGTTACTCTATGAATATATTGAAATATTGAAGGAAATAGAAGAGTTCTAGCAAAAATTTCAGAATCCTAGAAAGTGGGTACTGCATGAACTGTTCAAAAACAATATTTCTCCCCGGCCCAAAGCATGTCTCTTTGTTTACTAGGTAACATAAAAAGGGTTTTTTGTGGAAAAAATGTCCTAACAACTTAATAATTTATAAGGAATTTTGATTCTTTTACTGTAATAAAGGAATACAGCATTGAAAAGGCTAATAATTGGATGAAAAAAAATGAGCAAAGAGAATATTTTCATGATAATCATATATTGAAATTATATTTATATTTTACAAATATGTTAATGTTTCAAACTTTAACATTTCAGTTAAAGCATGATTCTTAAAATTAAACTAAATAATTATAATGCAAGTCAGGGTATCGATAATTTTTATGTTCGAGACCCTGCAATAATTGAATTGTAAGAATTTGAATTTTTACTGTCCAGAGAGTTTAATAACGGGGATAAATAAATAAATAAGATGATTTTCATATAGAATAATCTACTAAATAATTCAAGTTAATGTATAAACAGTCATTGCATTTAATTATATAATATTATCTATGTACTGTGAATATATATATATAATTTGATTCAATTTATGCTTCACCATAAATATAAAAAAATCATGTTGTTTTCTGCGATTCCTTTTTATACATTCGTGTGCAAACCTAAATTGAATCACATATATATATATATATATATATATATATATATATATATATATATATATATATATATATATATATATATATATAATATATATAAGCTTGTCGAATAAAAATGATTGGATACTTCCAAACGTATAGGTTTTTATATAATAAAAAAGAATATATAATTATAAAAGTCCAATTAAAATCAACTTGATTATTAAAATTAATCAAATTAAATTTTTAAATATAATGCTACCCCTATATGTATATATGTGTGTGTGTATGTTTGTATGTCTGAATAATATATAGGTATATGTATGTATATATATATATATATATATATATATATATATATATATATATATATAATCAAATCATCTTAATATGCCTGAAGTATGCAAATTCCTCATGCGTGACTAATATAATAAAAGGTAATAATTTTCATTTTTACAAATGAAACCAATTCAAATCAACAAATCTGGGGAACAATGGCAATGAAATAAAAAAGATTTTAACGAGTTCTATAAAACATTAAAAACAGAGTTTTAAGCATGGGACTGTGCACTCGTTTCCGTATTCTGTATAAAACCATTAAAAAATCATAAAAAGAACCAATCTACGCACATTAATTAATTTAAAAATTAATTAATCTGACATCTATACGACGAAAATTTCGACAAAAAAATATACAAAGAAAACCTCTTTGCGAGATTAGTTAAAGTGGCGAAGTTTGTTTTAAGTGAATTTCGTAAACAAGAAATAAATCCCACTATAGAAATATAAATTATTTTATGACGATCTGTAGTCATTTTTTTTTAAATCTTGTATTCTACTTTTTATTCGTTTTTTTGCTGTTGAAAATGTATATTTTAAATAGAAGCCATTTAAAATAATTATAATAATAAATGAATAAGCTATAATTTTTAAAGATTGCATAGTTTACCTAGTATATTTTTTAATAACTTGACTTTTATTTTCACACTCGTCCTATATTTTTTTTTCTTAGATGTATTTAATAATATAAAGCGTTTAACTACTTATAGCAAATAATATTTGTATATGAATACTTTATATAATAATATAATTTATAGAAATTATTTAAGTTTATAATTTAATTAAACGTATCTGTATTCAGTTATATTAGATCGAATCTTTTCAAACTTGAAAACTGAACAAAATTGTTTTCCAAAACAAACGGTAAAATATTAATTGTTTTCTAAATATTTCAAGAGATACTTTTTAAAATACGAATACGATTAGTTCAAATATGATTTTTTAAAATATTATTTGTTTTTAAATAATAATTGATTAGAAAATATACCTAAATATATTCCATATTAATACTTATAAAATAATAAAAGTTAAAAATCCTACTAGTTTATTTGTAGTTGTCTTTTTAAGATAAAACTTGTAAATAATTTTTACTGTATGGATTATAAAATCTAGTATAGTATTAGAAAGATAATCCAAGGACTTTTGAACCAAAAAAAAGATTATTAAATATTTACAGATTTAATATAATGTATAATGTAAGGCGAATAAATTATAGATTTTTCCCACCGATTAATAAAACTATACATTCATTTAATAACTTTAGTCAGGAAATTAATGATATAAAGTACTTGTATGTATTTTAATCTGTCAAAGTAAATTTATAATTAAATGTATTTTATCATCAATTATAATCTCTCTATTAAAGTACAAATATAGTTTATTTACGTAACGTATTATTTTCTCTTACTCAAATGCATTATTTAATTAGTGCAAAATACTCTGAATACGTTTTTATTTAATTTTGAAATGATATGAAAATTAAATTATTTCTAATTAATAATTGCTAATAAATAGACATCAATAATATAAAATAATAAATTTTTCAAACAATAAATGCACATCTTAACAAAAAATTAAATTTGATTTTTTTCAACCTTTTAAGCAAAGATTTAAATCATATAAACATTGTACTAATATTAATAACTTTAAGTTTAATATATATATATATATACATATACATATACATATATATATATATATATATATATATATATATATATATATATATACTATCTTCATTATAAAACAATATTTATTTAGTGATTGGCAAAGTCAATTAAAATGAATGACCGAATCTGTAATTTTAATCCTAATTTATTTAATGTGTATCAAATATTATTAACTCTACAAGAAACAAAGTATTTTTTTTACGTGAAGGACTAAATAATTTTGTTAAAGGAGAGCTAAAATACTAAGATCAAAATAAAATTTATTAAATTTTAAATTCTAAAATTTATTACATGTTATTCAATATTTAAATAACAGTTATATCACAAAAAAAATATTTCATAAAAGGAAGAAAATCCGATTCTTCTATTTATCTTAATAACACACACACATAGACACTTAATTATTTATCTTCTTTGACTATTTACTCTTCTTCAGCTTCTAATAAATAACTATGCTATATATTTATTATATTTTCTATTAGGTGTAAAAATTAATACCATGCCTTTTTACAGAACATGAATGTGTACATTGGTATTAAAAATTCACTTAATCAGGCAATTACTCTTCTTATTAATTAAATATGATGTCTCTCTCTCTCTCTATATATATATATATATATATATAAATTTATGTATGATTATACATTCATACATATATGAATACATCAACGAGTTATAAATTCATAATGTAAACGAAAATAAATAACATACTTATTAAATAAGTCCATAATTTAAATATACGATGAACGAAATTGTAATAAAAATACCCAAACATATATAGGAAAAAATGTTTTCACACCTTTTAAAATTTTCAAACATGTTGAAAATTTACTGAGATAGAGTATTTACACAAATACATATATATGTATATATATATATATATATATATATATATATATATATGTTATATTTTGTAAACTCACAAATCCAGGAAAATTAATTAAAATCAAGCACAATTATTTAGTCTTTTAAAACTAAATAAACAGAATGCATTTGTCATGTGTATGAAAATAAATTAATACATTTTTCTCTTTCAATGTCCGTTCATAACCAGGACAACAGATAGTGTTTTTCCACGACCGAAATTATGAAATAACAGAAATGATTCATGCTTTGCACACATATGGTTTATTTTCAGTAAATTTTTAAATATTTAATAATTGGTTTATTTTTCTCGGTATTTTTTATTAAAGTACTTATTTACGTATGAACAATAATACATTTTAATAATGATTTATGTATATATATATATATATATATATATATATATATATATATATATAAAGAGAGGGAGAAGAAAGACAGAAAAAAATGTTGAAGATACAATATTTCATATTTATATTTCTCATAAAAACATGTTGTTTTAAAGATGAATTTCCATTTCAGAATTATTTTCAATCAAAATTAAGGATATATATATATATATATATATATATATATATATATATATATAATTTGAAAAAGAAATATAAATCCACTATGTCATATTTTATAGAATAATATTATTATTAGATTAGTAGAAAAATAATTGCGATTTATGCACCCATTTATTAACCTATTTTGATTTTTCTATCAGTTTTAAGTGGTCCAGAAATGATGGATGACTAACGCCTAACTTTTGTGCCAGTTCTCGAATTGGTGTCTGTAATTCTGATACAACCAACGCATTTGGTCGTTATGAACTGAAGAAGAATGCCCGTTCATCTTTCTGACCTTCCGGGCTTCTTCATCTTCAACTCTCACGTCCCCAGCACGAAATTTTTGGAACCACCATTATACCATACGTTTTTTAACAGTACCAGTAACAAAAGCACCGTTATGTTTAGGAGAATTTTCTGCTCCTTTATCACTAATTTTAAACTCATACAAAAATTGTTCTTTTTTACTTCTTTTCCATCTCTAAATCAATAGCCCAATTTGAAGCAAAATTAATAATATAACCAAATTCGATGTTACCAAAGTACAGACTGCATTTGCAAAATGTACTTTAAAATGATATTCAGATGAGTACGATAAAATGAGAATTTAATTGAAAAAAATTAAAGTTGTAATTCAGAACACAAAAACCGCAATTATTTTCCTACCAACCATATATATTATATAACTTATCTAATTAACTTTTAAGTAATTTATTATCAAATAAATTGCCATTACAAATCATAAGATTTTTATACCAAAATTTTAATATTGTTTTCTCTATACTTAGTATATTAAATCCCTTTATTCAAAACACTACAAAAGAAACTGTTCTAAAATTAAATATTGAATTATATGATCTATTATTATGCCTCCTCTGTACACAAATCATATTTGTGTACATTTTTTCTTAGTAATATTTGTCCGAAAATTTTGGTACTTTTATCTGTTTTTCCTAAACGCATAAATCACATTTTACTTTTTATATTCTTTTTTTCTATTGACACTAGTATATTGTTTAAATTTTTAAAAACCGTAATGTACTTTCTGTTATGGGGGGTATTAATTATTCGGCGAAAGTTATTTCACTGTATTGAATTATTATTTTAAACAGTTGAAATATTAGTACAGTAAATTTCTATTAATCTAATATAAATAAAACAGAGTTTTTATTCCATTATCAAAAATAAAGGAATATGAGGAAAGGACAAACGAAACACAATTTAAAATCTGACATAAATATTGTAGTGCGTCTACTAATCATTATTATATAACATGCCACATATAATAGAATACAAAACTGTTATTTAAACTTAAAGCTTTTTATTTATTAAATAAAGTAATTAAATTTTGTAAATATATGACACTTTCAATTACGTGTAATGTCAAATAATTGAAGATTAATCTACGGGAACTTTATTATATTTATTAAAAACATTTCATAACTGTTTGAAAAATACAAAATGAGACTTTTTTTTTGACAAAATGAGACTTTAATTTTTATTTTTTTTTAGAAATGATACTAAATGTTGTTATATTCAAAATTTATACTTTTCTTTCTTGTGTATCCGTTTTTTATTCATATTTTGTTAAAATCCTGAAGGACACGTGTGAGTGTTTTTTTCTTAAACTAGTTTTGACTTTCGTTATCTTGTTTTTAAACTAATTCAAAATGTACATAAAGATGCAAAAATTCGAATTTGATCATAAAAAAACAGAACAATAGTTCAAAAAAAGCAATTATTAATATAAAGAACTGAAAAAAATATTAATATTATTGCTCAGTTTTAATAGAATATTAATTTAAAATGAACATTTATATTGGAATGATTTTAGAAATTTGATACTTCATGAAATACCTGCGTTTTATAATCTTAAATTTCAGTTAATAAATTATCAACTTTTTATTAAAACACTTAAATCTACTTATAGTAATTAATAATTCCCTTAAATACCTCGAGGAAAATAAGTAATAAAAACTTAACTTCTCAACATTTTACCATTTTTTTCCTTCATTTTTAGAGTTTGTTTTATTAATGGTAATATTGTTTTTTAACTTATTTCAAAATATTTTTTTATTTTTAAAAAATAAATAATATATATATATATATATATATATATATATATTGTCTTATTAGTACTTGCACAAAAAAATCATTGAATATTTAAAGCATTAGTCGCATCTTACATCATCGTTTGTATCCAGACAAAAATACGATATTGTTTAAATTAATTGCTTTGAAGTACTGGAATTATAATTTTACATTGTGTAATATTTTATAAATTTTCACTTCATAAATATTAAATGTAAGGTTGAAGTAAAATAATTGCGGCTTTTGTTTTTGTGAATTTTAACCTTATTTTTTTCAATAAATTTATCATTTCATCGTGTTCATATTATTATCATTTTAAAGTGCATTTTTCGTTCTGTACTTTAGTAATATCGACTTTGATTTTATTATTAATTTTTACTCAAATAAAAAAAATAAGGGCTATAGAATTAAAGATGGAAAAGAAGCAAATAAGAGAATTTTTTTTGTTTTTCAAAACGGGTGGTAAAGCAGCAAAAACTGCTCGTAAATTACACGATGCTTTTAGTGTGGGTATGTTAAGGTCGTACTGTGCAATGGTGATTTCAAAAATTTCGTGCTGTGGACAAGAGTCTTGAAGACGAAGATGGACGCGGGCGTTCTTCTTCAGTTCATAACGATCAACTGAAGGCATTAGTTGAATCAAAACCACGCACAACAATTCGAGAGCTTTCACAAAAGTTAGTCGCTAGTCATCCAACATTTTTGGACCATTTAAATCAGCTAGCTAAGAAAAAATGATATGAATTTGAAGGTCATAAACCACAGTTATTTTTCTATCAACATAATATATAATTCTATTTCAATTTTTAATTTGTATCTCTACCTGAAATTATCCCTGAATCATTTATAAAGATAAAGGTTTTCATCCAATATTTTTATATTCACTCCTCATATATCAAAAATATAGCACATTTTTCAACGTTTATGTATATTTGCTAGTTAATCTAATAACAAAATATATATGTTTAAAAGGGATAATTAATGTTAAGCTATTAATTACATAGTAATAGTTATAAATGCTATTATATTAGTAAAACCCTATCATAAATATTCTTGTATATAATTAAACGATATAGTTTATAGTGAATATATGTATATCACAACAAGAGTCAAATTTTACTGATAAACAATATATATTACTATATATGCTGTATAACTGATAACTGAATAATTATGTTTTATATTACATTTGTAAAGTAAATGTATTTATTTTCAATAATGATAATTCTAAATGCTTATTTTGTAATCTAAACGCATTAGTGGATTTGGAATTTTCATTATTACCTGTATATATATATATATATATATATATATATTTACATATTCAAATTGGATATATATGATACTGATGAAAAAGTGATCTTCGTTTTGAAATCAAATAATAAACGGGATTTGTAAAATTTTTCATTTAGTAAAATATATAATGGCTCAAGAATGTCTAAATAAGAACAATCTCATTTTACAATGTTTTAGAATCATACAATGACGTGTTTCATAAATAAAAATGTTAGTTTATTTATATTTTGAAAAAAATTCTTTATCTCTCTTTCTCACTCTCTCCCCCTTTCTCTTTATATATATATATATATATATATATATATATATATATATATATATATGTTTCTATATGTATAAGGGAACATAAGTTAATATAAAACTAAGAAACTTACACAAATTTTACATGAGATATAAAAATATCAACAGGTAAATACGTACAAACACATGTAATACTAAATATTAATTCTCTTGTTGTTTGAAAATAAAAAGTAATTGTAAAACTTTTCATCGAAAGTAATACTTGAGTTCATTAGTTAAAAGAAGTGAATATTTATTTTACTCTTGATTAGTTATTGCAGTAATTATTATTTTATAAAATTATTATATAAAATATATATTATTATATAAACTTGTATAATAAACTTGTATTTGTATAAAATAATTTATTAAGGAGTGATGTGAACTATAGACAAATATTCATAAACTAATAATTAGACTTTTCAATAAAAAAGAATTAGAAATATTGTCGGAATATCTCTTTCTAGTCCAAAAAGTAATTGAAAAAATTTATTCATTTTAATATTATCTTTAAAACACAAAGACTTGAATTTCAAAATTTCTTACTTTCCAAGAAAAGAGAAAATGTGCAAATTAAAATAATGATACAAATGTTTTAAATGCTCACAGTTCATATTTCTGAAATATACAATCTTTTAATTTTTTATGAGGATTTTTTATTAATAACAGACTGAAAATTATGTTTATATAAAGTTTTAAATAATTTGAAAAGTATACGATAAAAATGACTGCTACAAATTTCAACTGTAGCTAAAAATATGTATATTTTACATCAAGTTCAACAAACTCAAATACACATTTATTATAAATAAAAATACAATTTACAAAATTAAATAAAATAATCACGGATACCCTTTTTTACGTATGTAACTTAATATTAACTAACCCAAATAAACAATTAAAATTAAAACAGTCGGTTGTGTTCTTTTGAACTAGTATTCTAATATAAATAGTCTTATATTTACATATACAACAGAGACATATTTTATACAAAATTTAATGTTGTAGAGCAAAAAGATTGTACACATTACAAAAAATTATTAGAAAATTTATTTAACTATAAAAAAATATTCATTTTTATGTATACATTAAATGCAGAAAACAGCTTAATAATTATGCTTAATTTAAATAATTATGCATCTTCCTCTCCCCCACACACTCTCTCTCTCTCTCTCTCTCTCTATATATATATATATATATATATATATATATATATATATATATATATATGTGTGTGTGTGTGAAACTTGGTAACAAATCAATAATTATATTTTTAAAATAATTCTTTAATATCGTAGAATTATTGATGGAAAAGAATCAATGATTGCTTTTAATTGAATTAAGAGAATTTTAAAATTATTGTATAATAAAATAAACTGAATTTTGATTTTTCGTTCTCAGAAGTATTTCAAAACAAGGAGTCTATACAGAAATAATATTCAATTATATAAAAAAATATATTGAGATTAATATATTTTACGGTAAGATGTATTTGTAATTTAAAATTATGTATTCGATTCTTTCAAAATAAGATGCATTCATTCATCAAATGAATGAAAACTAGTCTGTTATTTAGTTTTGTAAATCTCTCTCTCTCTCTTTCAATATATATATATATCTGTGTATATATATAAATCATTTATTTGTAACCTAAGAATAATTGAAATACTTATATTAACTTGTCAAATTATTTATTACTGTTTATCGTCGTTCGGAAATTTATATATCTTAATAAGAAGTAGAACTTCTCTAACACTTTACAATAAAACTGTGATAAAGTATCATTATTCATAGTAATTTGGCAGTTGCTGTAAATTTATGGTAGATAATATATTATAATAATTTTTAGAGTATTAGGTGAGTTTCAACAATATCCGTCTTTAATTTCAAAACGTCACCTTAATTATAAAAACAAATAATGTATAGCGAATTTCATACCGTTATTTTAATAACCCATAAATCAAAAAGAGAGTCATATAGCAATTTAGATTCATTCACAATAGAGTCATCTTGTTTCAGCACGACCGAGTTTCAAGTGGGAATTCTCAGTAACTGAAACTGAAAATAGTCGTCGTTAAATTGAATGACTTTTTCATGCATATTGCTTGTGATTTTTTTGGTACTTTCTCGGTTCATGAAAATTTGTGATAAAAAGTATTTATATTTGATGTTTTAATATATATATATATATATATATATATATATACATAAATTGTTTAAGTATATATAATAGACGAAATACTCTGAAAATAAGATAAATTTTAAAAAATAACAAAAATATTTTGAAAAATAGTTTCAAAGTTTAGTTTTTTTCTCTCATTTATCTATTTGTTCTATAAAATTATTTATTATTATTTTATTTAAATTTAAAAATACTTGTTAACTTTCTTTTAAATTCTAGTTCCATAAATTACATTTTATTTTCACATTCTAAAATATATTCAACAATATATCTAAGAATAAATTACATAAAATAGAGTTTTATTAATTATCTAATATTAATGAATTTTGTCATAATAACTACAATTAAATGATGTTACAAAAAAAATATTTTAATTGCTCAAACTGCGTTATATTAAAAATGTTTTTGTAAGAAAAACCCTTAAATTTTTAATAATAATTAACTAAGTATTTAATTAGATATTGAAATATGTTAACACATTATTTAATATACAAATCAAGCCCTTATCATTGCAATATATCGGAATAAATTTTAATTTTGTTACACGTGTACGTGTTTCATCAACACCAAATTAATAAATCATTGTTTAAATAACCAGAATAAAACTAATAATAGTTCATATTTAAATTAAAAACATTTACAGTTTCAAATTGCTGTATTTTTTTATAAAATAAATTTATAAATTTAGATATTTATAAGTGGAATAATTCATTACTTAGATTTTTTAAATATTTACATCGTTTTACAAATTACAGTTTCACTGTTATTTTTGATATTTGTTTATATGTATTTTAATGACGATTTCATTATCAGTAGAACGCTAAAATACAGAAAAAATAATTTCTTTTATGCTTTTGTGCTTTGATGTTGACCACTTATCTAAATGTTTTCATTGTTTCTAGTTCCATTTATATTTTTTAATAAATGACATTTCTGATTAATGGTACAACGATTCTTTATTAAATTTTGTTATAAAACTCTTTAAAAATTATTAGAACTACAGAAACCGAATAGATTTTTTATAATTTACCAAGTTACTATAAATTCAGATTAAGTATGAATAAAAATAATATTCTTACAAAATTATGATTATGAGATCTACTGTATTAATATTGAAAATTGATTATTGCAACAGACACTTCTTACCTTTTGACCGAATCTCAAAATTCATTTCACGAAAATTCCAGATTTTTGCTCAATTTAATTTGAAAAATACTGATATAACAAATATATTTTAATTTATTTATATTAAATTCGAATATTTTTTCATCTTGAACGCAATTTTATATTACAAATGTATATTAAAAAATAATTGTACCTGTATTTAATAGTATTTATTATGTATAAAAGAAAAAAACGTTATTAGTTTATAACATATTTAAAAATTATATAATACATATTTAAAAATGATTTCAAAAATAATTTCAACTGATAATTTGAAGTTAAATCATTTAATTTTATATAAAATATAACATTGAGTAAAAAATAAACAAACTGTTCAAATAACAAATGTTTATATTTTGAGAACATTTCTTTAAGTTCAATTACTTTAAATTTAAAAATACCATCTATAATAAATCTCTTTTTGAAATGCCGTTCTGAACTTAGAATGAAACTTTATTAACAACTTATATTCTCGTCCCGATTACTTATTGAAAATATACACATTTGTCTTATATATATATACACACACACACATACATATATATATATATATATATATATATATATATATAGAGCAACATGAAGATTTACTTATATTTTTTTGTAAGAAATATAATTAAAATTATTATAAAATTCGATTATAAAACCCCGAAAATTTAATATTTTAGTGAACACAAATGAAATTTTAGTCGATAATATAATGAAGATATATAAATATATTTTAAATGTACGAAACTTTATCCTTTATTTCTAATTAGGTAAAAAGTATAGTTCTACATGAATAGTTATCATTTATTTAATTTTAACTGTATTTTGTTATTAAAAATACGTTTGATATATATGTATGTGTGAATGTATGTATCAATATATATATATATATATATATATATATATATATATATATATATATGTATATAAATTAGGCATTGATTATATAAAAAATAAATATACAATTATTATTAAAAACGATATTTTCTATATAAAAATATTTTTATAATCTTGATAGACAATATATTTAAGAATGCTTTTTGTTATACATACACACAGCACACATGCACCCACATACTCACACACACATTTATATATATATATATATATATACTTCATAAACAGAAATATACACATCAATTTATATAATTTAATGGGTGTGTCTAGACATAAATAAAAAACGATATCGATTTATTTGACTATTTTTACATTAACGACAGTTAGACATGCATCACTAAGTAATGCAATTTAATCTTTAAACGAATGGTCATTTTCAAGTTACGTCATGTTAAAATAAATCCCATGTTGTATTTAAAAACGTTTACAACAAATTGTTTTCCATACATAAAAAATCATACCAGATTTGTGTAATCTAATGTATTAGATGTAAAAATTAACTCCGGTCCTTGAATTGAATCAATCATAACTCTGTTTTAAATTAAAATATATTTTCGTCGTTCTAGGAATTAGAGTGCCAAGCTTAACAATTAAGAACTCAATATATTTTACCCAAACAGTTGACATAACTTGACAAAATAGTGGTTAACACGATGGCGTCCGAAAAGCAGTGTTTTAGGAATTGCATAATTTTTGTGTTCCAGTTGAAAAAATTCTGCTGAAGCCGTAGGAATGATTTGTTTAACTCGTCGAAATTGTAGTGATGCATAAAACATGTAAAAGTCCTCAAACAGTAGAATAGGTTCGAAAATGCATTGCTACTATATTTACTCAAAGTCGCTATCTTTCTTCTATAAGAAATTCGTCAGTTATTCCACAGATAGAACAAGAAATAATTATATAAAAGAATGGAGGATATTTTGAGGATTGAAATGTATTCCACTTTTTCATAAACATTCATTTTCTATAAAAGAGAAACCGAATTAATTTGTATAATTTTATCAATAATTAAATGTATTTTGTAATTTATATTGTATAATATTTTAATCGACCACCCAGTATATGAGTTTATAAATGGTGCAAATTCATGTGATTTTTTATATTTTATGCCACTTTAATTATGAAAGTGCAAAAATAGAATGATTATTTATAAAAAGGTTTGTAATAACCATGGATCTTTTGGACCACCAATATTCTTTCAACTTCAAGATACTTAAAATTTGCAGTTAGAGATTATTTATGATTTTTTAAATTAACTTTAATACAAGATTAAATTAATTTGAATACAAAATTAAAAAAATATGAAGAATTACTCATATATATATATATACATGTATGTGTGTACATTTATATTACATATATTTATAATTTAGGAGGATATATTTATTAAACTACAAGAAAAAAAAACTTTTCACTTAAAACAAAGGGGCAGTAAATAGTTACTAATACCGCTCAACTTTTTAAATGAAGTAATTCTATTTAAAGAATGTCAACTTTTTAGAACGATAAAAAATAAATTAATCTCGATTTAATTTACTTTTATATTTTAACTTTACAGATGTTTATACATATAAAAGATTTGTACCGATACGAAATGTACTAAAGATAAATTTGTCAAGTACATTGAAATAAATGTCATTTGATATCAGGGGACACCCGGGATTGAACCGGGGACCTCTCGATCTGCAGTCGAATGCTCTACCACTGAGCTATATCCCCTGTTGAAAGCTACCTAAAATAATAGTATTTGAACTTTTATTTAAACAGTAAATATTGATTCTTTTAGATATTCATTACAAATAATATTTTTTTAATGTTTCTTACACAATGAAAATAATTAGACAAAAACTAATATTTAATTTTTTTTACTCTATTGAACATGTCAACGGATTTTTTAAAA
>CM068313.1:45884995-46119995 GCA_034766995.1 Acanthacorydalis orientalis | reverse complement strand
GGATTAGTTTTGTCATGATTAAGCAGAACATCGTTTCAGTTCAACAAAACCAAACTTTTTGAAATTTTTACTTCATTATTTGACTTCAGTTTCATTGTTAAATAATATTTAAATAATTCCACTGTAACGGTTTAAAATAATTTTTATTGTATGTTATTGTTTTTCTTTTTTTTTTTGGAAAATACAAGATTATAAACGACTATTAGTTATAACCCTATCACACAGACAACAATGTATTTATAGAAAGTAAATCAACATTTTCTCTCGCTTCAGAGTTAACTATACAATCGTTAACTCTTTTCTCTCAAGTTCTTTGAATCAATTTTTGATCTTTAATGACAAATCAATCTAAAATATTTTCCTAATTGCCTAAGTATAGTATTGTATTATGTGTTTATAATTCATTAAATCTTTTCGATCAGTAAGTAGAATACTCATACATCATCATTTTGAAATGTATCCAAAGTTTTTCCAAAAAGATCACACGAATTATCAATATTTGTCTTTCGACAATATCCTTAACCAATATTTGTTTAATTTTTGAAATTAAACTTTGATTTAGATTATTATCAGCCTCGTTATTGTAGTCAGATGGTAGTTTATTAAACAAGTTACAATTTTTACATTTGAATTCTGAAGACTACAAAAATGTCTGATGGTATAAAGTAGCTGACAGTTCTGTCAATTACTATTTTCTGTACATAATTTCTAAATAATTTTCGCGATTATTGAAATATTTTTTGTTTCCTAAAACATTAATAATAGGAGATGTCAAAAATGTTAATGGTCCACGCTCTTTTTCAATAATTATTAATTTAATAAAAATTGAAAAAGTAAATTAATTTCACATTAAGTAACAGCTGTCAATACAATCAGTTTCCAATAATATGCATTTTAACAATGTTGGTAAAATTAGTCGATGATGATGTCATTAATTGGATAGCTATAATAGATATTTCGGTTTAGAGGTGCGTTAACACTTAGTCATATGCAGCTGATAATTAATTCGAAATTAAGGCTTTTATAATCAATCAATACAAATATATATTCATATATATATATATATATATATACATACATGTATAGGATAGTTCAATTTAATCTTCCACATGAAAGTATTAAAAGGGAGAACAGGGATTAAGAAAAGTCATGTTATTTTTTATTAACTGTTTTTATTAAGTGAGTTCAATTCAATACTAAACTATAATTGAACTAAAATAATAAATGGAGGATAATATGTTTTTTTTTAATTTTTACATTTTTCTTAATACATTCGTGTGGAAGTCGAATAATCGTATACACACATACACGTATGTATATATATATATATATACATACATACATTTATGTGTGGAAAATTATTCTCTTTCATTGAAGAGTGTGTGCGCAAGTTATTGATTTTAATTTTACTTCTTCATTTTTTTAATTGAATTATTTATGATTCATAAATACTGAAATCTGCAAACATAATAAATCTGCATGTGTTATACACAACTACATATATATATCCAGGCATATTGTATGTATATGTGTGTGTAAATATATATATATATATATATATATATATATATATATATATATATATATATATATATATACACAAATACATGTGTATTCTTTAATTTACTATTTCCTAATTTCTATTAAATATCATTTATATGTTGCCATTCTTGAAGAAATAATAGATGAACTTGTATGTAACTTCAAAAAAGTTTATATATGAAGAACAATTTATATGTTATGTAGCGTATTACCAATTACTTTTAAAATTATTTAATTAAATTTTCTTTCACATTTATAAGATTATTGCATATTTTTCTACATTTTATAATCGTATTTTTTATATATTCTAAAATTATCAATACATGTTATTATATAATTGTTCTATATTTGATCCACATTATTTTTTTTACTGCATTGATTTAAAAAATAATATTGCAGATATATTAAGAATTTAAAAAAATAACGCAAATTATTGAAACTGCCTTTTATCAAGGTCGTGTGCTTTATATAATACTTGCCCCTTTATTTCTCTATATTTCTCTATATTTCTCTATTTTTATCTCTGGACAATCGTATGCATGGTAAACAGTTTAATAATGAAGGAGAATTGAAAATGGACGTGTCTACATTTTTTGAAAATGAAAATTAACGGTGTTATAAAAGTCGAATTTATAAGTTATCTTCTCGCTGGGAAAGGGTTGTTCAATGCGAAGGTGGATATTTTGATGAATAAAGTTATTTTATGTACAAATACACAAGTATTTGTTTTCTCAATTCAAAAACGACAGAACTTTCTTGGTTACCTGATTGATATATATATATATATATATATATATATATATATAATTTATTTTACAGTCAGCGATCTTTCAATTACCTTAAATCTTACATTTGTTTCAAACGTACGTTTTATTTATCGTCTATATTCTCGTTTGTGTCCTCAATTTAGCTGCCGTCTTTGTTAGTTTACGATTTAGAATGTCATGTGGAATAGAAAATCGAATGTAAGTAATCTTTTATCTATAAGACGTATCATTTCTTATAAATACTTTATATTTATTTAAAGTTATAACATTTGGAGACTCTTTTTACTTTAATGACAATTTGAATACATGTTTATTTTTGTTTAAATTACTGAGAGTCTAATATTTACACATTTTAATACAATAGTTAACTAGTAGTTATTATTTTTTTTAATTATTTGTAATACATTATATATATATATATATATATATATATATATATATATATATAAATATAAATATGTCGTTCTGGTGATCTTCATTCTGATGGATCAGCTAAGTATCTAGCAGCTAGTTGAAAAGTCTTCAAAATCTATTGAAGAATAGCACATGTGTAGAAACTTATAGTGAAGAACACAGACCTAGCTGCTTCAAAAGAATTGTATCAACCAGATCACTGGTGGAAAAATATACAATTATATACTTATATATATATATATATATATATATATATATATATATATATATATGCACTTATACATTCGAGTATGAATATAATATTATATTTTATTGTTTTATAGTTATTTCGTGATTATTGAAACAATATTCCTTTCTTATATTAGCCTTTAATTTTAAATCTTTACTTAATCCTAATTTCTTGGTTAAATAAAGAATTCTTTAGAACTTTATGTAATTAAATGTTTTTTTATTGAACACTATATTCTATTTTAAGAGGTTTCTCAAATACTAATACTTCTTAGAAATAAAATTCAAAATTAAATATACGTTAAATGTTCATTTTTAGTTTATACATAATTAGTTTATAATTAATAAACTAATAATAAGTTTTTACTTACCACTGATTACCAAATTAAAATATAATGTAAAAACGATATCTTTTCTCCATGCATTTATATATATATATATATATATATATATATATATATATATATATGTACGTATGTATGCATACATAGACGTGGTAATTAGGAGACAGATGTTATCCTTTTATTGGTAGAAAAAATAATGTATTTTAAAATAGTCAATAAACCATAAAAATCTAAAGGTTACGTAGGTTCTTATAAATTCATTTATTGATTTGAGAATGGATGGACAACGCAGATATTCATTACTATTTTGTAAATTAGAAATTATATTTGTATTTTGTGTCACTATAAATTTGCCTTCGGTGTTGTGATTCCCAAATTTATTTTAAAAAAGTGTCTCCCCCGGTGATTTATATATATACACGCTAGAGGGCTTCCCTCCTGTTTGGTGCGCTCACCAATCCTCGGGCTAGCTCCACTCCGCCACTTAATATAATAATTATAAGCATGTACATGTAACCGAATGAAACAATATACATATTTCGTTATCAGAGAATCCACGACTCAAACCACGTCTAACTATATGTTAGTATGCCTATATGAATATTTTCACAGATTATTTTATGCAACGTGTATTTTAAAATGTTTTTGTGGATCATTTTATTTTATTTTATGTATATATATATATATATATATATATATATATATATATTCAGCGTGGCGAATCATGATCCCAAACCTTACAAGATGAGTACAAATAAATGGAAAATCATGGAAAAAGAGGCCTTATCCAGCAATGGATTAACAAGGGCTGAAGATGATGATGATGGTATATATATATATATATATATATATATATATATATATATATATATAATAAAGTATGTATTCATGCAACTAAAAAATATATTTGAACATTAAACTATTTGATAAAATACGAAGCAAAAAACGCAGTGAATATCACGAATTCTAGGATTCTAGTGTCAGATGATAAATGGCTTTAGTCTTAGATTAAAAATAAAGTTCACAGAAGTATCATTTTAATGATATATCGATTTTAGTCTTCTTATAAATGTATTGATCACTGAGCTACGAAAAACTAATTTAAATAAAGTTCATTTCCATGACAATTGAGAAAAAAATTTTACCCTATGAAAATATTTTATTACTGCAATAATCGTATATAAATACGGTCTCTTTATGTATCTGTGGAACAAAGGTTCACGTCATTTCTATAGTAATAACATAGACATTTTCTGGCTTGAATGACAAGAATGCATTCATAAAAAGATCGCTTGCAGTTTAGACCCTTCTATTGAATTTTATACTACTTGTGTGTACACACATCTTTATGTCTATCATTATATATATATATATATATATATATAATTTTCAATAAAATCATAGGAATGAAAAATGAAAAATTCGATTCATGTTATTGAATTTAACTGTTTCCTTTAGTATGAAATACCTTTACAAATAATAACACATGCTTTCATTCTTTTGTGTTAAATAAAACTTTTTCAATAAATATTGAATCAATTGAGTGTTTAATATACACAATTATAAATATAAATTCATACAAACAAATATATATATATATATATATATATATATATATATATATATATATATATGCATTGCAACATATAAAGAAAAATATTAATTATAAAATTAATTAAAAATATTAATTAATAAGGTTTCCATTTAATATTTTCAAATTCCATTTATATTAAGTAGTGCAGTTTTCTTATCGGGAGTTTTTGAATCTTTCATTCATTCTAAATAACTACATTTTTTAATAAAAATGTATCTAATAAGGAAAGAAAATTATTGGTTCGAACTAAATCTAAAGAAATAAATGGGATATAGATAATAAACTAAAATTTGTTTATATTATTTATAACTGAAAGTTAAATGGACAGGAGAAATGTACGAATATTCTCAGAAAATTTAGAAAAAGTGTACATACTAAGTTTTTTAAGTAAATATTTAAAAAAGTCTAAATTGTATGTCTTTACTTTTAATAGTTATTTACTCGTATAACAAATTTGAATAATATTTTTTGAAAATGTTTGAATACTAGACTATGCAAAATTCACTTAGTTAAGAAAATTTTTTGCTTTCAGATTATTCTTATAATTTAATGTCAAACTCTTGCTAAATTGAAAAAATACCACAGCTTTTACCTGTAATAACTAATACCTATCCATTTTATGAAAATTTTAAATCATTTAGTGAATTTAATACTTTGATTAGGTTGCTAGAAAAATAATTGCGGTTTATAGCTTTCAAATTCATAAAAATTTAACATTTTTGGATTTTCCTAGCTGTTTTGAGAGATCCAAAACTGTTGGATTAATCATATATACAAATCAACAGTTTAATTCAAACTAACTGAATCTTTTGTATTACTGTATCTATATTTTGTACATATATTAAAAAACAGAGGCAACCTCAATTATTTACATATTATGTTGATGCTTTTCTAAAATGTATATATATATATATATATATATATATATATATGTATATATGTTTGTATGAATTGTGTATGAATTTGTAAATATGTACAGTAATAGTATAAAAATGTACAATTAATGTAAAATTTGCAATTCAATTTGAATTCTTTTTATAAAAATTGATTCGACTTTTAATTTACATACGAACATTGGAAATAATTGTACAATATAAACAGCAGTTAAAATAATATAAAATTGATGTTATCATCAATTATAGTTTAAGTATATTTTTTCAAATAATTTTATAAGGGACTCAAAGCTTTTTCACTTTTCGTAGTTGTCACAATGTAAACAACTTTCCTTTTTCGAAGAGGAGACTTATTTACTTTCAGCACAACCTTCGTTTCCTTAGGGATCTAATAATTTTCTATTCGGGTTTACTTTCTGAGACAAAGAATCGAAGACACTTGTTTTATTGGTGAAGAATAACATGTAACGTTGAATCTGAAGTCATGACAGATGGTCCAGTACGTTTCTCTGATATAAATTTTATAAATATTATTTTAGATGTAACTCTTTTGTTGTTGAGATCTCGACAATTGTTTATATAGATATTTTTACTAGGGAAAGAGTAAAAAATCTATAAAAATTAAGTATATATTTTGTCAACATCTTTATATATATATATATATATATAAAGATGTTGAAAAAATATGTATTTAATTTTGTTATAGAGATTTCTCACTCTTTTCCAATACAATATACAACCCGATACATTATCAAAAATGTTTATAAATTGAATTTTCTTAATTTTTTATTTATTGAAAATATAAAATATTAAAAAACAAATGTTAAAACTGCATTAATAGTCCGAAAGTTAAATTAAACAAACCTTTGTTTAGTATTTCAACAATCTAATACTGACTCTTATTGCTTATACAAACGTATTTCTAAGCTAAACGTTTCTCTATCAATGTATTTGCAAAGTAGGTACCATTAAAGTAGAAAACGCTTTGCATGCCAAAACCCCCAGCAGGAAAACTGTCTTACCTATATCCTACCTAAATCTCTGTGTTTATGATGCTTCTAAACTACTTCAAAGTGTTCACGCTCTATCAGCTCTCAATACAGTAATTTTATATTTCGACTGACTGTGATTTATACAGGTAATGAAAATACTTGTTCTTTTGATCATTGTTTATAGTTCAAGTAATATTATCTTATCCTAATTGCTAGCAATAACTATTATTTTTCATATTTATTACAATATTATTCTAATTTTACTTCGAACAATGTTCTAACAAAAAATTATTCACTATATATAATTATAAAGAAATCTGATCGTAGTATCTAATAATTAATTATTGATCATTTTAATAACGTCTTAAGAAAATGTAGATGTAAGCGTATCATTCAAAATATTTTTTGTACTGTAAGGTTTGGAAGATGATGCCATCACCATGAAATCTTTTCATTTATTAATAATATAATCAATATTCAATTATTAAATATTATGATTAGTTTCTGGATAATGAAAATTCATGTGTGAAAGTAAATTTTGTCAGTACTAAAAATATAAATGGAATAATATGTTTGAATATTAATTTTTTTTTGAATATAGTTCTTTAAATGGATTTTAATCATACTAATACTGTACGGTTAAATAAATGGTACATATATGGTAGAATATAATTAAATAAAGAAAGATTTATTAAGACCCTACAGTACAAGTGTTTACTAGCTGCTAGTTTACTACAGACAGAAAATCAATTCCAAACCTATACTAGAAAATTATATCAGATTCTGGATTTAACTAGCAAGCAGTAACAGATAGCAAATAGAAAAAAATAAGTATCAGCTTTCTAAATGATATTTGTAAAACAACGCATCAACGCATATTAATACTATTGTTCATTTTTTCGACTCTTAGTTTATTATCCGCTGTACTTATTGTATTCATATTATAAAAGAATGTATTTTGATGATATTTAAGTTCATTTTTTAGCTTCTATTGCAATTATTTTAAATAATAAAAAAAGTAAACTTATAGAACTGTTATAATTTATAACATAATCTGTTATCTTTATATATTTTATCGAATCGACCTTGTTTACCGATTATAAAATGGCAAAGGATAAATCATGTATATATGTATGTATATATATATATAAATATGTATATATATATGTACATATGTAGGGTAATTCAATTTATGCTTCTATATGAAACTATTTAAGAAAATTGCAAAAAATAAAAAAATTGTTATTTTTACGATTTTTTTATTTGCTTGTGCAAGCCTAAATTAAATCCCCTCACTCTCTCTCTGTTTCTCTCTCTCTCTCTATGTATATATATATAATAACATAACAAATTAATCCCAAAATATAAAAATATCAATAAAATTCACACATTCTTTTATAAACTTCTATGGAAATATCCAGTTATAAAAAAAATCTATATTATCGCACTGCACAGACTAGTGCTATAACAAAAGCACACAATAGAATAAAAAACTATTTTCTAACTTGCTACTGTTAGAAAATTTTCTGTCTACACTATTCTTGTTTAACACTAGGAGGATATGCAAAAATTTGGTCAGTAACAGTTAGTATATTCTATTTTTCGACCAGTAAGAACGTTTACACTACGATTTAGTACTAGCTATTCATTTTACTGATAATAAACTTATATCCTGTAACCTTATTAAAATTCTTACTGCTCGAAACAGTAAGTACTTGATTAACGTGTCTTCTTAACATTTATTTTTTATGTGTTTCAATTTTCCACGTATATGCATGTGTATTCAATTAATGTACGTTTTCTTTTACATTATTTTTAAATTAAAATATTTTAGAACAGTATATTAAAATTTCACATTCTATTACCCGAAAAAAAACATTTAAAAAATATTATATTATATGTTTATGGCAATATTTAATTATTTTATATAAAATTTAATTAAAGTCATATTAATTTAAATTGTACTTCTTTCATAAAAAATAGTTATAAATTTTTGTATATTGATTTGAATATATTAAAAAGCTGACATATAAATCCAATGATATTAAACATTCAAACTACTTACAATATTTGGCATTGTAATTTAATTCACTTTCAGGAATTTTTTAAAATTTTATTAACTAAAAAATTTTATTCCATTAAAATATGCATCATCTCATTTTCGTCAATTTTCTTTATGTTAATGTAGACTTTACTGATAATAACACCATCTTTAGAACACAAGCACAAAAAATCTTTATTATTGTATGTTTGTCAAATAATAAAAAAATTAAAAACAATTATAGTGTGTTCTTTAATCTATTCAGATCTGAATTAATTCTGTTAAAAAAAATATTTTTCTGTTGATTGTAGGTGATAGGGACTCAAACTAAGATAAAAATATCTTTTTTATATTTTTTTTATTGATTTTTCATACTTTTCCTGAATGGGCATAATTGGGAAGAATGAGTCTAAAGCTTTATGACAGTGATTCCTTAAAGAACTTTTATTTATTATTATTAATTTGTCTTTAAGTACACAGATGGTGAATTGGTGTCAAATTATTAATTTATATATTATAAAATTTCAAAATAAGTGTGCATAATTATACCCATAGGGTCTAAATTGGATGACTAATTTATATGAATTAATTTATGAAACTTTAACTACTTTTGAAATTTGTCCAAATTTATATTTGATAAAAATAGTTATAATTAAGAATTAATAAAAACTTTCTTGTTTATATAGAAAAACATAAAGCAATATAAAAGTTTCTCACAAAGGTATTATAAATTTACATATAATATTAATATTTAGTTTAAACAATTATCACTCTACTTAATAAGAATGTTGTTTTATTTTCGAAAATGGAAAACTGTCAATATATTTATATTAAAAGTTCAAATTTCCATTATAAAATATAGGTATAGGTAATAAATTTCAGATATATTTATTCTCGCTTTAAATGATATTTTATGCAAAAAATGACATTTGAAACATTAATTTTTAACTAAATTAAAAATTGGAATTACTTCTAATAAAAAACGGCATAATAGATTTGTATTTATGACATTTGAATTTTATATATTTTTAGTTAATTCAAGTTAAAAATCGAAATAGTAGTTGATGTAAACCCAAGAGCTACCTTTACAAAAATTTTCCACATATTTGTATTAATGTAGTTAATAGTTAAAATAAATTACATTATATTTTATGAGAATTAACGTTATAAATTATGCATTTGAAATAAATTATTTATAAGTTTTATTAATAAACATCTATTAAGAATGGAATGTTCTTCTTTTTTATTCTTTGTCATGAATGTTTAAAGAATGTTTTTCTTTTTTTTTATTTTTACACTAAAAATGGCACTTTGCTATAAGATTATTTGAGTGGAAGTATATTAATGGAATTTTTATTTAAAAAAACTTTCTTTGTCTATAATGAACTACTCTGTATAGTTATAGTACATAAAAAATGTGTACCATTTCATTATTGATCCAATTTTTGTAGATAACATACACAGTTAACTCTACATATTTGATATATTTTTGAAGAAAAATTTTTGAGCCTAGAATTTATATTATATGAGGTAAAGAAATGAAAAGTAATTTTCTATAGATTGAAAAAAATCCATTATTTTTTTGATTTTTATCAATATTAACTTTTTTATTATTAAAGACAGTATACTATATTGATCATCTCTCTCTCTCTCCCTCTCTCTCTCTCTCTCTATATATATATATATATATATATGTATATATACATATGTATATATATATATATATATATACATGTATAGAGAAAGAGATTATGACACATTATGACAAATTTAATTATTTTATACTAACATTTTCATTATAATATTTGTAAGTTAGTAATAATTATTAAATTATTGAAATAAGTTATCGTTAATTTAACAGTAATTTATAATGATTTATTGAATTAAAATATGTTTGATTAAAAGTGAAAATACATATAAACATTTCAGTTTTCTTAGAAAAAACAGTGCAAGAAACTGAAACAAGAAATACATGACAGTGTTTTATGTTTTAATTAATCTCATATATACATATACATAAAAACGTTATTAATGGTCCTTTCTAAAACTTATTGATAGACGCATCTTCTCTGATAGAATTTACTTTGGTCGCTGCAACCGAGAATTACCGTTCTACTATTTACTTAATTTGACTTTGTCAATTTGAAACTAAATATCCTAAGCATGTAATTAAAATCCTCAGGGAGTTTATGTTAAGAAGTTAATCTGGTAAAGTAAACTTCATATCCCTTAGAAATTGAATTAATTAGTAATTGCATACTAAAAAAGAATTTATTAGAATGTCCCACAAGTTTTTTTAATTATATATTTTAAATTAAAAGATAATTGTTTTTAAAAATAGAGTCTGTTGTTGTATATTTTTAATAATTTTATAAATAATATATTTGATTTGTTGAGTTCTTGATTATTTTTTATGTATTTATTTAAATCAACTTAAAATCTACTTTACTTTTTTTTCTAATATTTTTATTATAATTTTATATCTATCTCAATTATAATAAAAGTTAACGAAAAGATCTATAAAATCACAAAAACAAATATGTTTCTTTTCAAAAACACAATAACTAAAAAATAAATGTTAACAAGTTGTATTAAGTTTTTTTGTTTTTTTACTTTAATGAATTTAATTAAAACTTATATCAACAAAGCCTTGAAAGTCATGAGATTTAATGTTGATATATAAACGATGTGAACAAAATACTGCAATGAGAAATGGTAATTTCAATTAAAAAATTATCATTTATTTGTTTATTAAAAATTTTTTATTACATAAAGCATCTTTGCTGAAGATGTTAATTTAAATAGTGCAAAATATAATAATTAAACAATATTAAAATAAGTAATAAAAAAAATGTAATAAATGCTGTTACTGGAAAGTACTAAGAATTTGTATATATGACAAATTTTATGTATGAATAATTTTGTCAACCATCCCAAAACTTGCATTTTCCAAATCTATAGAACTTAAATTACTTAAAATATATATTTTTAGTTTGATTTATAAAAAATGAATATATTATTTATAAATAGTTCACTACATTTTGACATTAATTATATAATTATAATTTAATTAGTATTACTTTCAATATAATTACTAATAATACTATAAAATATAATAATTTAATTACTAACAATACTTTTAAATAAATATATAGCAAAAATATGATTTATAAATTTAATGAACATTATAAACATTATTTTAGGTGATATTATATTATTTTATGTATATATGTAGGCGGTTTGAAGAGTTACTTGGTTTGATATTAGGGACAACATCTTCAGTTTCAAAGTGTACATTATTTCTGGACATAGTCCTTTCGAAGTTCAATGCACTTACTCCAACGTTTTCTCAGATTCGCCATTCCATCCCATAGGTGGTTTTCTTCTATGTCCTCAAAATAGCAAATTTTGGCCTCTTTTTCCTCTTTATTTGACTCAAATCGCTTTCCAGCCAGTAAAAAAGTCAAAAGGAGTCAAATCAACTGAATACGGTTGATCCGAAAAGATTTTAAACTTCAATTCAACTAACTTTTACTGAGCGACAATGTTTGAATGAATTAGTGAGTGAATTTCTGATGAAACGAAACTTTTTTTGGCCATTCCGGGACGCTTTTTCACAATTGCTACCTTGAAATTTTCCAAAAGTGCTTCGTAATACTGGCCAGTACCTGTTTATTCCTCCTGAAGATTGAAAATGAAGAGAATTTCTTTCGTAACCCAGAAAAATGACACCATCACCTTTCCAACTGAACGAACCATATTTGACTTCTTCAAAGCTGTTTCACCGCGACCAGTCCACTGCTTTGATTGTGTTTTCAATTCTGGTATGTAATAATGAATCCAAGTTTCATCCATGGTCACAAAAGACCGCATGAAATCCGTTGGATTCTTCTTAAACAGTTCTAAAAAAATCTGCTGTTATTCGCGCACGATTTTATTTTTGGTGTGCAGTGAGCAAACGCAGCACAAAATTTAGATTTAGATAATTTTCGCAATATGGCGAAAAATTATGCAAAATGAAATGCATTTGCTCTGATGAGATGCCTATGACTTCTGCTGTTCAGCCCACATTCATTCGCCAGTTGGACAAAACCATACCGTGGTGTATAATGGTCTTATGTATCGATAATGATCTTGCGTGACAGCTCTTCTTCAGCCTCCAGAGTTTGATGCTCGTTTTACCACGTTTAAATTCATCCACCCAAAGTCGAACAGTTTCGTAGGAAGAACAAGATTCACCCAATGTATGAAATATCGTTTCATAGATTCTCTATGCTGTTTTATCTTCCAAACAAAATAACTGAATCGCACCTAGAATTCGAATTTTTTATCCATTTTGCCCTTTCGTACGAAACGCTTGTGTTGAAAGAACTCTTAAATGAAGAATTAATAGCGGAATGACTTGTAACTTCATATGCGTTACTAAAAAGGATGGACCTATATAAAAATATTTACAGCTGTCTCCATTTTCCTCAGCGAGTAAACTAACCAAGTTACTCTCAAACCTCCCTCGTATTATTTTAGTTTCGAAATACAATACACATTATTTTAGTATAATACAATTTTTTTATAAAATAATATATTTAAAATATATTATAAGAAAATAATGTCAAAGTGTACATTTAAATATTCTACGCTTTGAACAAAAAATTATTTTCCGTTCTTTCGTCTTTTTTGAAGGAAAAAATACTTGATTTTCATTTATATTTATAACCTACACAAAAGTAACCTGTCAAAAAATGAAACACAAGAATGTACGCTTTGTTAATTTTCGTTAAGATTGTATAGTTCTTGTAAGCGAATGTCAAATGCATCTTAACAAACAAGACAATTTAGAATGATGGTGCGATGCTCGTTTCTTGAGGGAATAAGGTAAAAAATGTAAAGATGGAAATAATGGAGAAACCTGTCGTGTGTAACGTACGTTTTAAAATATTAAAAATTAGTATGTTTTCTTTCATATCAAACTTGATTATTTTGATCTTATAACATTTATTCAACGCATTTCGTTCGTTTTAGAGATTTCGCGTGGTTTACCGTAAATATATTTTACAATTTTTATGTCAAAATTTTAAAACATTTTTTACGTTTATGTAATTTTTTTAAAAAAATAAAGATTTCAGTATTTCGCACAAATATTACATAAACCACATTATTCAAATATGAGTACTATGTATTTATAAATTATATATTTGTTTTTTACCTTATTATTTAGTTATGTTACTTTTTAACATTTAAAATAATTATATAAAAATTTATTATCTAGAAGTATCATGAAAATATTTCTTTTTGAAAATAGTTGCTCAGCCGAATTGTTCAAATGAAATTATTAGATTGTAAGAAAAATAATTGCAGTTTATAACCTTTAAGTTCATATAAATTTTCTCAGCTGATAATTAACTTTATTAATCGAAATAAGCACCATTAGATTCGTCACATATTTTTTAGTTAGTTTCAAGTTTATTTATTTCGGTGGTGTAAGATTATGGAGTTCTGGATTTGATAAAATCTCGAAATGCACTTACTGTAGCAGCTTGGTTATTGAAGACCTTACCTTGTAAGAAGTTATCGAAATGTTTAAACAAATGACAATCTGTTGGTGAGATTTCTGGTGAGTATGGTGGAAGAGGCAATGTTTCATAGCCCAATTCATTCAACTTTTAAAGGGTCAATCGTTCGATATATAACCGTGCATTGTCGTACAGCAGGATTGGACCTTCTCGATTGACTAGTGCGGAGACCAGACATCACAGTTCTTGGTACATTTTGTTGATTTCTTAACAATAACTTTCGGCCGTAATGGCTCCGCCAGAATTCAAAAAATTGTAGTGGATTATACTGAGCGCAGACCACCAAAAGAGTCACTATAATTTTCTTTTGGTGTAATTTCGGTTTCGCGAAATGCTTTAATGCTTCATTTTTATCCAACCATAGTGCAGACCATTTTATGTTGTCGTAATTTTATGTTGTTCTTGGACCTTACATCGAGAAATGGATCTTTTCCGTTGTCAAAAAGAAGCGTAGAAAAAACTTCGTAACTGCCGCATTTTTAGTTTTAGTTCAGTTCGTGTGGCACCCATTTGTCAAGTTATTTTGATTTTTCTAACCTTTTTAAGTGGTTCAGAATTATTGGATGACTAACGCCGAACTTTTGTGAAAGCTCTCGAATTGTTATGCATGATTCTGATTCAACTAACGCCTTCAGTTGGTCGTTATTAACTGAAGAAGGACGCCCACGACATTCTTGATCTTCAAGGCTCTCATCTCCAGTACGAACCATTATTGCACCATTATTGTACGGTCCTTAACAGTACCCACGCTAAAAGCATCATTTAGTTTACGAGCAGTTTCTTCTGCTTCACCACTCTTTTTGAACTCATATAAAAAAATTCTCTTATTTTTTTCTTTTCTATCTTTAATTCAATAGCCTAATTTGAATGAAAATTAATAATAAAACCAGAGTCAATGTTACTAACATAAAGACCGAAAAATGTACTTTAAAATGATATTAACGTGAAAACGATGAAATGACACTTTCATTGAAAAAACTTAAGTTAGAATTCGGAAAATAAAACAAGCAATTATTTTCCTACCAACCTAATAAATTGTAATTACGGATGTTCATTCATTTATAATTTCTGTACATTTTATCTACAATTTATATTTATTCTGTTGATAATCAAGGATTTCTAAGAACTGGCTTGTATCATAAGTTAATTAATTATATATTACAATTTTGAACATAAACTGATGGAATATTTCAGTTGTTGACATCATCAAACAAAACAAAAGTAAATCATTAAGTTAAACTCATTAAATTTTAGCTTAGTCATTATTTTATTGAAACATAATATTCTAACATTGATCATCGATTCAACACAGTACTTGTTTACAATGTTTTAAAAAAAAATTTCAATACTGAACTCATTTTATATAATATTCGACAATGATATGTTTTTTGTAAAATCGTGAATATTGTTATTTCACCTAATTTTGATGTATAAATGTTCATCAAATATCAAAACTGCATACTTAGTCGAACGACGAGCAAGGAAGAGGACAAATCGTTGAAAAATCAATGAAAACACATGTAACTTTACGGTATTACTCTTCGTGACACGGTAAAGGTTCGAATGTGTTTGTAGTATTTTATTTTCAACCCTTTACTCTTCTTTTATTTTATTCGTCGTTCCACTATCTATCGAGCCTAAATAATCTTGAAACTTTGTACCAATATATTTATTTATGTAGTTAGTTCAAAAGAATTTTTTTAAATCAAATTCTTTTCTCTACATCTCAAAATCTAGTTATATTTTAATTTGATTTTTATGATTTTTCAATTTTAGAATTTTCTTTCATACAAAAACTTCATGAAAGATAGAAAGTATGATAATTAAAAAATAGATCAATCAAATAAGATAATTTATTGAAAATTATCTGTTATTAGTAAAGTTATTTTGTTACATTGTTTGAAATTTGTAATTATTTATTAGTTTCATAGAAATTATGTACAGTCAGTTATATATTTATTAATTATAAATTTAACAAACTGTTACAATACTTTTTAAATCCTATACAACGTTTTCATATAGAATAAAAATTAAAGTTGTTAATATAAATAACTATCTGTATAAATGAATTCAGAGTTATTTATTAATAGATCAAAAATACTTCCTCCAGTAAATCTATTTACTAATTACTATATCAATAGGTCCGAAAGTTTGTATTTTTTGTATGCCAAGTAAATAAAGAGCATATGTAATGATAAAATTCATTATTTTTTTAATGATATCTGAGTCGTATTTGAGTAGTTAATAACCTGAAATGTTAAAAAATTGTATCCAGCAATCTTCAATTTCAATATTTATTTCCATTTAAAAATTATATTGAAAGATAAGCAGACAGATATGGCCGCGGTCATTATTGAGATCAACAATCAGATATAATTCATGAGTTTTAACAAACTTTCATATCTGCAACGATTTTTTTGAGTACGACTGTAGTCTTTATAATGATCTAGCATAATCTCATATGGATTATGTCCGATTTGGCCAGTGGCGTACGTGTTTATGCTAAAATCTTGTTCCATGAATGAAATAGCACTTCCAACTTGGATCAACTAAGAGTGAGAACTCTACTTCTACTTACTGAAATTAATAAAAGTAAGTCTATTTGCAAGTTTTAGTTTTTATTTCTTGACATTGAAAATAATTAAATTACTTTACAAGTAAAACATCTCTGCCTGACTTGCTGTCAGCGCATAGCGTGACTGATTTGTATCTCGTTTCGGGGGCATGACAATTACATTCTAGGTGTTACACTATTTAAATTGTACTATTTTTTTATTACAAAAATATATAAGCTTCAGTACTATTGACTCTTACAATATACAGATATGGTTCAGAATTATTATGTTTACAATATAATAAAATATGTTCAGATCTTTTTCTAAGTTTATACAAGAAGTAAATTTATGATACTTGACCCTTTTAAATTAAGGCAAGGTTTTTCCGTACTTTTAAATTACTCGAGATATAATTCTACGTAGAGAAAATTAATTTTAAGAATGGAATTCCAACTTAATAATAAGAAAACTATAAATATGAATATGTACCTTCAACAAATGTTATTAGGGCTATCTTTTTTAAGTATTTGTATTGATGTTGTTTATAAATTTGTTCTCTATATTTACTTTTAATTTTTAATCAAAACATGAGCTGATTCGAACGTATAAAGAAAAATGATTTTCATCTTTTCTCGATATTGAAAAAACGTACATAATATTTTCCCTTTTTCACGAAAATACTCAACTTTTTTACTCCAAAGCTTTAGATTCTTCCTTTCAAATACATTTTTTTCTAGTTATGAAAGCAACTTACCTTTCAAAAGACCAAAGTAGACCAAAAATCACGATTACGTTGCTTGCTGTTTTTCTTCGTTTGTTAGTATATATGGTATTAAAGTTTCCTCTTTTAGATTATCATTGAATACTTTTATTACAATTTTTTTTCGAAACTCGTGCATTACTTTAACGAGCTGTTTATATACGGAATGCTTTATCTAGTGTTTGCAATCTTGACTGCAACTGCGGTCACAATGTAGTTGTGAGCACGAC
The DNA here is from genome assembly GCA_034766995.1 of Acanthacorydalis orientalis. Taxonomy (NCBI): domain Eukaryota; kingdom Metazoa; phylum Arthropoda; class Insecta; order Megaloptera; family Corydalidae; genus Acanthacorydalis; species Acanthacorydalis orientalis. Next base: position 46,102,065 of record CM068313.1, on the reverse strand, counting down.
TGCATCGATATGTGTAAACCTGAAATCCAAATAAACTTAAACTTTGACAATATAAGTTAGTAAATAAAAAAAAATGTAAAAATCATATGATTGGAACTTGGTTTATTTTAAACTAAATGGAAAATTAATATTTTTTTATAACGTCCAGTAGCTTTGTCAAGAAAATATGATTTTTTTAAGAATATACAAATACTTTTCAATACAATGACAATATATTTCTTTTTTTATAGCTGATATAATACATTGTTTCTGAAAAACACTTCGTTTTAATTTCTTTTTGATTCTTTATTTTAATTTCTTCTTATATATTAGAAGATATTTTTTTTAAAAATCGTGGTAGTTATTTCAGCAATGAATTATTATTTTGCAAAACTAAATCAGTAAATTACTTCTATGTAATTATAAAAAAAAAACTGTTATGAAAACTAATCTTTCAACATTAATATAAACTTAATCAATTTTCTAAGATCCCCTATCAGATATCTAGAAATAGTAGATTTTTATGTTAATAGCAAAAATTATTTACTAAAACGCATTTTTATAAAATTTAGAAAAAATACTTTTTAAACATACATTACTAATATATTAAAAATATAATAAATAAAAAATAAATACACAGAAATATTTTAAATATAAAAATATGAACACTTCAATTACTTCTTCAATAAAATAATTTTATATATCACTTATTGAGCAAGAAGGTTATTAAAAAGGAATTTAGACATTAAAATATCTATAGTATACGAAGATATATGACAAATATACGTATAAAAGACTGATAAATATGCGGCTTGCTTGACTAATGGTTGGATTGGGTCTTTGAGATTTGTCATATTTTATAAAAAAAAACCTTTTTTTCAGATTTATATCAATATTTTATAAAAATGTTCAAATATATTTATATTTGTGTGTATATAATCATATGTTTGTGTTTATGTATAAAATTGGCGAGATATTAATGAGACTCGTTTCTAATTGTTAATATACAATTTACTGTAAAACACCTTGTTCGCATACCTTTAACAGTTATGAATAATAAATATCGTCCAAATTGAATTTTAACACAACAAATATTTGTCTCGCGTACACACTGTACTCTGTCAGCGTGTTTGTACAAGCGATTTTGCAATTAGAACAGGTGCTACTACTCTCTTGTCTAGCCGTTGTACTTTCTACTGAAAATCAGGTTAGGACTGATATGAAAATATTCAAACCATTACACGGAAGCCGGGGAACGAAATCGTTATATTCGAAGATAATTAGAACCGTAAATTATTTTTATAAAGTTCAATGAAACTGGTAAAGAGGGTAGCTGTATTATGTTTTGCTAGGCACTGAAAACTAAATATACAGAGTAGCGTTGCAAAGATACATTTCATAACGTTTCTGTGTTTATTAAAGACACATGTTATAAAATGTAATTTAAACATAAATTATGTTTATGCACACTTTTGTATATTTTTAAGTGTCGTTGATAAATAAGTAAGGGTTGAAATAATGGAGATATTATATTCTCGTTAAATATGTAAGCATTGAAAAGGTTAATACTATAACAATAAAATTGTTTTTTATACATACAGTACATGCATACACGCACACACACGTATATATATATATATATACATAATAATTTAGTACTCTAATAATAATCCATATATTTGGAATTTATAAAATATATATATATATATATATATATATATATATATATATATATATATATAATTTTAGTGTATAAATATGTGAATTGTATCTACATATATATATATATATATATATATATATATATATGTGTGTATTTTATAAATTCCAAATATATGGATTATTATTAGAGTACTAAATTATGTTGTCTAGATTTTTTTATATATTTCATTATCTTTGCTAAAAATAATTGAATTTTTGAATATATTTATCTTCTTTAATATAATGTAAACTTTGCAATTCTGCTTTTTTCAAAAATCATTTTAAATGTCAGAATAGTATAAATCAATTAGAACTGAATTACAGTTCTTGAGTTTATGTAATTGTAATTTTTATTGTATATTTTTTTTAATATTAACAATGTAATCATTTAAAATTATTAGGTTGGTACAAAAGTTATTCCGGTATATGACCTTCAAATTCATATACATTTTTCTTATCTGGATGTTTTAAATGGTCCAGAACTGTTGGATGACTAACGCCTAACTTTTTTGTAAGCTTTCGGATTGTTGTGCGTGGTTCTGTTTCACCTAACTCCTTCCTTTGGTCGTTATGAACTGAAGAAGGACACCCACGACCTTCTTCATCTTCAAGCCTCTCGTCCCAAGCATGAAATTTTTGGAACCACAACTGCACCGTGCGTTCCTTAACGGTACCTACATCAAAAGAATCGTTTTTTACGAGTAGTTTCTGCTACTTTACCACCAGTTTTGAATTCATACATAAATTTGCTCTTATTTACTTCTTTTACATCTTTAATTCAATAACCCAATTTTAAACAAGATTAATAATGAAACCAAATTCGATGTTACCAAAATACAGACCGAAAAATGCACTTTAAAATGAACACGATGAAATGACATTTTCATTGAAAAAAATTAAGGTTAGAATTCAGTAATCGAAAACCGGAATTATTTTCCTACCATTCTAATATTTATCATTTTTAATATAATATAAATTTTATAAATCTGCTTTCTTCAACATTTTTTAAGTGACAAAATAGTGTAATGAATTGGCACTGAATTAGATTTGTTTAGCTTTATAAGTATAATATTTATTACATATTTTTGTTAATATTAACAAACCAATAATAACATGAATATATATATATATATACTATTGAAAATTATCGAAATGTTTTTAATTAAATCATTTAAATTTTTGTAAAAGTAAATTTAATATAAATTCGCACATTAAAAAAGTTAATTTGAATTTTTGAATTATTGTTGAACAGAGAATTAAAATAAGAAAAAAAGGAGTAAATTTAAAGACTCGATAGAGAATATTTTATTTCTCTTACACTTCTAAGTACTTTCGATTCCTTAAGTTTTATGTAATGAAAATAAATGTGCATTCTTGTTATAAAGTTTCATGTCTCTCTGTATGAATCTGAACTAAAGTTGAAATCTTAATATTCTAAAAATATTTTTTCTATTTAAGTTCAATCACATAATCAAGTAACTGATATTCTTTCAAAGCTCGTTACTGATTCTTTAGTTCTAGAATTTCATTATCTTCGTTATAGACGTAGTTATAGGAAATGGTTTTTCTTACTACAATAGCTTTCTTAAAGTGTTAATGGGTTTATCACTCTCTACTCATTCTTTATTACTCTTATACGGATTGTCTAATGCAATATCCAGACATGTTATATCAATTCAAACTTATAGCATTGACCTTACAGGACACATGCAGCAGTAAAACGACATGGTGCGTGTAAATACTCTCGGCCTTTCTCAACAAATGTTTATTGTCCTACAAATCTTCACTATACTTTATATCTCATTATGGAAAAATCCGACTTACACACGCTTAGAAACGGAAAAGAAAGCAAAATAAGCAATTCGTTACGAGTGATCGTAGCTAAGTTGTCATTTCCGTTTGTGTGTGCTTTTGCTTTTTGACACCACTAGAAATGTATGGTTACGAGTGAACATCATGTCAACATTACACGATACGAAGGCAATGCTCCTATGAAATGATACACATGTACATACATATATATATATATATATATATATATATATATATATATATATACATTTTTCATACTAAAATAAAATACATATATCTTGTTGAAGTACACATTTCTTTTCCAATCAAATTTCTTATTAATAACAAACATATTTAAATGTAAAAAAAATATTGAGGTATTACTTTTTTATTTTAATGATTTTTCTCAGAGCTCCAATATATCGAATATTTTTATATAGAAGTTTGAGGACGGAAGAGTTAATAACCATGTAACATTAACTTATTATTTACTAACATAAAGTTACTACATAAGACCTGTTGATATTCATATTTTTATGTATTATCTTTTCTTTAATAAGAATGACAATAAACCCTGTATCACTTTTTTATATAGTTTTATAAAAGAAAATTGCATAATTTTTCATATAAAATTCTTTTCAGTTTGTTAAAATTTATACAGTTATTTTTAAAACACTTTATTTAACAGTTATAAGTTATAGATAATTAAAATCGTTATGTCATATTTATATTCAGTTTCATTCAGTCACTAAGGTACTGAAATGGACATTAAAAATAAAAATTTAATTCTAACTACGCGCACTAGTTATTCTTTATTAGTTCAAAAAAAGGAACTGAAATAAAGCGAATCTGAAATATAACAATATTTGTTATATACATAATTTGAATTCTTTTGAATAACAGAGATAAGTAAAAAAACATATTTATATATTTTATTTAAATCCTTAAAATTAAATTTCTTTATTTAGAAATATATTTTATCATATTTGAGTTTTATTTACAAACACATTTACAATTTTTCTCTTTTATTCATACCAAAAAAAATACTTTTCGTCGATAAATTTTAAATTATATAAATAAAAATAAATAATTCTTCAAATTATTATATACCGTATATCTTGGCGTACAAGACACACTTTGAACACCAAAATATTGGTAGAAATTTTCGGGTGCGTCTTATACAGCAGAGATAAAAATTATGAGTAAAAATTAGGATCTAGAGGGAACACCTCTCTTAAGCACTAAGTGAATAGAAAGTAAACATTTTATTTACATTATTATATACATTTATCTAAACAAGTACATTTTATTTGCATTATTATTAAATACTACTGATGACATTATTATTAAAAACACCCTCACCCTCACCCATAAAAATATAATAACTTGAGAATTAAAATTTCCAAACATGCCATTAGTAAGTCATTTGGAATAATCGGTAATAAAAAGTAATAAACAGACATTTTGTTTGATAGGGGGTCGATCGATACATTTTTTTTGGAACAAATAATACCTTTGGAATTTAACATTTTGAAATCATAATTTTATTATTATCATGCATAGTATATTACCAGTATACGAAAAAATTAAAAAATCTTTTTAAATTCAACTGCGGCATATACGTAGAAGCGTAGCCGTAGAAGCATTCTGTATACCGAGATATTTTAATTACTAAAATATATTCTTGTATTATTCCAATTAGTGTAGATGGTATGAATATTTTGTAAAATAGTTTTAATCAGAAGTGGTTGTTAGATGTTTAAAATTTTTCTGCAGTCTTTGTACTTCCCATTGTGTGAACATCTCAATATTTACTGACTAGAGACAGACATTAGTGACCTGATGAAATGATGTGTGTGTCAGTTGTCAGTTGACTGCCGTTGAATTCGTATCGAAAGTCATTTCTTTCGACAACATTGGTTGGTTTAGTAATTAAATTTTTTTGTTTCGACGATTTTTAAAATTCAATTGATTGAATAGTAGCGGTTCTGAGTGAAATTTTGTTTTAAATTTGGGAAGACAGCCACATTAACACTTTAATTTTTGAAAATGGTTTTGGATACGATTCTATGGATCGAGTTATTTGTTTTGATTGGTTCAATATCTTTGAAGTAGATAGAACTTTAATCAAATATAAAACTTCTAAAATTGATGAAGATATTATTGAATACCACAAATTTAATCATGCTAATCGACGAATAATTATTAGACAGGTTGTAGAATAAGTAAAAGTATCAGACGAATCTTACCAAAACATTTTGTCCAATACTTAGGGTGTGATTCATGTTGCTGTAAAGTTTGTTTCTTGTCTCTTAAGAGAAAATCGAAAATTAGTAGAGTTGAAATCTCAAAACTTCTTCTGGATATATAGAAAATGAACCAAACTTCTCAGATATTCTTATTGAAAGTTTTTGTTGTTTACAAAATTAAATAACTGTTAGAAAGAAATCATTTTCAAATGATTCAAGATATAAGAAAAAATCGAAGACTGATCTAATTGTAAGAGTGATTCTTAAAAGTGCGTTGAGAAATTTTCCAGATGTAGAGACAGCGGTGATAGCGATTTATAGCTGTTTCAGGAGAGTATTTAAAAAGGACCATTTTAATTAAGATTAATTTGTTTTAAATATATTATTTTGATGATAGTCCGGATGTTTTGGATTAAATCCAATAAATTCTCAATTATATGTTATTTTTGATTTTTCTAAACGATTTAAAACTAGTTTGAATAATATAAGATTTTATATTTCTTATTATATAGTAAACAAAATAGCTATTCAAACTAGTAAATGACGAATCGTTTGTAAACTGTTGGTGGAAATACGTTTTAGAAAGTTCCTTGTCAACACATATCCTCAACTACTAACCTACAACTAATTTAATTTGACAGTCAGCAAAACTAATGAACTAATATTGCTGGGAACGCAGCGTGCGATAATCGAATCAATACATTTAGAGTACACGCTAAACAAATAAGAAAATCGATGAAAATAAACCCCTGTTAGATTGAAAAATAGTCATTTAATAAAAGATATTAGAGGTTGTTTTAATGGATACGTAAAATAGTTCAAAATGAATGGCTTAATTTTTAAACAGCTTCATTGAATAACTCTTTTAAAAACATTTTTATAAAAATGGATAGGTTTTATTGAACATCGGATAATATTTACAGGTATGTAATTAGTTATTTTTATTTTACTACCTTTTGATGTATTTTTTCAAAAATATGTATACTTTTCTCATTTCTTATTAAATATATATATTTTTTACATAAATGATTCCTATTTTAAATCATTACTATTAACTCAAAATAAAAATATTATTATTTTAAATGTTTTCAATTTATTTTAAACATTAATTTCCTTATAAAAAATACATTAGAAAAATATTTTATATAAAAAGTTGAAAATAAAATATGTAGATATAAAAATAAAATTAAAAATATGTTTATATATTTTCTAAAATTAATTATATTTTAAAAAAATAATTTGATAAAAAAATGAAATACGTTTGATTACACTAAAATTCAACTGAATTCTAAAATATCTTAAAATAATTATATATATATATATATATATATATATATATATATATGTGTGTGTGTGTGTCTGTGTGTGTATATTTGTGTGTATGTGCGTGTGTATGTGTTATGAGTTTATATGTATTTGTTTGTATATAGGAAATATAAAGAAAATATTTGATTGATAAATGTAAGTATCAAAACAGTTACATAGGATGAAACATGTTGGACCTTCATTCGTAGTCTTGAATCCCACGCGTTAACAAACATGGTCCCCATGTTACTGCTTGCCAATGGAATGATTTACAACCGGTTTTTTGTTTATTCACTACAACGTTGTTTTGATTTCCTTTTGAACAAACTCACAAGAAAGTTTCGATTCGAAACATGCTCATTAAAAATTTACCTCCTTTGCAACGAATCATAAACTTACTGTAGAAGTGAGAACACGACGAATGGAAGAAGTAAGCGTCGACAAATTAATTTAATAATGATACGTCAGTCATTGTTTGCATATAAATTCGCTCCTCTAGTTTAATAACTACACGCAGTTGTGTATTTCACGAGTATATGGTTTATTTGTCACACTCATATGTGTTAATTATTAACTTTTCATATATAATTTTTAGTACTTATTTGTAGACAACTTAATTGCAGATTTAATGAGTGGAAATAGTTACTTATTCAATAAGTTATTAATTTGTTAGCTATTTTGTTTTTAAATCTAGGTAATGAACATACATATTAATTAAAATATCATATATATATATGACTTTATGATTAACATTTTAGATCGTTACATTAATATATACAAAAAATTACAAAAAATTACTTAAAAATCTCTATTGAATTTTTCGCTGTTTTATTTCATTATCTTTCCTTTTCCCTACAAATGTTGCAGTTTTCTAAATATATACTTTGTTTTTCATGTAATGGCACTAGTAAAATTAAGTAAGTTTATGTCGCAAATGTACAGACTACTTAAACTTTATCGTCAAACCTTTATTTAAGAAAATTTAATCAAAACAAGTCTTTATAATATAAAGAAACCGTAAAAAAGTCTCACTTGATTGAAAAAAAATCATTGTTCTCAAAGACTCATACTTGATGTCTCAAATTATTTGTAGTATAGAATATCATAGAAGGGTTTAAACCAAAAAATAATAGTTCGATCAGATTCATATATGAGAAATAGAATCGTATTAAGAGAGATAATAAATTTAATTTCGCCTCAAATAACTTTGTTGACTACTACTAGACCATAAGGTGTATTAGTGCTATTTAAGTTTCTTTAGTCAGTGAATTAATGCTATTAAATTTTATCGAAAAATTAATAAGATGACAAATTGAATATATAAGATATCTATTTTTTTCTGCTTTAGTCCAAAATGACATATGTTATTTATTTAAATTCGAAATAATCTTAAATCTGTTAAATTTAAATTGAAAATTGAGGAATATATGATGCATTTTCGTCATTTGATGCTATTTTATTTCCGGAGAGGAGAAACCGCTGCAAAGACAGTAAAAAAGATATCCACCGTTTATGTAGAAGATCCTGTAACTATCACTATTGTTTGAAAGTGGTTCACTCGGTTCAGAGATAGAAAATTTGACCTAAAGGATTAAGAGCATTCCAATAGGTCTGCAGTTGTTGATAATGACAAAGTTTTAACACTTATTAAAAATAATTAACATTACATGACATGGGACATCGCAGAGATACTGTAGGTGTCTCATGCAAGTGCTGTGAGGTATTTAGAGACACTTGGGTATGTGAATCGCTACGATGTTTGAATGCCTTATAATTTAACTGAAAAAAATTTAATGAAACGCATCTATGATTCGCTCCTTAAAAGAAACCAAAACGACCCGTTTCTGAATCTACTAATCATAGGTAATGAAGAATGGATCGTCTACAAGAACACAGATCAAAAAAGGTCTTGAAGAAAACGAAATAGACTTCCATTAGTCACTCCAAAACCACGTCTACATCTAAAGAAGGTGATGTTGTGTATCTGGTGGGATTGGAAGAGTATTGTGTGTTACGTGATTCTCTCAAATAATCAGACTATAAATTCAAAAGTATTATGGTCACTTGGACCAATTAAAGGCGGCAATCGATCAAAAGCGTTTCGAATTGACCAATCGAAAAGGTATCGTTTTTCATCAAGATATCGCTGGACCTCGCATCTGTTTGCATACCCGGCAGAAATTGATGCAGTTTGGCTGGAATGTCTTATCTCAGCCGCCATATTCACCTAATATTGCAGTTTCAGATTACCATTTGATTCAGTCTTTTTAAAATTCCCTTAATGGAAAAAACTTCACTTCCCTGGAAGCCTGAAGAAACCACCAGAAAGATATCAAGTTCTAGAAGGACCGAATTATGAAACTACGTGAAAGATGGTGGATCAAAATGGCAGATATGTTCTAGAATAAATATATGAACAAATAAATAAACAGTGACTTTGAATTTCACTTTAAAATGCAATAAATTTTTGTTCCAAACCGATATAGTTATATATATATATATATAATTTAAATTTAATATAAAATCAGTAATGACACATTTAAAGTAGGTCTTATAAGCTTACATTTTTGGAAGAGCTAAAAATAACAGTTTATGTGGTTGTTATGAATGTATTAAACATTATTGCAAAATATTATGACAATATATTGTTCTAATTTCATAATATTATTGTTATATAAATGTCTATTAACCTTCTAAAATAAGAGTTCAGTAAAGGAAGAAGACCTTCATGAAATTATCGAAGGTTAAATATTTTAACCGTTAGTATCTATATTATTAAATTGAAAAGCTTAAACTTATACTATTTAATTAGATTATACTACACGAAATCTATTAGGAAATAAAATCAATGATTATACACAAAATATCAGGTTTCAATATAGGATAATATCGTTAGTTAAATTGAACGTATTACTGATGATATTCAATATTTTATTTAAATTTTTTTTGTAGACAAATAGTTTTTTGCAACCATAAAAGCTAACATTGGCGCCGTGTACTATAACATCAGCAAAATAAAGCCGTATAAAGCAAAAGCTTGTTACAAAACATCAACTTCGACCGTCTGTTTAGTAGTGAATAAAGCCTGCAAAACAATTCTTGAGCTTATATTTGTATATATATATATATATATATGAGTTAAGACACACACATGAAACAACTAACAATAATCTATAATTCCTTTTGAATGAAAATTAATAATATCTCATTTTTTCAAGTTTATTTAAATTTTTTTCTAGAGAAAAATATAATATTAACAATTTCAAAATAAAAATATAATTATAATTATAGCCACTAATTATTCTTTGTTAGTTAAAAAAGAAGAACTGGAGGTAAACGAATCTGAAATATCTATAAAAATTCTTATAAAACAGATATATGCTTTGGTCTCTTTTAAATTACAGAGATAATTAAGAAAGTGAAAAAAATATTTCTACAGTTTTTATTTAAATATTTAAAATTAAACTTCCGTATTTAGTAATAAAAATTATCGTATTTGATTTTTATATATAATACATTAACAATGTCTTTTTTCCATTAATACCAAAAAAAACTTTTCGTTGTTAAACTTTAAATTACGTAAAATAAAGTAAATAAGTTTTCTATTATTCGAACTTTTATATATTTTAATTACAAAAATATATTTTTCTGTCATTCCTGTTATTATATATTGATAAAAATAATTTGTCAAACACTTTTAATCACCAGTGGTTCGTAGTTTTTCATTTTCAAAATTTTTATGAAATATTACTTCTGTCTAGTTTTTAATGTTTGATTATAAACATATATATATATATATATATATATATATATATATATATCCTTATTTCCTCTTCCCTAACATATATACTAATTTCCTAAGCCGAAAATTCATGAAAAAATAGTATAGCTACTGTTTGATTTATCGTATAAATAAAGTTGTCGCCTGATAGATTTTTTTCTGAAAAATAGGTTTTTGAATAGAAAATGAAAATAAAATTACTTTTTATTTAAACTCTGATAATGTTTGATTTGTTATCTTTAAATAAATTGCTTCGTGTCTTTTATAAACTTTATCTTAATTTGATTAGAATTTAATCAATTATAACTAAAATTGTGAAGTAATCAGTAATATCGGATATTCAATAATAGAAAACATATATGATTTTAGGTAATAACTTAATTGATAAATAAACAGACTAAATAAATTTTATTTAATAACTAACCAACGTCAACAGATCTAACAATATGACATTATATGACTTTATATTTTTAAAATGTACAACTATGTCTTTTTTGAAGTGAAATCGAAAATAAACTGAACAAATTAAAGAAGCTATCAAAATTACAAGTATTCTCTAATTGAGTAATTAAAAAAATAAAAAAATAATGTATTTTCGAAGTATATAAAATAACTGCGCCTTTTTTATTCTCAACCGATAGAAAAATCGATTGACGATCATCAACATATTCATGGATAATAAATATTCTCTTGCGTTTAAGAGAACCAAATATTTAGCAGATAGTAAAATATTATCACAGTTACTGTTATTCCAAAATTTCTATTTTAAAATTCTTGAAGTACTTTGAAAAATTCTAGAAAAATCACATCGGTCTTATTTATGACCAAAAATAAAGTGGTTAAAAAATATTGACTACGAGATCTTTTCTACATTCCATTTCATATTGATTAACAATCCATATCAAAAATATTGAAAAAGAATACAGAAAACAATACAGACAAAAACGAAAAAGTTTTCTTATCTTCAATTTTTATTATCCTACAGTTTGTGAAGAGCGTTTATATATGATTTCTGATTACGTCTCTCAAATGACTTTAAGAAAATTAAATGAACTAGACTATGAAACTTTACCTCACACACCTTATTATCCGGACCTGTCTCCGACAGATTATCATTTTCTTAAACATTTGAGTAATTTCCTACGAGAAAAGGTTTTCTAAGATCGAGTATCAACTCAAAGCGCTTTTGATGAATTCGTTAATTCCAGGACTACAGAATTCTCTCTTATAGGAATAAACAAACTTGTTGTACTTATTGTACTTAAATATTGTATATGTTGTGGGTTAATTTTGCATCATTCTGTTCAATAAAAAATTTATACAAATTTCACTCCAATTCAGTGTTTACTTCAATTTATTACAGTTTTATCTTTGAATTTAAAATAGTATATTTCACATGTAAAGAACAGTATATATTTAAATTGAACGTCAAATAAGGGAAATATACCGGAAATTTTAATACATTAAGATTTATCTGGATTCATGAGATTGGCATCTTTAAATAGAGCTTATATGCTATTATTTATGAATTTTAAACTTAAATTTTTTAAATGTGTATATGAATGTATATATATATATATATATATATATATATATATACATATATAGATCAGTTTATCAATAAAAGATTGATTATTCATTGAAGAAGTAAACAGGAAAACAAAAATGGGATGGAACGCATTTGGACGAAACGTCTTGATATTTAAATCAATAACTTCACTGTGAAAAAAAAGTATTTGATCAATGTATACTACCAGTCTTTGCCTACAGCAGTGAAACATGGATGATTTACGTCAAAATCATTCAGATTCCTAATAACACAGAGAAGTATGGAAAGATGCATGCTAGAAATAACAATAAGAGTTAGGAAAATAATAGAATGGATACGCAAACGACAGGAGTCACAGATGTTATAAGAACAGTAAAGAGTCTAAAATGGGTGGGAAATTTTGCAAGACACCCGATGCACTACAGAAATTATTAACTGGAAATCAAGAAATATAATGAGACCAATGAACAGGTGGAATATCGAAATTAAAAATTTTATTGAAAACCAGTGAAAAAGTGAGACATTAAATCGTACAAAAGGGAAAATCATAGAAGAGGCCTTTATCCAGGAGTGGATTGACAGAGGTTGCTGCTGATGATGATAATATTCATAATATGTTTTTACACATTATTCAACAAAATTACAAAATAAATATTTATATTGTATTTAAAATTAGAGCACAATCATAAACTTTTAAGTAGATGTAATATGCAAATCAAGAATTATACAACAGCATTAAATATATATTTACTTGATGTATTCATGTTATGTACATAAAATTGTATAGTCCCTCATTTACGCACACGAACAGAGACACAAAATTACCATCGCGCTTATACATATGTACAATTTGTGTAGTCTGTGTACAGTTTATAAACCATTATATGATAAGAAAACATCAATTAAATAACAAACAAACAAAACAATAACAATTAAAGTACAAAAACAGTAATAACTAATTAACACTCTGTCGTGGAACTTCATTGCCGGTGAAAATTCATACTGCGTTTCAAACCTAAGAAAACAAAATTGTACATACAATAAAATGAATGCTGTTTGTATACAACATCGCACTAATAAACTAGAGCCTCTAAACCACCTGTAATTATGAATATGCATGACGCGGTGATAATGTAGGTGCAAATAGTGTCCCTTTTACTAGTGACGTAGCGGACACGTGAGACCGCTTGAGTCTGTTTCACTGACGTTGTTGGACGTGACGACGTGGAACCGTAATGGATGGATGACTAGATGGATTTCGGGTATGCATTAAGTGCCATGAGATTCGACGCATGTGAAGTTGCCGAACGTTTGCGGTGTTTCATGCGGTGGTGGTAGACACGGTGGCTGGGAATCATGTCGAACTGGAAATAAGATTAGATGAGATTATTTAGATGTATACAAATTGTAGCGTGAAAAACGAATTTCAGTTGTGATTACATTCAGATGAAACTCTAATCTATATGCATCTTGTTGATAAATTTAACATTTTCTATATGTAAAATAATATCATTCTAAAAACGATTTCCTATTATCCAATTACATACAAGTGTTTGCTTAGATATAAAAAATATATTTTAATTAAAAACTCAATCTATACATATTGAAAATGTTTTTTTTTTTGGAATTTTAATCAATCAATCCGAGTTCACATTTTATAATCTTTCTATTCACTTTTTTCCTTTTGATATTTGTTTCAAATTTCATGAAATAACAAAGTAAGTAAAATAATTGTACTTGAAAAATAATTGCGGTTTATGACCTTCAAATTTATATACATTTTTCTCAACTGCCTGTTTTAAATGGTTCAGAATTGTTGGATGATTGATTAATGCTTAACTTTTGTGCAACTTCTTGAATTATTGTACGTGGTTCTGGTTCAATTAACGTCTTCAGTTGGTTGTTACAAACTGAAGAAGGACGCCCGCGCGCTTCTTCATCTTCAATGCTCTCGTCTCCAGCATGAAATTTTTGGAGCCACTATTTCCACTGTACATTCCTTAACAGTACCCACACTAAAAGCATCATAATTTAACGAGCAATATCTGCTATTTTATCCTTCGTTTTGGAGTCATACAAAAACTGTTTCTTTTCCATCTTTAATTTAATAGTCCAATTTAAACCAAAATTAATAATAAAACCAAAGTCAATGCAATTAAAATATAGACCGAAAAATCCACTTTAATGTAATAATAAAATGTCCAGGATAAAATGACACTCATTGAAAAAAAATAAGAATTCAGAAAACAAAAACCGCAATTATTTTCCTGCTAATTAAAAATTGAGATAAGTATTTCGATAAAAGTATTTAAATTATATTTTTTGATAAGAAAACAATAATTTCGTTAAACGCATACATTTCAATTTGCAAATTAAGATATAATAAAAGTAATAAATTAGAAATATATTCAAAAGAAGTTATTTCCATTCTATGAAATCTAAATATATAACAAAGTTGACATCTTTTGTCTTAATATATAATAGATTTGATCAAATTTTATTTGCAAAACAACAATATAATGTTGTTAGAACATGTAAAGTATTTAATTTCTATTTAATTTTCTTTGAAATAAAACATAATAATTACAGTTAAATGATTCTTCTATTCCTAGTTTCAAACTAATGGAACAATAAGGTATCGTTTTTTTTAAAAAGAAAAAATAATTTAGAAATCCAATGGAGAAAATATAATAAAGGAAGTTTACCTTAATGATAGTTCAATGAAGTGTCTCCTTTAAACTTCCTTCAAATTATATTTTGCTGACTCATTCACTTAAAAAAATGTTACTCAATTCAGTTCGCTCAAGTACTTAATTTTTAACTAAAGTTTTACTTTAATTTATAAAAACATTGAATAGTTTAAAATATTTTGAAATAAATCGTTAAATATTTCAAATTTAAATTTTAATCTGTATCTATAAATATTGAATGTATCTGAAAAAATGAATCTAGAGGAAAAAATATAAAAAAGTATCAATAAAGAAAAAAATGTTAATTTATAATTTACATAGTAAATATTTTTGTTTTTATATACTTTGTGTATTTTTTGTGTAGGTTGTTCATAAATTTATCGATTACTGTACTATGTACTTGTTCTTTAAATCTTGTATTAAAATATAGAGTGGATATTTTAAGAAATTTAGTTTCATTGAGATGCAAATTTTAACTATATAAAAACATAGTGTTTAATAAAAAATGTTTTGTCATATTCTTTAAACGTTATGAAAGATAAAATATTTATGGAAAACAATATCTTATATATATATATATATATAAATTTCGTACACTATTAATACATTTTAAAAATGCCCTTTAAAATGATATTAACATGAATACGATAAAATGGCACTCATTGAAAAAAATTAAGGTCAGAATTCAAAAAACAAAAACCGAAATTATTATCCTACCAACCAATCCAAATAGAACATTAATATTTTACCGCTGCAACACTATATAAGTTGAAAAATTAATCAATTTGATTATTTATTTAAGGAAACTTTTTGTTTAATTCCTTTATATTAGTTACAACGTTTGTAAAATGAATTATCCAGTATTAAATTATACTATTAGTTATAATGAGATTATTTGACATTTTTAATTATAAATTTTTTTCAATAAAATTGTTTGATGAATTTATTTTCCGTTATTTACTAATGGTATTTTTTTTCTGATTTCAGGTGCAAATGAAGTGGAAATGTGAAAAGTTAATTTTAATAAATATTTACTTTAGTTTCTTTTTTGGATATTTCTTTTTAATTCGGGACTAATTTTAAATTGTCAATAATAAATATTTCAATATTTTTCTAAAATTAAATATAATACTTTGTGTATACTTAAATACTAGAGTATTGTGCGAGTAGTTATAATATTTATATGAAAATATCAACTTCTGTGTTTAATTAAATAATGAATACAAAATAAAATAATGAGTGTTAATTAATTGTGACAAAATGGCAACTATGAATCTAGTAAAATTAATAAGTGGAACAAATACATCTTATGTTCAACTTTTTTTACTATTATATGGAATATCATCTATCGTCCATGTGGTAAATACTCTTCCACCAGTTATCAGAATCGGTGAGTATTCTTTAATTTAGTTTTTAGTATTAAGGAGTTTTTAATTTAGTATGTTAATTTGTTTATCATTATTTACGTAAGGTTTATTTTTACAATAATATACATAGATAAAAGTATATATTTCATCGTTAAAGAAAGTATTATATATATATATTTCCTTAATGTATTGTATTCCCATGTTTTGGATTAATTTAAATAATTCATATTATAAAAGTTAATTTTGCAGTTTTGTCACTTTCATGTATTAAATTTTTTATGATTATTTTTATTCTATTTTTCCTGTCTGTCTTATCTCCGTGTTACTCATTATAAATTAATTAATATTTCATATTTCTAAAGCAAAGCAGTCTATATTTATTAGTTTGAAGATTGTTTTTTTAACAAACAATTTCTTATCGTACAGTAAGGTACAATTATTATTTAGAGATTTTCATAAAATTCTAAGTAATATATTAATTTTCCTTTATTAAAATTAATAACTTTGTTTGGAAAATTAAAATCAATTCTTCTCTTTTGAAGTGAGTTAAAAATAATTAATTATAAAAATTATATACAAATCCAATGGAAATGCTCTCTCTCTCATTCACCCTTATTGAATAAAACAATTAAAATTTAATTAATAAATATAAATACTTTTATAAACACAAGGTATCGATTATCTACACAGTTTTACCTTTCTGACTTGTAAAGATTTTATGTAAATTTTCTGACAATAAATAAATATTTTTTTTATTCTTTTCTGAAAATAATAATTCATTATTAAAAAAATTCAATAATTCGCTTACTAAAATCCTCTCTCAGATTTAATAAAAGTTAATACCATTTCTAGTGTAGAAAATTTGTTTTAATTATGATATTGTTAATTAATTACTTTGTTAATTTGTGTCACGTCAATATATCATTTATCCTCTAAATATATTGTCAAACATAATCGATATCCCTATTTGTGCACTATTCAATTAATAAACACGATTTACTGAATGACATGGTCCGTTTAATTACTAAATATATTTTTATAACTGTGGCAATTTATTTTTAAAAAATAAAACTTCTGTTCCATTTTATTGAATAGAAAATGTTAAATATTTCATGGACAAATGTATTAAATTTTTGTAAATAATAAATGATTATACATTAAATAAATAATAACAATACAAATGTTATGCTAAAAGAGTTAATATGAAAATACATTTTACAAAAACGGAAAAAATTAAACATACGAAAATTTTAATTAATATGATGTACGGTTGGGAACACAGATTAATTACAAAATAGGGAAAAACATTTTTAATTCTTCACAAATACCACACAAATGAAAATAAAATCTATGTACGCACAATAAAATACATAACGATATACACATGTATAAATTTATTCTCTGTTTATTTACTACTCAATATATCTAAAGTAAAATATATATTTACCGCATATAAACGTTTATATATACACACACTTACTTGTATATATGTGTGTATATATATATTTATACATGTCTATGCATGGATACACACACACACACACACACACACATATATATATATATATATATATATATATATATATATATATATATATATATATATATATATATAAACAACCAGTAAAATTGTTAATAAATAAAGATATTATTTATTCTTATTATAATATATACAAATTTATCTATTTACTATTGAGAATTCAAGAGGAATATTTGCTTTTAAAGTAAGTGAATATGACTATATGGATATACGTATATATATATATATATATATATATATATATATATATATATATATATGCTTACCTTTTCTCTCTCTTTATATATATATATATATATATGTATGTATGTATATAATTACAATCTTCATATATTATAATTGTTTTCTCTGCTATAAAGGTAGAGCATAGCGGTGGATTTTCTTGTCTGCTTTCATATTTGTGTTCTACATCACGTCGCAAGTGACAAATATAACAAAGACAACGCAGATGACAAATATATATATTACCTTACAAGATTACCATACAAGTACTTTCTCAACATTCCGTTTTAAAATGCACAATCCTAACACTAATGGTTTATGTAACCATATAAAATATATTTTATATTGCATCAGTTAAGCATTACCTTCTCAATAGAAGAATTAATTTTTGTTTGTGTAAAAATAACTCGTTTGACAGTAGGGAATTCTTGCCATGTTATTATATCGCATCTAAAGTACGAAAAGGAAAGAAAAAAAAATGAAATATGAAAAATATAAAAAAATATGAATAAAAAATGAAAAATATTTTAATAAAATACATCAAACTAAAAAATGTTTCCTTCAAACATAAAAAAATAGTAAAACGAACTTACGAAATTATTTTGCTGTATGGTATTCCTTGAAACATTGAACCAAACATAAAGTAACATTACAGCCGGGACACCAAAAGCAATCAATGTTCATAATCTTAATTGATCAAGAGCATAAGCGATGGTTCTAACAACACATAAAATAGCAATGTATTGAGATGGGCAAAACAAAAATGACTTAAAAAGCAATGCCGATTAGAGAATAATTTTTGAAGCACCATGACAAAAAATGTCCTCACGCCCATTAGTGTTGTATTTCTAGCATGATGAAATATTTTGTCATACTCAGTTAAGAGGTTCAAAAGGGTGTTTTGTTCTCAATTAAGCTGCAAACGGACTTTAATAACTAATAGAGAAATGTAATGGTAAATAAAAAAATCATAAAAATAAGTAAATATTAGTTGTAATTAATGTTTTTTTAAAATATTAATATATCAACTTCATGATTTCTTGATTTTAATGAAAATTGATTCTTAATATTCTTGAATTCAATAAATAAATATTAAAAGATTATTTTTTTTGTTATATTTTCGTTATGCAGTGTTTTATTTCATAGAGAATTAATTTAAAAATATTAGACTTTCAGTATCACTGCAAACAATATATTTTATGCTCTTATTCATAGCTATAAAAAAAGTATACCTGTATTCAGAAATTATAAAATATTCAAAAATATAACATAGAGTAAAAAACATTTTTGATTCATTATTCAATAGATTATCATTTATAAAATTATTAAAAATATTTGTTGAGTGATTTTTTCATTCAGTGTATCTTTAACGAATAAAAGTCGGCATTTTAAAAATTTATAAATTCTAAGTTACAGTGTTAAATTAAAAGTTAACTCTAACATCATATTTGTAAGTAAGACTATTAAATGTATCATGACATTCACAACCTGATCGAAACATTGATTATAACAAATTAATAAATATCGTAAAATTGTATTATTGCTCTTATTTAAGGAATGTTAATAAATATTAATCCCTTATACCTTTGCAATATTTTTTATCATATGAAAGAAAATTAATCATTTAATTATATATATATATATACACACACATACATACATACACATGTGTATATATCTACAAATCATAAAATTAAAAAAAGACAATAATGAAAATAAATAAAGAAACTGCTTGAAATCAAAACAGTTATTCCCAATTCCCAAGCAAAAGTTGTATTATCCTTTATATTTCAATGCCATTTTTATTTGTTTGTTTGTTTTTTCTGTAAAAGAACGCATGTGCGCGCATCACAGTTTGTACATATGAACATCATATACCCGAACATATATCAACACTAAGATAAAAAAGTGCTATGTAACATATTTCTACATTTTGTTCATGCGAGAAATGAGTAATGCATACGCTAGATACATTTTCGTTTTGGTATATGTACTAATGGAAATATTTCCGTTTTACAAAATAGAATATACTGGACAGAAACTATTATTAAGAAATTTGATATATTGAAAGCATCCATTAGTATTTTCACCGAGTAGAAGGATATTTCATCAGTTATAGTCAATTATCTCCTTTGACCTTGTTTATGAAGATTCGAGTTTCTAGATAGAGTACCTATCCCTTTGTACCATATAACGAACTATATTTCTAGAAAGGATTCCATTATTTAATTTATTTATTATTGAATGACTGTGAATTAATAGTTGTCCTTCATAGTACATTCAGTTGTCCTTCATAATACATGTCCTTCATTTTTAAAGTAATTTTTTATGGTTATGAGATTATTTTTTTTAATAACATATATAATTATATATATAATTTTAAATTTATTTTCAAATTTTGTTTTCAAGGTATTATTTATATAATTAAAAATCTCCTATTCAATACTGACATTTACCTGATTTTAAATTATTTAGGTTTGCAAAATACTACTAATACAATCGATATAATAGTGAAATGGCTCAAGAAAAAAGAAAATAATTTAATACGAACTAGGGGGCCTCTGCCTCATACTTGCTACGCTTGTCAACCCGCAGGGAACTTAGTCGCATCTCGCTCTCCCGTCTCGCTTCGTTCGTATCGCATAAATCTGCTCAAATTTGTAATATATATATATATACGTATATGTTGGTATGTCTTTATAATCATTCTCGCAATTATGTTGTAACGTAGTTGTTTTATATTTAATATATACATATATATATATATATATATATATATATATATATATATATATATATACATACATACACATATTAACTCTCTCAGTTACATTTCAACGTTGTAGTTTTATAATGTCGCACATTTCGTTGTTTTTTTCTACTATTAGTATGTGGATCTTTTGAACATTTTCCCACATATTCCACCAATCAGGTTCCGCATTCATACAAAGACAGTACACAATAAGAAGACGAAGGTTAGTTGCGGAGAAATACTCAAACCCCGAGATATGACCACAGAAATGAAGACACATTCTAACATGATTCACACATTCTTAAAATTCGTTTTAGTTTTTATGATACCAATATTATATTTTTTGTGAAAATTCATGTAGCGTCAGTTATCATTGTTAATAATAATTTAATACATAGTTACAAGTTTTTTTAAAATTTTTAGTCCATTATTTCACATTTTATGGAATATTTTTTTATATAGAGAGAGATAATATTAATTTTGGAAAATTAATCATAAATTATTTTTGTTAATGATAATAAATAATAAATAATAAATAAATTAAAAAATCACCCAAATTTGTATATTATATTAATGAATTTTTATTTGGATATTATGAAATTTCAATGCGAATGTACTCATGTTAGTTTGCTTCAAAAATTGAATTGAAATATCTAATAAAATTTATTTTTTTTTGTAATTTTCTAAAGATAAACACCATTGTTTATTATTAATAATATGTTTATATGCTCCAAATAAGATATAAAATAGTATTTTTTGAAAAAAAAATAATAAAAATAGAATAAAATAATAATCTAACACAATTATAAAAGTCTTAATATAAATATATATATATATATATATATATATATATATATATATATATATATATATATATATATATATATGTTTAAGATATTATGATTAAGATCGAATTAAATGTTTTTTTTTTATTTTTGAGAAATATTTTTAATAATAATATTTCCCATCATACTTAGATTATTTTCAAACGATTGTTTTGAATTGAAATATTCTAAAAATTCTATCTGATTTATATTATGGTTATTATTTTTTTTCGATAAAAACTTTTGTATGAATATTAAAAGCATTTGTATGAATACATTCCAAAAAATGTAACATTTGTGAAAAAATTCCTTAATGAATATTCAAAACTTTTTATTCTTATTATTTTATCCATATAACAATAGATTGTAATTACCTAAAAAGCACATTCATATCGAAAAGAATCGTATCTTTTTTTAATACTTGATATAAAGAAGTGATTTGGGAGAATATGTTTAATATTCATTATAAATATTCAATTTATTCATTCATTTTTACGAATTATAAAAAAAATGTTTAAAAATAAATCGAAATAGGCTGTAGTAGGGATCGAAAATTGAATTTTTGATTATAGAAAATGTATGTAATTTATCTGATGATGTCTATAAAATTGATTTGTGAAAATCAATTTGATCATACTGCCAAAATTATATATTAATAAAATTATTTAAATACTTTATACTGCTGTCCAATTATACGATATGTACTTGTAACTCTATTAAGTAATTTATATGTTTAGATCTATTTAAATATCGTAATATATTTATTACTTTAGTAAAATTTAAAATAATTTCTAATATTTTTATAAAATTTATAAAATATATTGTTTTAATGAATTTGAATTATTTAATATGTTATTGTCTCTGCAAACAATTTTTTATTTTTGATGTAAATGAATAAATATGGTGAGTAATTTTAGTTTAATAAATTCAATACATACAAGAGATATTAAAGAGAATTTTGTAATTTACTAGTATAATCCAGGTATGACATCAAATATATTATTTGATATATATATATATATATATATATATATATATATATATATATATATATATATATATGTACATATGTATATTCATGTATTATTACATATATTAATCTGTCCATTTTTAAATTACATCCCATGCTATTACGAGGTTTCAAAAGAATAAATCTGCAGTACATTTATCATAGGTAGACGTTCATAAAACATATGAAACATTCACAAGAGATAGAAACTATCGGTTAAATAAATATATTCATAGATCAAAAGATTTAGCATATTATAGTTTCATCGATGGAAATATCATATGTATATGGGTATATATATATATATATATACATATGCATATATAAATATATATATATATACATATGGTATTTTCAAGAGTTAAAAAAAGTACTTAAGTTTTTACAAATATAATAAATACTTTTTTTATGAAAGTAGTTCATGGATCGACAAATATTAAAAATACCACTAACAGTATTGAAAAATC
The DNA here is from genome assembly GCA_034766995.1 of Acanthacorydalis orientalis. Taxonomy (NCBI): domain Eukaryota; kingdom Metazoa; phylum Arthropoda; class Insecta; order Megaloptera; family Corydalidae; genus Acanthacorydalis; species Acanthacorydalis orientalis. The sequence continues at coordinate 46,078,839 of CM068313.1, read as the reverse complement.
TAAAAAAAAAATAATTTCAGCTATGTTATTATTCTTATATTACCAACTCAATAATACGAGTACATTTATCACGAAAAGCTTTATGACTTCCCGATTTCGAATCTGTCGTTCCAGGTTTATGTTAACTGATCTTTACATAAATGTTTTGGAATCGATATGATTAATTTAATATATTTTTTAATCTTTATCAAAGAAATACAACAAAATGTTGAAAATTGTATAAATGTTATTTTTATGGGAGAGATTTAAAAAAGATAACGAATTGATCCAATAATTACTTATAAATATCAATAAAAAATGATCAACATATTCAACTAATATTTTTTTGTTTGTAAATAAGTTTTAATATATATATATATATATATATATATATATATATATTGAGAGAGGGAGAGAGATAAATAATACATTATTCTACTTCATTATAAACTAATTTTCCAATGAACTGCATTTGAAACTCTGCATCTGAAGAATCTTCAATAATTTGAAAATTATTTTATTATGAAAATTGAAAAATGCGAGGAATGTATTTAAACTGATGAATGTTCGTAAATAAATTTGGTAATAAAAAATCTGACATTTGATGCAGTGTGTCGTTATTACACATTAATAATGAATGCATTGTTATTGAAATGTTGTATCATTGTTGTTTTCCCCATTATCCTTTCATAATTATTATACACACTCACACCCTGTATGCTTTTCAGAATGATTTATTTTACTGGATCTTTGGGATACCTGTTTTTCATATGCAAATACATGTCAATTGAAACGTTTAGATCAAAATACTATACCTAATTTGTCTTTGTTATTAATGACTATCTTATATCTTATTGTATATTTAGTATTCATATAAGGATTTCACTATTAAATTATATTCATATATGTATATATATATACATACATACATAAGTATATATATATATATATATATATATATATGTATACATACACATAAATATATATATATATATTTAAAGCAAGATTTTGATTGATAAACATGTATTTGCTGAGAAAAGAACGAAAAAATCATTAAATAATTTTTAATAGAAATTATTAAATTTTATAGTACTAATTTGTAAAGAACTCAAAAGAACAGTAAATACTATTTTTATTTTATTTCAAAGAAGACACAAATTTTATTTAGAATTTTATTGAACTTCTAATATAAGAATATTATAATATTATCTAAAATAATTTATATAATGTTATTCCATCTAAAATAAAATGTACCTAACCTAAACTAAATATTAAAATTACTGGTTATCTTGTAAAACGAAATTAAAGTGTTTAATTAGGTAAATACTAATAAAAATTATATGGCTAATTTCATAAATAACTCAACTTATTTGTAACTTACACTTATTTAGTAAATTTATAATATTAAATAATATAATTATTTATACAGTAATTAATTAAGTTTAACGTTTTAAACCATCTATTCACCATTATGTATGTGTGTGTATATATATATATATATATGTATGTATATATATATATATATATATATATAATTAGTACATCAAATATTCAGTTTTCAGTCGTACAAAAATTTAAAATTTTTACAAAAACTGAAATGATTTCCACAGAAAATCAGAATTTAATTTTAGTTGTAAATTAATTTTGCTGGAAAGAAATTTCTTATTCTTAATACATTTTTCATTTAGGAAATGAAATGATGTTTATGAAACTTATCGTATGAATCATCCAAGAAAATGTATTTTATTTTTCTACCTACAATTCTTTATATCAAAAATGAGAAAACAGTACGTCTCTCGTTTTTATAGCATGTTTTTCGCCCAATATTTAAATTCAACGCTCTTGACTTTATTTAGTTCATTATTTTAAATCCAGGTTGGAAAAATTTTTAATTAAGCAAACGATTGCTTCGAATGTTTAATTATGTTATATATACGTATATAATATATATATATATATATATATATATATATATTAATATTTCCTGTTTTCTAAAATGTTCCATTATGTATATATGTATATATATATATATATATATATATATATATATATATATACATGTACGTATGTATGTATGTATGTATTTTAAGTACGTATGTATATATATATATATATATATTTATCTACAGACATAAAAATGGTTTAATTAATATCAGTGTTCGTAGCACTAATAAATTCTTTTCATAATTTTTTTTGTTAATTTAAAAATAATTAAAATAAGTTTGAGTGCACTTACATTTTTATTATAAATTACACAGTCATACCACTATTTATTAGAAAAAATATAGAATAATATTTAAATGCTAGTCTTTATTTGGAAAATAGAAAAATATATTCTTAATATATTGTAGTAAATTTATGTTAAATTATTTACTTGCTTATAAAACTGTAAAACTTATGCTCTAATAGTTGTTTTCATTTTTTTATAAAAAAATTAAATTAAAAATGATGTGTTATTTTTAATATATGATGGTTTGTGCAAATATCTTTGTTCATTTGTAACTTATTTGTTCTTTATAATGAAATAAAATTTGCTAAAGAAAATTTAAAGGAAATGTAAATATATTACTTTCAAACATTTTAATGTTCCTAGAGTAACATTATTCTTGTCCATTAAATCATTTGAAGTTCTTTGAACAAAAGAAGCTGTGTAAAAGTTATCTTGTAAACTTTCTGAGAGTTTTTATAAATAAAAATAACTTCTTGTATGTTCAAAACAGCAGGAATCTACGACAAACCAAAGAAAAAAAACACGAGAACCGGTATACAATAAATTATTGTGAAATTGAAACGTGAAAATGAAGAAATGTCGTATTCTATATAAAAGATAATTAGGAAAAAAGAATACAATTTAATTAATGAATTTACTTTTTGTTAGAATTTTCTGTATGGATAAATATTGATTGTGAATAATTATTTTCAATCCCTCGATTCTAAAAAAGTTAATTAAATCTTCTATTTGAAGCGTGCTCTAGATTGAATAAATATATTTAATTGAGAGATTACGAACGGAACAAAATACAAAATGGTATGTTCTTTAGCAATAAAATTAATTTGTAAAAATAAAATTCGAAATAACGTGACGCAATAAATATATAAAATTAAAGTAAACATGTACAATGGAAAGTAAACAATGAAATTGCCTTATTCTCGTACCCATGAATACTGAAATAGTCAACAAAATATCGTCAACGGGAATATAAATGCACACAGGGAATTTAATTTTTACAGTAATTTTTGCTACTTGTTCCTAATTCTGTTGCTTGTTTCTGACGTTTCTCACAGACGACTGTTCTTCTTATTCGTGTCTTCTGAAATTTACCGTCTCAGCGGTGTTCGGCACGCCTACCAGTTTTCTTTTAAGACAGTGACGTTGTTTTGTTCTTTACTGTGTTAATGTCAAATTAAATATATTAACAAAGGATGTTCGGAATAACAAGAGGGATGTTACAAATTCATTGTAGACTGGAATTTATTTATGATTATTACTCTTAAATATGCATGTAGTTTAAAAAAACGAGTACGAAATTTAGACAAATTGTACTACGGTTTGACATTTTACATAGGTTTAAAAATAATGCACACATATAAAAGTAATATATACATCTATACACACACACATACATATATATAATATATATATATATATATATATATATATACATATGGATATATATATATATATATATATATATATATATATATATATACATATGGATATATATATATATATATATCACTTTTTATTTCATTTACTAATTGCATAAATTTAAAGGTAGTATTAGGCTAGTAGAAAAAAATTTCGATTTTTTTTCTAAATTATATCCTTAATTATTTTCAATGAAAGTGACATTTCGTCGTCTTCATGTTAATATTATTTTAAAGTACATTTTTCGATCTGTATTTTGATAATCGACTGGTTTTATTATTAATTTTTTTTCAAATTGGGTTATCGAATTAAAGATGGAAAAGAAGCAATTAAGAACATTTTTTGTGACTTCAAAACAGGTGATAAAGCAATAGAAACTGCTCGTAAACTAAACGATGCTTTTATTGTGGATATTGTTAAGGGGTATACGGTGCAATGGTGGCTCCAAAAATTTTGTGCAAGAGTCGAGAGCCTTGAAAGTGAAGTGTGAGCCTTTAAAGCGACTATGGGCATTCTTCTCCATTTCATAACTACTTACTGAAGGCATTAATTGAATGGAAACCTATTCCAGAGCTTGCACAAAAGTTAGACGTGTCTTTCAACAATTCTGGACCACTTAAAATCACTTAAATTAAAAAAATTGTATAAATTTGAAGGTCATATTCCACAATTATTTTTCTACCAATCTAATATTTCATATCATTGCATTGTCATTATATATATATATATATATATATATATATATGTATATATATATATATATATAATAAAAATTACATTTACATAAAGTTCAATAATTATAATTCAATACAAGTTGGTTTATACTCTTATGACATTTACATAATCGAGAAAAAATTTTAGATTACATTAAAGATGATAATTATGTTGAAAATTTCGATTATCTTTAGTAAAGATAACGAAATATAAAAAAATCTAAACAAACAACATAGTATTATAATACTCCATAGATTTTCAATTTACATATTATATGTACATTTATAATTATAATACTCTAAAAAAAATTATTTTATTTTCTTCCCTTTGAAAATTTATTCTTTTTCACAATGAAAATTACATTGTTCCATTTTTGGATATAAATAAATTTCATAAACAAATTATCAACAAAAATTTGTTGTGTATCTAATAGGTTCGTAGGAAAATGATTCCGATTTTTGTTTTCTGAATACTGTTTTAATTTTTTTCAATGAAAGCGGCATCTTAACATCATTTTAAAGTGAATTTATTTAGTAATATCGACTTTGATTTTATTATTAATTTTGCTTCAAATTGGACTATGAATTAAAGATGGAAAAGAAGCAAATAAGAGTACTTTTTATACGAGTTTAAAATGGGCGTTAAAGCAGCAAAAACTGCTCGTAAAGTAAATGATGCTTTTGATGTGGTTACTGTTAAGAATCTTACGGTGCAATTGTGGTTCCAAAAATTTCGTACTGGGGGCGAGAACCTTGAAGATGAAGAAGATCGTTAGCATTCTTTTTCAGCTTATAACGACCAACTGAAAGCGTTAGTTGAATCAGAACCATACACAACAATTTAAGAACTTGCACGAAAGTTAACCGTTAGTCCACCAACAGCTCTGGACCAATTAAAACAGCTAGGATAGAAAATTGTATATGCACTTTAATGGCATTAAACCGCAATTTTTTTTCTACGAACCTAACACATATTGAAAAACTTATATTCAAAGTGGGATAAACAAAAACGTAAAGTACATTTTTCTCTTGCTCTATCGTCTATTCAGAAAAACTGTACGAAATCATATACGGTATTTTCAGGCTACATTTATTACGTCTATGGTTGAAGAACTGAAATTTATTTCTAGTTTATATACGATATTAGGTGCTAATTTTAAAACACAATAACTTGATTCTTCACTTCGTTTACATCATCACAACACTTTCTAAAAGATATTACTTTATTTAGTCTGCATGATTTATTTGTAGCGGTATTCGTTTATATTTTTTATAGTAAATCTCATTATTTCCGGTTTAATAATTTTTCTTAAAAATACAAAATCACAATATGATCATTCAAAGTTTCAGATAACTCTTATTTTTTAACAATAACTATTTTTCTACTAAATATTAAAATTATTTCGCTACTTATTTTTAATATATTATTTTCTTTTCTGTGTACATAACCTATAAGTGAGCAAAAACATATGCTATTTGAATCTACATTTTATTATTTCATTATATCTATTATTTTCTGAAAGTTGTTTATAATGATTTGGTAACAGGATAAAATTTTTTTCCTGGTGAATATGCAAGTGACTGATTTTTATTGGTATATTTCTTCTTTGATTAAAAATAACAATAAGATAATCGAATTTGTAAATACTAGTAGAGAACCGCTCTGCCCTAATATATTAAATTTTATTTGCAAATATCTTCAAATTTTGAAGAAATTTAGATTTTATTTTCTGTTTGTGTGAAGGTCAGTGTACATTTCATAAATATTGCATATATTATACATAGATCATTTAATAACAAGTGCCTGAAATATTATAACTCAAATTTAATTTTAAAATAGTATTTAATATATGTTAGTTGTTTAGTTATTTATTATTTAAGGGCGCATCGATAATTAAAATCATTATCTTCCGAATATTTAATAAATATTAATATTCAATAAAGCTTTGCTAGCGTTATGATTTTATAGAAAATAGTAAAAAATAACCGAGTTTATAATATAACATGTTAAAAAATTTTAATATATTAAATTTCATTACAAGAATAATAATTTCTACAGAATCTTAACTCTAATTAGTTAAGTTAATTCTTTTTTATAATAACTGATAAACATTAAATAATAATAAACCTACTAGAATTTACAGCAAGTTTGATCCTTAAGGAAAATAATAAGGAAATAAGCTAAAATCATTCAAGAACCTGCTAAATGTTAAAATTGGCTAAACTAAAATAAATCGATATTCTAATGATTGATAAATTAATTGTTCTTATTAATTGATGAAACAAATTATGTTATAACATTCAGTAAGTAAATATTTGAAGGCAGATATATATATATACATATATATATATATATATATATATATATATATATATATATATATATATATATATTTACATACATTAAACATTTCAGTGGGATGAAATAAATTCCTAGAATTAAAATAAATATCACTGAAAACGTTAATAATAATATTATATATCCTTCATTACAATATTACTTTCTTAAAAATATAAATAATTTAACGTTCACTTTTTGAATGAAAAAGGTTATAAAGCGTTATCGATATTCCAATACGTTTAAGAATCTAATGAATGGAATTTGAAGATTCTCAGAACAAAATTTAAGAATCTTTACTTTATTTGGTACTATCACATTAAAGTTTCTCTTATAATTTATGCGAGCGTATTATTCGACGAAATTACACTTTAAACGTTCTAAAAAATGTATTTTCAAAAAATCCGCTTACCGTGTAGCCGACTTCTTGTATTGCACTGACGTTATAATTTTATTTTTTGCGAAAACATTTTCGTACGTTGACATAGTCGGAAATGGTAGGGCACAAAGCTGCTCATCTATTGCATTGTCCGCAAAGAGGCGGTATTGTGTTCCCACAACGTACTCCAATCTAGATGAAAATATCATGACGTAATTACTTTTTATGAAAATCGAATAAACATCTACGCATTCAAGAAACGGAAACTTTCTTCAATTCATTTTCACTATCGCAAACGAAACTGTGTAGGTCGTAATTTAAAAATAAATTTACTGACATATATTTTTCCAATAAATTTTTACACACACTTACTCATATTCATGCTTACACACACTCTCACGTATATTATATATTATATATATATATATATATATATATAAATAAACAACATTCTCTTCCATACACATATATAAACCACTCTATTAATCACCTTGAAGTTGTATTTCATTGTGAGTGTAGAAGGTGTACCTGTTTATGTCTTTTTGACCATTATCCTGATTAAATTTTTACGTGATTTTCTCTACTCTACTTTTGTAATTGAGTGTTTAATAAATATAATTGCTATGATTTTTAGTTCATTGCCTTAATTTCTCTTCTTTATCTCTCTATCTGTTTATGTGTATATATACATGTATATGTTTATATATATATATATGTATATATATATATATGTATATATATATATATATGTAACTTACAAAAGTAGAGAGCTAAATTTTACAGATTCTAACTAAATTAAAAAAAATTAGTTCTAAAAAAATAATTACTTTAAGTATTATTTAAAATAATATCGAAACACATTTTTAAATTAAACAAAGTAATTAAATACTAATAGCATTATAAAGAGAAAAAATTCATGGATTTTATAATTTTTATTTTGTAATCTATTGATAAGCGTTTCATTTTACAAGAAGATTATTTTATATAATTTTATATTTAATCAAAAGTAAAGTGAAGAAAATTACACTGTCGAATTTTTTTTTTCATTTAAAGATTTTTATTATATTTTATAATATACTGGTTTTAGAAGCACTTGGTTTAATTTTGTCTTTAAAAGAAAAAAATTATTATTAATATGAAATTGTGTAATTTTTATCATAACGTCTATTAATTAGTTTGATTGGTACACATATTGAAAAACTCATTAATAAAACTTCAATAGATTGTGATCTTGAGATTTGATTTTCTTGGGTATGAGTGTACATTTTTGATATATGTCGTATTTTAATATTCATTAATTTTTATATTAGTATTGGTCCAGATAGTATTATAAAAGAATTATATTTAGAAAATAAAATATATATATATATACATACATACATACATATATATATATATATATATATATATATATATATGTGTAAATTAATTCGTATTTTTATTTTGTAGTAGATTATTTAATTATTAGCTTACGCTTCTGTGCCTTAATAAGAAAATTAATAGGAGTGGTGCTTTTGTCAGATTTAATTTATATTTTTAAATTCTCATTATTCAATTTCCAAGAGAAAAAGTATTTTAAATAAATTTAAAATATTTGGAGCCTTCTAAAAATGCTTGAAAGTTAAATAATTCAAATATCATACTTTTTTTTAAAAAAAAACACATTTTAGACTTACATTACCTTTTTTGCTTATTTATTTGAAAATAAAAATAATATCCTCAAATCATTATTCATTTGAAAAATTTGAATTAATAATTATTAGAATAGTAAGTTTAATATAGTTGTATATTTTCAAGTTCTTTCGAGTGTATATGAAAACTTTAGCAATTTTTGATTCTTGTTTTTGAAGTTATGGATATCAGTGGTAATACATATAGTAGATAGATACACATAAATTATGTTTAATTTATATTATTAATTTATTTTTTAAAAAAATCGACTTCCAGTAAAACATTGAATAATTGATATGTGGGTTCTTAAATTTATTTTAAATTTACTTAATCTAATAATTGATATAAATATCTAACAAGGTCATTAAAATAACAAAAAATGGATATTTCAATAATTTTATATTTTATACTAAAGTACAACTACTTTGAGTAGTAATTTTTATTGTTATTACATGAATTTATTAAAAAATATACAATTTAATTACAATGTTCTTACTGAAATTTCGTAAAATATATCATTCTTATTATATTCTTCACTGTCCTAGTTATAATTAAATATCATAAATACATCGTTTGTGGCAATTACTAAAATTTATTCATGGAATGTTATCACAAGGCACATTGTCGAGTAATAAATATAACAAAATGTCGCACAACAACTGAAGATAATTTTATTTTAACCATTTACGTATATTGTTTCTTACAAATTTAAATAAATTGTACATAATTACATTACTACTTTAATATAATTAAATTATATATTTAAATTAAACCAAAACCTCTATTTCATTTTCTCTTTTTGTTCATACACACACACACACACACATATATATATATATAGAGAGAGAGAGAGAGAGAGAGAGGATGAGAGAGTGAGAGTGTAAGGGTGATTCAAGTTGTTGCGCCATGAAATTATTAAAAAAATCGCAAAAGTTAGAAAATGCGATTTTTTAATTTTTGCAATTTTTTATTACTTCCATCTCAAAGCCTAAATTGAAACTCTCTCTCTCTCTCTCTCTCTCTCTATATATATATATATATATATATATATATATATATACACTATTATATTTAAACAGAATCATTTTTCTAAAACTAGTTGTAATAATATTTAAAAAAAATTATATTAAAAATATTTTGTTTACCAATTTATATATATATATATATATATATATATATATATTATATATGTATAGTTAGATAGATATATAGAAAGAGAAACAGAATTAAAAGAAAAGGGATAGTGGATATTTTTAATTCATTTTTTATATTTGGCCTTTTTTTAAGAAATAAGCGAAATATTGAAAACAAACAACTCATTAGTATCAATTTCTGTTTTTTCATTAATTTAAAAATTATATGTTATCATATAATACATTTAAACAACTTATTCAATGGATTAATGGATTAATTTAATTTAGAATTTTTAATAAATGCAATTTTATTATTAACAATAAATTCAGTTCCAAATTAAAAATATTCCGTCTACAACACATTTACAATAATTATTCTATAAAATATCAAGAACTTTTTCCTTATAGCATATTACAAAGCAAAAACTTAATGAAAAATAAACTCTTAAGAAATATTTGAAATTAAAGTGTAGTGTATATGTATGTGTATACAACAGTTAATTTAATGTAAATAAGAGTAGACTTAGAGAGGTTCTCAATAAGTACAGATGTATACATTAAGTTTTATTACGTGAAAAAATGTAGTTATTGTTATCTGTAAAAAAAAGATATGATTATAAAAACACAATAAATTAAAAATATTTATAAAAAAAATTAGCACAGATATTGATATGAGTTACGAAATTAAAGTATACTATTAAAATAACCATAGGTTTATCAAAAAAATATTTTTCATATAATAAAAAAAAACATTCGTGGTAAATGTCTCTTATTGATCTTATGAAACCGGGAGACTTTTTCAGTCCATGCATCGCAGATTCAGAGCACTGCAGTTCACGATTTCACTCGTCTCATTGTTATATCCTGGACGTATGGTTAAGGATTTTCTCAAAGTTGTACAGCAGTTACACGTAGTTTCTTCGTAGAGTTGCTATTGTCACTCTCAGTTCAGCCAGTAAAGCTTCAAAATGCCAGGAAATTTTCAAGAAATTTTCGAATTAGCATATAATGGTCAAAATACAGCCGACACACTGACATGAACAAACCTCATATACTTCTAATATCAGACACCATTGAACATCAAATTTAAATATATGTATTCTGTTTCTGATCATTAAATAATTTTTAGAATTCAGATTGACTTGTGAGTGTGATAACCTTGTTTAATGTGAGAATGCTTTTATCGTATAAACAAAGTTGTCAACTGTTGGATTTTTTTCTAAAAAATAAATTTTTGAATAGAAAATTAAAATGATTTTTTTCTATTTATACTCTGATAATGTTTGATTTGTTATCTTTGAATAAATTGCTTCGTTTTTCATAAACTTTATCTTAATTTTATTAGAATTTATTCAATTATAACTAAAATTGTGAAGTAGTCAGTAATGTCGGATATTCAATAGTAGAAAACATATATGATTTTAGGTAATAACTTAATTGATAAATAAATACACTAAATAAATTTTATTTAATAAATAACCAACGTCAACGGATCTAACAATATGACATTATATGACGATATTTTCAAAATGTACATCTATAACTTCTTTGAAGTGAAATCACAAATTAACTGAAAAAAAATTAAGCTATCAAAATTACAATTATTCTCTACTTGAGAAATTAAAAAAAATAAACGAAAAAAAATTAGTGTCCTTACGTAATAACTCCGAATTCGTCTTTTCTATTTTCAACCGATAGATCAAGTCGATTGACGGTTTCTTCATCGATATTAACATTTCATTGTGTTTAAAAGAACAAAATATTCAGCAGATTGTAAAATATTAGCACAGCTACTGTTATTACAAAATTTTTATTTAAAAATTCTTAAAGTACTTTGAAAAATTCTAGAAAAATCACATGGGTCTCATTTATGACCAAAAACAAATTGGTAAAAAAATATTGACTACGAGATCTTTTCTACATTCCATTTCATATTGATTAACAATAAATATCAAAATATTGAAAAGAAAGACAAACAAACAAAACAAAACCGACAAAAACAAAAAAAATTCTTATCTTCATTTAGTCTACAGACTGTGAAGAGCGTTTATATATGATTTCTGATTATTTGACTGTTTAAATGAAGATTAATACATATATATATATATATATATATATATATATATATATATATATATATATATATATATATATATATATTACTTGGCAATGTAAAAATGACTTAATGAAATGGAATGAGAAAAATACTCTAGAAATCTATGCTTTGCACATAAAAAAGATAAATAGTAGGTTAGTACAAAAATAATTGTGATTTCTATCATTTGCGGACAGCATTAGTCAATCGAAGAGGTCCAATACTCTTCTTCATGACAACAGATGACCACACGTCTCACAAATGACTTTAAAAAAATAAGTGAACTGGGTTATGAAACATTACCTCACTCACCTTATTCTCCGGACCTTTGTCCGGCAGATTATCATTTTTTTAAACATTTGAGTAATTTCCTACGAGAAAAGGTTTTTAAAGATCACGCATTAGCTCAAAACTCTTTCGATGAATTTATTAATTTAAAAACTTCAGAATTCTATCTGATATAATAAACAAACTTGTTTCCTATTAGAAGAAATGTGTGTAGGTCAATTGTCTTTATTTTAATTCATAAATATAAATTTTAACGGATATATGCGTCTTTATACTCGATACGTTAAAATTCTAATTCTTTTTGCACCAACCTAATGTAGTTGTTTCTCTTGTATTACTCTTACGTAAAATAATTATTTATTGGAGTTTACTGTGAATTTAGTTACATATATAACTAATAACTATGTTAGTATTAGTGAAAAAAACATATTTTTTAATATATTTTTCTTAGAAAAATAAAACCATTTTGTTATTTTTTGAACCAATATCTACTAGAATGAAATTATCAGATACTTTGATCACTTAATGTCTGGATATAAGTAATTCTTATTTTATAACCAGAAAGAAATGAAACTAAAAGTATTGTACCTTTTAATTTTTATACACATTTAAATAACATTCACGTAAAACTGAATCAATATTTGTTTTGTCATAGAATTTTTAAAATGAAATAATTTGTTATAAAATTTAAAAAAACATGCTATTTTTAAACTAAAATCGAGATAATAATTTTGTATTTTCATATAAAATAATTATTATTTTATTACAAAAGCACTCTTGTAATTATTTTTGCTTTTTTGTATATGAAAGATAAAAACGCACATTTTTAACATATTTTTATATCAAATTGTTCTCTGGTGTGCTTAATAAGAAGATAACAAAATTAAATGGTCGATCGAATATTAATGTTACATACTATATATATATATATATATATGTGAGGGTATTTATTAGTATGTGTATTGCTCATAAAATTTTAATTAAAAAATAATTATCGGATTTTATATATTAGCACTATATGAATTTTTAATATAAATTTTAATAAATGAATATTTTCTAAAAATTAGCATAACAACAATTAAAACACCAACTATTTATTAACTGCTTTGTATTACTCCTGTAACGAATATCAGTAAAAGATAACGCTTATGCGGTTTATATCTCGCTTATAATTTGGTCGTGTATAGTTGGAGGCGAAATGTTGTAAATATAATCTAGATGGTGGAGATAAACCTCTTTGAATATTTAAAAGTAGACCACGCTGATATTATATTCAAAACAAATTAAAACTTAGACTTTATCTTAACTGAAATAATAAAATATATAAATTTATTTTTTCACGACAAATACATACACACATTTTATACGATGCAAGTTCTTAACAAAAAGTATAGTTAAATAAATTGAACGAACGTCTTTTTCGTTGTGCATGTGTAAATTAAATATTTAATTTTAAAGTCATTTTAAGTTAAAACTGAAAAAAAGTAATTATCTTATTTATTTTGATTCTTTTCTTTCCTACGTGTGAAGTAATATTTTTAATCTTATTTTTACAATCAAAATGAAATTTACAAAAAGCATCTGAATTGATTACATGTAATAATATTTATAAATACATTTGCTAGTAACAGAAGGTAATCTAATTTATCCGCTTAAGTTGTAGTTTCTGTTAAAAATAATAAGCAATACTTGTTTTTTTATATATTTATGATCTCGTTGTTATAATGTTGTGATGCCTTTCTTTGTTTTGAATCATGTGAGTTTTAAATTCTATTTGAAGACTGCATATGTGCTGAAACTAACAAAAGAAGCTAAAAATTCCAGTGATTTAAAAGAAGGATTTCTTCTATTTATAAATTTTGTCCAATCATGATGAGGTATTTTACCAGTTCAGATCCTTTCATGTATGTATTTTAACTCTGCAAGAATTTGAGTTAGAAATTACTTTATTATAGAGTTTGACACTCAAACATTGTGCAAATTGGATGTATTTTTTTGTACATGTATTCAGGCGTTAATGGTCTTAGTTGTCGACGCACCTTTCAAATACAAATAATCAAATAAAAGAACGAAATTTGCCAGAATAATCTAATAAAAGGCGGGCTATGTACGACAGAACACTTTTACTGTTTGAGTAATATTCCGGAAGATCTATAAAATAGAATAGAAGAATTAGATAATGCCAATCAAAAAATTTACCTAAATTATTGTCACAAATTATTAACTAGACACCAAGGAATATAAAAATACCAAAAATGAAACCAACGTACAGGTGGGATAAGGAAATTAAACATTTTATTGGAAATCAGTGGAAAAGAGAGGCATTCTATCAAAATGGAAAAATATTTAAGAGGCCATTATCCAGCAGTGAACTGACTGATGATGATGATGATGTCTATATATATATATATATATATATATATATATGTATATATATATATATATATATATATATATATATATATATATATATATATATATATATATATATATATATATATATTGTATATATATATATATATATATATATATATATATATATATAAAGATACACAGATGTAGGAAAAATAATAATAAATTTATGTATATTTTCTAACATGAATTTAAAGACAAAAAAAATAATTAAATAACACAAAATGTCCATATTACAAAAAAGTTTGTATGATATTTTCATGGAAATTAATTATCAATTTTTAATAAGAAACTTTTGTTGAGAATATAATATACATATATATACATATACATATATACACAAGATATTTAATTACATATTAAACTACGTACTCATTAAAAGATAATTTACGTACTTAGTTACGATGTGATATGTTAGTCTCTAGCTCGAGTCTAGGGACCGACTTTGTGATCTCAATTAATATAATCTATATACGCGTAGTTCACTAAGCATTAGAGGTCTGTTGTCTTAAGTGGTAACAGATTATTGCCTAATCATGTAGTGTAATACGAATTTAGTATAAATGTAATACAATGTTATTCTAATTTAAAATCAAATTAAATTTAATTTAGAAATCAGTTGTTTGTTATTATTTGTCATTGTATACAAGTTTAATATGATTTCAATTCTTATAACAAATAGAATCAGTTTTTATTAAAAAAAATATTTCAAGAGAACTTATAAATTTCGGTTATAATTTATTTCAACAAAAATGTAAAATTTTATTATTAATATTGTGTCCAGCACTTGAAATACACATCCATAGATTACACTATATATATATATATATATATATATATATATATATATATATATATATATATATATATAAAACACTTTACAATGACATTTCCTTAAAAGTCAAATAAATAATATTAACAATTATTTATAATATATTACTGTTCACTTTGAATGTAACAAAAAAAAGTATTATATTTTTATAGCATTTATTAATTCTATTAATTTTTTGTTTTTTTTTTATTATATATTATTATTAACTCGAAATTTTTATTGCCACGTTTCAAACATTGATTTAAAATTTTAAATAAAATAATCACACTGCTTTAATTTAATTGTTATTGACACCTTTGCTAAATTAATATTTAAGAAAGAATTTTTATTTTTTTTTGAAAACTATAAAATATGTTTGATTAAAAATGCTCACTAATAATTATTGATAATTTTATTTTTTGATTATGCATTTTGATGTCAATGAACATAAAATTCGGAACAAAATTTGTATTAAAAAAAATCAATTATACTTTTCTGTAAATCATCGCTTTTAGAATGACAGCATCACAATAAAAATGCGCATAAACAGCAATAAAACTGATCAGTAGTTAATTATTGAATATTCTAAATCAAACATTTGTTTTTAGTTTATGGGGGAATGAAAATTTAGTTCGTGAAAATCGAACATGTGTTTTTGTACTTTTTTCATCCTTAAATAATTATATTCGGTTGCTAATTATCTTATCATTCATTGACAGGAAAATACTATTTTTATTTTACGAAATGACAAATACTAGTTTGATAAAATAATTGTTGAGTTTACCTTTGTCAGACATTGAAGATTGATTTATTGTTGGCTGAATCATGTACCAATTTCCAAGAAGGATCAGAAAAAGAAAATTACCATGCAGCTTCCTACGATTGCTTTTAGAGTAATCTGGTGCCGCTTGGAAATTTGTACTTTAGTGAGACAATAAGTCACTAGTCAATGTTTGGCAAAAACAAACATGATGTTGAATAATTGTTATGATGAAATATAAATAATCCAATTACTAATTCAACAGTGAACCATGCTGAAATTACGTTTATTCTGAAAGAAATAATTGTTACAAAAATAATATTTGTTAGGAATACCAATTAAAATTTTTATTTTTATTTCATTACACTTTTTTGAGTACTTTATAGTTATGGATAATTAATTTAAATAAAGTTAATATTATAATATTCAGTATTTATAAAAGTAATTAGTATGAAAAATAAAATTTATCTTGTTAATTTGTATCATTGTAGAAATGTATGTAAATATTATTAAAAAAATGATTTTTCCTTTTAAAAATTCGAATTAAAAATGTGAAATATTCTATTTCTGTTTATTAATTCTAGTCTCATTTAATGTGAAATAAGTTTTTTCCTATACACATGTTCATTTTACACTTCTGAAAGTACATTAGAGATATTTCATATATTTTTCTAATTATTGTTCTTCTTTCGTTAATACTACAATTCCTAATAATAAAAACATTACTCGTCACTTTATCCTGCAGCCGAGAATGTTTGCTTTATCAGCTCATAGGTTTCAAGTTTAATTCATTAAGTTTCATTCTAGTTATTTATGTTTAAATATATTATGTTGTATACATCAATATTGAGTTTTTTCTTTCTATGTTTCATTATATTTTCCCGTTAATTTGACGGGCTATATAACAGTTTGTAAATAAAATTAAAAAAATGTTTTAAAATTTAGGTCTCTTTTAACCAGCAAGGTATCGAGATTAATTACTATTGTTCAAAAATAAATAAATTGATTTCGAATATACTAAAATTTTGTATTTCATTTCTGAACTTAATTGAAATATGATGTATAGAATTGAATTGAATTAAAAAACATTTATATTTGACGTAAGAATAATAAAAAAATCCAATGTTTTCTTTTCGAAAAGACTTTAAAAAATACTTTGCATCGGGTGCTAATGACCTTAGTTGTCGACCTACCCTTAAACTCAAAATAATAAACCATTACTATTCACTCTTTTGAAAAAAGTTATTTATATAATTTTTCTTAAAAAGTCTTATACGTATTATTTCCAATGACATCAGTCATTCTCTAAGAAGAAACTTAAAACCATAATAATGTCTTTTATTCCTACAATAAAGGAATAATAAATGGGATAAGGGGAAACACTGGCGAATTTAAATTTTTTATCAATTACATATATATGTATATATATATATATATATATATATGTATATATATATACATACATATATATATATATATATATATATATATATATATGTATGTATATATATATACATATATATATATATATATATATATATATATATATATATATATATATATATATATATATATGTGTGTGTGTGTGTGTATGTATGAATGTGAAGAGAGAGACGGAGATAAAAGAGGATGAAATGAGGCCTTACAATAGAATTCAGTAATTTTAGAAACACTGCTCTAGGTTACTAGTTATAGTAGGAGTAATTATTACCTTTTGTGTTTGAACGCTAGAACTTAGAGTTCAATTAATCATGTCAAATTGATCGGTTAACCAACATACATTTCCGGCAGAAACTTATTCTCAAATTCAATACCTTGTTTAATTTAGAACTACAATGAATGACAATGTCATTAAGTTCTTTTGATTTCTATGATAGTTTTATTTCATCATTTTTCTTCAATTATAAATTAGTATGATAAAAATATAAATCACTCAATTTGTAAATTATATTAGAATATAGTAAAAAATACGAGCTTCAAAGTTTTATTGATCGTGCTTAATCACTTATAACTAATTAATACTGTTATAAATTTATGTCTTTTTATTTTATTTTAAAATGTAATTGTCATGAGAATTTAAGATTTTGAATTATTTATCATATGGTGCAAAATGTATACTGTTTCTATTTTATATAAATATATATATATAAACGAATTATCCGTGCCATATAGAAAATGTTTATATTTGTGAACTACGCAGTGTAGTGAACATGAAAATTTAAACATTATCTACTTTTTATAGTTCCTTTTAAAATGTCTATATCATGAACAACATTAAATTTGCATGAAACAAACAAATGTTTCTACTGAAGTATGTATTTATATAATGGATTTTTATCTTTTTTGAAAGAACTGAATTATACTCAAAAGGTGCTTTGATGTTTAAAAACATCAATTTTGATACAATCGACTAGTTTTGCATTTTTTTACGTGTATGTATTAGGAAAACCAGGGCGAAGTGAACCGTTTTTTTAAATCGTTTTTCATAAACAAAATAAATGTGTTTCTCAAAGTAAAATATGATATTGTAAAGGTAAAATCCTTAGCTACAAAAGTATGCTAGCAATTTTAATATTCATTTTGTATCTTTTACATTATTTAAGAAACAGTGAAGTCATGTACAAAACTTGACATGTCTAAATTTTCGGTGTTAAGTGAACCCCTTAATTAAAAAGTGCTTAAAAATAAAAATACAGTATTTTTATCATCAAAAATATTTAATACATTTTAATTATCCTTTTTTTATAATCTATATGTATGAAACTTTTTTCTCAAAGGCATGAAAATGATACTTAGAATCGGATTACTATAAATTACTGGTTTTCCTTAAGAGCCTCTTTTTTCTTTGTTTATCCCTTTCTGATTCCCTACCAGTTCCTTCGTCCATGTTCCATATACAGTGAGACGAGAAATGATACTTGTACTGTACTTTTTTCAACAGAACAAAGAATCTGTTAAAATTTGTCCTGTTGAAGCTTGTGGCGCTTGCTAAACTTGTAGCTTCCGGCTTCCGTACGGAGACTGTTATATTCCTCTTAGGAAATGCTGTTAACTAATCTTTTCAGGCCATACATGCTTCTTTATAAGACTCTAGAATTGCCAAATTCAATTTCATAGCATATTCATACGCTAAGATCATGTCCACTTAGCTCTGGTCGCATCTGATTCACTTAGTCCCGCATGCATATATCAAGTTTAATTATAAAAAAATATATTAATATCCTAAATATGACAAAAATGTGTTGAGGTGGCCTTAAAATATCACAATCACTGACACTGGGAATAGTTTACAACAAACAACAGCAAATTGTGGAACGCATTTTTGGTTCAGTGTGGTATTCACTTCTAATTTTCGATGTTCAAATGTAAATCTGATACTTTCCACTATTACAACTAAATTTCAAATGAAAAAGAAAAAAAATACTGAGTTATAAGCTTATAAAGTATATACACATTTTTTTATAGCTATATATATATATATATATATATATATATGTTAGATGTAAAATAATTTAAATAATTCTATTAGAAAAATTTCATTATTATGATTAATTTTTTTTTCTATATGAAGAAAATTTGTACAACGTTGGAATTTTAGTAAATTTCAATTCATTTTTATGAAGTTGCATATCTTATTTATACTGTTAGATAACGATGTTATATGGTGTGTTATATTTTGTTTTTATATTTTTTGTAATAAAAGTTCGTGTTATAAGTTTGACATATAATAACTTACATAAATGTTATGTATTTCAAAAACCTTCAAACTTTTAATTTTATCTTATTTAACGGAAAAAAGAAGTTATTTTCAGCCTTGTAATATTTTACGAGTGGTAAAAAGGAAATGAATTTGACTCATTTCTTTAACATTGACATTATTTATTATTTAAAAACCATTATATATATATATATATTTATTTATATATATATATATATATATATATAAATATATATATACATACATATATATATATATATATATATATATATATATATATATATATATAAATATCCTAATTCTCAAAAAAATGTTATAAAAATTAATTATTTGTGATAATAATAAATTAGTGTAAATGTTGATAAGAAGACAATTTTATTACTATTATTAATTTGCAGTATATAACTTTCAAAATATAAATATATATCCACTCGACTTGTGGCGATTTTACACACTTTGTCACGAGTTGAACGAAAGTTGACGTTAAGAAAAAGCACTGAACTTTAGTTTCAAACAATTTAATTCTCCGGATAAGAAAACAAAAATCGAAGAAAGGAGTAACACTTTATCTTCTCGACATTATTAGGATGTATTATTATTTGCTTACAGAAAAGGGGTAGTTTAAATAATCGTTAATTTATATGTTTGTTTAAAAACTTAATTATTAATCATAAAATATATTAAAATCTAAAGAAAATTTATCTCTGTTAATTATAATTAAATTAAATTAGAATACATTTGTTCAGAAATGTATATTACTTTAAAGAAGAACTAAATTTTATTTTCAAATCGCATGTGGTATTTGTAAGAACTAAATATTATCGTACCTTTTTTATAATTTATTTATTTTGTACTTTGTTTAGTTGTTACTATAAATACATTCTTTGATACCATTAATATTAAGTTCCATACATAGGATAGCGAGGAACAAACATAAACCTAGACATAATAATTCACCTTTAATTTCAATTTATATATAGAAATAGTAAGACACGAAATAGAACAGTATATAGATAATGCCTATCGTGAAGACGTCAGACAAATACAACCGAGCTACACTGCAGACTCTTTGCAAGGCGGTTCATTTTATTGGTTTATTTTTTGCGGCATGATCTTATAGTGCTGTACCACCCTCCTTTTGTGCCGGCACGTTGGCACCACTGGCTACACTCATAAATTGTCACGGGTTTGTGCGCCAGAATAGTGGACGCAGGACCGTAATACTATCATCATTTAAATTAAAACAAAAAGCGCATATTTTAAAATACATGTGCTCCAAATGGAACAAAACTTATTTACTGATATCATATTCAACCGGTTCAGAGTTAATGTAATGTGAAGAAGCTTGTGCGGATAAAATGAGAAAGGTCTTGTTTGAATATGAAATCAAATTATTTGGAAATGTAATCTTTCAAGAAGAGAAAATATTTCTAAATTACTATGCATTTTTAATTATTCTTTTTTTAATTATTTTTTAGATTGAAATAATTTAAAAAAGTACTGACTGAATATAATATATATGTATGAATGTGTGAGTGTAATTAAATGCTTATATATATATATATATATATATATATATATATTTATATATATATATATATATATATATATATATATATATATATATATATATATGAATTAACATTTCATTATGTACAAAGTAAAGAGTACTCCGATTTTTCTAAAGATTTTCGAAAATTAAATATTTGTTTTAGTTTTGTAGTATTATTTGAAGTATAAAAAAAATAATCATTATTAAAAAAAACATAAGTTGAAATAAAGTATTTATGGAATGAAAATAAATTTGAGAAATTGTTTTATTTTTAAAAGGTTCTTGATTAGAAGAGAAAAATTAAATCGATAACAAGCAGAATGTAGACCATTTTGAACAAATTAAAGATATATGTGCGATGCCGAACTTGATTTCGCCCTTGGACCACGAGAAATCCGTGACTGTTGGTAATTTTGAAAACATTTCAACAGAAAAAAATTTAATAATTACTGAAAAATTTGTAAAATTTTCCAATCATTTAATTTATTTAAAAATGAAAATTGACATATAGTAAATAGACCAGATATTGTACATTATATTTTCAAGAAAAATTGAATTATAAAAAACTTTTCCATGTAACCACTTTCAAAAACTCTTGCCTCTTACTTTTCTGGTAGCGAATTTCTTAATTAAACTTTCACAATCTATGAATAGAAATAATTTCGATTCTATACACAACAAAGCTAAGCCGTTCAAGCGGTTTTCGGTCATCATGGAACGAATGTAATATCTTATCCTCTAAAATTTGCCGTCCCTCAAAATTTTCTACTCTGGGAGGTCTTCAATGTTGCCTCTATCTAAATCATATGCTGCAAAAGTGTATATTCTAACCTAATTTGAAATATTTTTTTAATTTTTTTAGGTATTTACTTGTATCTTGTTTTAGGAGTTATATGTGCAACAAATATATAGATACTCATTATCTTTGATTTATATATTTAGAAATGTATTATCTATTATTGGTATATTACTGGTATATTGGTAAAGCTCAATAAGGTTTTAGCTCAAATAAGCTCAATAAAGCTCAATGAAATAAGGGATAATTACAATACAATACATAAAACACTATTTTATACAAATAATAATTCAGTTTTTAAACATTAAGTTGTACTTTGTTAATGTGTTTTATCAATTTTTGTAATTAAAAGTACATTATCCTTTTTACTAAAGTAAATACACGTTATTGACTGATTATTAGCCTTAATTAATTAACAAAATAATATTATTATATACTTATTTGAATATGTTTACCATTGTAAAATAAATTTTAAATTTTAAAAACACATTATCCAAGAAAATCGAAAAAAATTGTAATTGTTAGTTTTCATGTTTATGATTAGGTTTGAGTATCGAATTGGTCTTGATCAATCACTTGATTGTTAAAAAATAATTTTGTTGCACATAATTTCTCAGGTTATTCAGTACAATCAAAAACACTAGTACAAAAGAAAATGAGGTTTACATTTTTATACAGAAATTAGTAAGGAATGAAAGTATTTCATCCATTTAAATGAATATATTTTAAAATATTATCATTAAATTTTATTAAAATAATATAAATAGTCGTTTTTGAAAAACTATAATGTATTATATATATATATATATATATATATATATACTGAGTGATTCATCCTAGGCATCCATACGAAAGTATTAAAAAACAACGCAGAAATTAAGAAAATACATGTTATCCCCCATTTAGTAGTTTACTTCAATTATATTTTAGTATTGGTTTGAATAAGATACTAAACGAAAAATAATATGACTTTTCTTAACCTCTGCGCCCCCTTTTGATATTTAATGTGGAAGCCTCAATCGAATCTCTCTCTCTCTCTCTATATATATATATATATACATACTTTTCAATGAAAAAAAAACATGCAAAATTAGTTTTCATCTCAATACAGTTTTGTAAATTTGTAAACTTACTTTTACAAATTAGTTGTTCCCTTACTCTACATATTAC
Organism: Acanthacorydalis orientalis; assembly: GCA_034766995.1. Classification (NCBI taxonomy): domain Eukaryota; kingdom Metazoa; phylum Arthropoda; class Insecta; order Megaloptera; family Corydalidae; genus Acanthacorydalis; species Acanthacorydalis orientalis. Next base: position 46,055,375 of record CM068313.1, on the reverse strand, counting down.
AAAGCTTTTTCTGATCAAAACAGTTTATTAAATGATTATTAAAACATTTTTCATTACTACTTATATGCATTTAGTTGACGATGCCAATAATGTATTCATCTTAACGTTTTGAGTATGATAAGGTCATCATAGAAAGGCATACAGGCAGCAATATTTTAAACAAACATCAACAAAAATATGATTAATGCTCATTTATTGAACAGTTTTGGTCAAAACTTTTTCTGGTTTGTAAAGTGGAAGAAAAGTAATTAGTAAAACTTAAAGTTTAAAATGGAATATCATAGAAAAATATATTATTAAATTAAGAAATATTCAATTCAATAATTATTTATTAGTAATTTAAGCAATATTTATAATATAATTATTAATTTAAGTAACAACCTCTTTTTTCGATAAAGTATAGAAATAATATTATTATTTAAATTTAAAATTTTAAAATTAATTATTTAAAAAAAACATATATCGTTTTTAAAATGATAACATTAAAGAATATTACTAAATAATCAATTATTACTTTTAATAAAGTCTGGAACCAATATAACTAAAAAACATTTCAAACGTTTGAAAATATATTACTTCATTACGTAGAATCATATTTCTTTATATATAAGAGAGTCGATATTTAACTATAATTAAAGTAGTTTTGTTATACACTGAAGCTCTACAACGTAAATTGGATTATTGTGAATAATGTAAAGAGATTAGCGTAGTCAGCTTTTATAATATATGACTTGGACAATGCATGAAGGCGAGTTAATCCTTTGGACTTTTCATTAAGTATTTGTTTTCTGTCGATAACTTTTCACTTTTATTAAGATCATTTAATATTATATTTTAGTTGTATATATATATATATATATACATACATATATATATATATACATACATATATATATATATATATATATATATATATATATATGTATGTGTATATATATATTGCATTTCTATATTTTTTCTGTCGTTGATAGTAATTTTCCTTTTTTAGTAACTATATCTTTTTTAAAAAGAATGGATATAACACTGACTTATTAAAATTTATTCTTAAAATTAAAATTGCAATTTATTTGTTAAAATAAATGCATTAACTTTAAGTTAGGTTTTTCATTTACTTTCAAGATGAAGACATATTTGTGCGTCGAAAAAAATTAAAATCTCTTGATGTACATATTTAAGTCTTCGGAAATAAGATCACTTTAAAACTATGAAAGTGTGTTCATTAACTGCTATTTATTAATCTTAATCTTTTGTTCGTCCATAATATTCTTTGTTTCACTAGAATATATACTTTACTATAATATACGTTAAATAAATTTATTAAAATAAAAATACTGTTTTATTCATAAGTTAGCTGTAAACTTTTTGATATCTGATACTTTATTAAAAACTAACTTTAAGTTTAAAAGATTTGTTAGTCAGTAAATCTTTTTATACTTCAAAGAGCTAAATCTTATTTTTCAAGACTGATATTTTATTTTTACTCTAAGTACCATGCGTTCATAAATCTTATTCAGTAGTGAAGACATCATTCTTTTCCATGCTCTTTATTAATATTTTTATTAAATTGTCTCGTATTTATTTTTCAGAATGTGTTTTATATATTTTTTATTTTCTCAAGGTTTATTAATTTCATTTACCAAAATGAATAATCGCCTTTTTTGTCTTCCTATAATGAGTTATATATTATAAATATTTGTATTTGATGTATACAATCTCTTGATTAAAAAATCATATTTTTCATAATTGTGCTTGTAACTGTTTAGTGTAAATAAAAAATCAGTTAGTTTATTAACAAATATGTCGTTCTTATTTTCATACTTTGGTTTTTCCTTGCAAAAAATATAAAAAAGCGATAATTATTTCTTGTTGTTATACTAGATGAAGCTGAAAAGTTTTGCATAGGAGTTTATAATTTTTGACTGGTTGGAGACAAAAATAAAAAAAATATATATAAAATATCTCTTCAAATAGCATATTTATTTTTCAACAAATCCCTACAGTTATTTATAGATTTCTGCTAACATTTTATATATTTTTTCATTCTGCCAATAAATAATATGGGTGTTGGTTCTTGTAGTCAATTTTTCACGGTAGCCATGACTTAGTCATCATATTAAAAATTCTTTTCACTAAGACAACATTTTCTTTTTAGCTATAAGTTGAAATCGTACGTTAGGTCATACAATCAATTGTGTTAATGATTTTTTCACTTTTTCATGATACTGCATTTTTTTTTATTCAAATAATATAATAATTACATAACAAATATTTAGAAGTGCAAAGAAACTTTAGATCTATGCAATTTTGAAAATGAAAAAAATTTTCTCTATCTTTTTAATCCTCTAAGAATGATGGAATTTTCATCAAAATTCTAATAATTAATAATCAAAATAATTCATAATTCAACAGTGGTTTGTGAGCGAGTGAAAAATTATTTATAAAAATTAATTTAACAACGATGAAATAAATAATGAACAAAATATTACAGCATTTAACATTTTTACACTCCTTTCATATAAATAACTTTGGTTTTAAAGTTATAGAAAATTATCCACACTAGAATTATAACATTTATTATAAAAACTATATTTCTTATTAAATTCCTATTATATGATTGTTTTTCAAATTTATTATCATTGTCGAAAACGTGCAACCAAACGATTAATCATTGACTACGATGGTCCTTTTCAAACATTAAAATAACATCGATATGTTCGCTGCTTCAAAATAATTGAATGGTGATTTTTAAAATAAAATTCAATTATTTTGGTACGTTGCTCCGTCGTGTACCTTTCCCTGATAAATTTCCCAATTTTTATTTATAAAATTCTGAAAATAAGAGAAAAAAACACACTCGATACAGATGATTCCACACGAGGGTGAAGTGACTCATGATGATGAGAGGAAAAAAAGTATAAATTAATCAAACTCCTTCGTTCTTTTGTGCCTTTGTATATTTATCACTTAACAGACTGGTTTTTTAATAAATTGAAATATAAAAAATACTTTATAATTTCACAAATAAATAAGTTGTTCTTTCTTAATCCATAAATGAGAAAAAAATATTTTAGATGAAAAATTCTCAATAAATTATAATCAACAATATTTGTTTGTTCCTTATCAGTATTTTGATATAGATGCCATCTTTCTCAGAGCGCCAATGTGTATAAAAATCTACATTTTGAAATCATCTTTGTACGTAATCTTATTTACATATCACTGGTTCTTATATCTAAATGTATTTCTTTAACCCGTCATTAATATTTCATTTTTTTTTCCTGTGTTTATTTTTCATATTATTCTTACATTAATTTTCTATTTCGAAACGACTATTGCTGCTATTTCAACTGCGTTCAATAAATGTAAGTTTATGCTTCTTTCTTATTTTTATATGCGCTAAGATATTCTTAGTTACTTTAAAAAAATTCTAAACCACTTGTTATGAGTCGAAAAATTTTTATAAAAGTAAATTGTTTCAGAGAAACAGAAATTTATTGTAATTTTTTTATAAATTCAACAATGTACAATTTTAAAATTCTTAAATAAATGAATTATTGTTTACTTGTCTAATCAAATAGTTTGACGTACAAATCTAAGGTAAAATTTGTAGCACTTAACGAGTATTTTTTTGTGTCATTAAAAAGGGGAAAATATGACCTACCCTTTTTTTTAGTAATTATATATTTTACAGCAATAACATTGTAGGTTATTCAGTGGTACTTTCTCATTAATAAGTTATTCTTGAAATCGATTACTTGCCATGACAGACAGACAGATATATATATATATATATATATATACACATATATATATATATATACTTATATATATATATATATATACATATATATATATACACATATATATATATATATATATATATATATATATATATATATATATACTTATATATATATATATATATACATATATATATATATATATATACTTTATATATATATATATATATATGGTGACTGTGTGTGTATATAAGGAAGAAGAGAAACAGAGTACATCTGAAATATAAAATTACGAAACAAATATTACTCAGCAAAAAATAAATTAAGTAAAATTTATAAAATAATAGTGATCATCATTTGGTGAGTCTAAATAATGGAAATATTTTAATATAGGGTGATTTAACTCAGGATTATACACAAAAATATTAAAAAGAAAACGCAAATGTTATCCCCTATACCATTTTAGTTCAATTGTATTTTAGGATGGAATTGAACTAAAATACTAAATAAAACATAACATGACTTTTCTTAACCCCTGTGCCTCTTTTCAATACTTTCATGTGAAAACCCAAACTGAATCATCCTATATATTGTGTTTTTTTTTAAAAAAAATAATATTGTAATATTTGAGATAATTTTAATAATATATTTAGATCAGTTTTATAGAAAAAATAGAATTAAATTCATATTTATAAACAGTCTGCTTAGAAATATTTCACGACGAAAAAGGATATTGCACAGTTATTCGCATAGTAATTATATTTCAATAAAATTTTAAAATTCATATCAGTCAATTTATAATATATGGAATATTTTTAAAAGCATTTATATTGAAAACAAGACTTTTTTGTTTAATAATAGTGAGTATTAATTAAAACTGAGTATGAAATACGTGCACTAGTAAATTCTCACTATTATATACTGAAGTATTTTTTAAGCACACATTCTCAGTATTCTTTTTTTTTAAATAAATAGAAATTTAATAAAAATCTAAATACAAATAATTAAAAAGTATAAATTTTCTATTCATAAATATTTTAGAAAAAAATATTAACGTTTGATTTTTTTCAAGTAAATCACTTATTTTTTTATGAAAACAGAAATTCTGCCTAGGCTTTTGACTTTTAATAAATACATTTTTTTTAAATTCAGTATATAATTTTAATTTATTTTTTACTGTATATAATAACATTTATTAACTGAATTATGTCATATTTTATTTTATTTATAGAACAAAATTTTAAAGAATTATTAAGTAGTAGATTATTCAAGTAGTATACAATAAATAAAAAAAAATATTTTTAAAGTAAATTTCATTTGAAATAAAGGTTATCTATTGTTTTATAATTTTAATGTAATGTTACTGATGCAATTTAAAATTTAATAAAACTCTTGTTAGAAATTATACAAAATCATTAAAAATTATGATTATATTTTAGATATCAATATGAATTATTTTATAGGTACGATATATATATATATATATATATATATATATTTGTAATTACATTGTGTTCAAATAAGGTCTATCTTAACAACGAACGTTAATTTATGAAGCTAGTAAGACTTGATACACCTCTGTTTAATATTTTGAACATGTATTTCGTTGGAATTTTGAAACCATAAGCAAAACAAAAGTACTTTCTGAGGAAAGCAGTCATCATTTCATATCCAGATGCTATGTTTTCAACTTCAGCTGTGCAAGCTTTGTTAAATGCATCGTTGAATTTTGTTAGTGCTTGGGTCTTATATTATATCCGGTCATCTATGATATCCGGGTAAGGATTAAGCCCCCAACAATTTACTGACTTATGTTGACAGTAAATTAATACCACAAACGGTCTGAGATTCCAATTATAATCTAAAATTTGCGATGCACATTAGTTCTAGAAGGGACTGAATTACAGTACGCTGAGTAACAATTAATGAAGTAAATAATTTATTATATGAAGTGTACGAGTAAACTAATTAAAGTATAAAATGTAGTAAATAAGTTTTCATTTCTAAAATAAAATAAAATTTTTAATTTTCTTCAAATAATGACATAAACCTTCAATTTTATTTCATATTCAAATATATACAATTATTTTTTAGTTCGCTTATATGTTACATTTTTATTTTTATTAGTAAAAATATTACAGTGAAGGTTATAAAATTACCTTATAAAAATGATTTTTTATCCATCCACACGTACTTAGTCTTACACACACACACACACAATATATATATATATATATATATATATATATGTATATATATAATCATATAATCTAAATCCTAGAGATTGGGAAATATATTATATTTGTTATATTTCTGAAAATTGTTAAATGACAATAAAATGAAATTGGCTTATCATCACCTGTCGTCAAGCACACAGTATATGGAGCTTAAGTCAGCATGACTGGAACTGTTATATATCACAAATGTCATTTGCACAATAAGCTGCGCTAAAAGTTGGAAAAACTTTATTGATATTTCCGAAAGATAAATGTTTTTCAGTTTTAGTTAATTCTCTTTCTTTCTCTAAACGCAAAAAAATACAAATCCAATAGCGAATTTAAAGTATTTATATTATTTTTAATATATGTATATATATATATATATATATATATATATATGTGTGTGTATGTATAATAACTAAATAATAGTACATTGTAAAAATTGGGGTATTTTATTAGTTTTTAAGCTTATTTTTTCTAGATATTTTCATAAATTTAGATATGTTTTTAACAGAATTTCACAAATGTCAAGTAAATGTTTAATAATCTTCTTACTTACAATAAAAGAAAATGATTGTCATATGAATAGAAACTTAAATAGATGAATAGTTAATAAAAAGTTAGAAAAATTAAAAATAAATTACTAAAATGTGCATTCAATTACCATTTAATTTCAATCTTTTAGTAATCTTTCAGCATCGAATTTTTTGAAAGAGTTCTATATCAATTTTTATCCAAATTTTATTTAATTTGAAATGACTAGCGATACTTTCTTAGTACCGTAATTTGTTCTACAATTAATTTTTACAAATGTATTACAATATATTTTAGAACCAAAAAACTCTTAATTCGTTTCTAATTTATTCATTCTTATATTACAAAATTAAAAATGTCAAGAATGAAGGTTTTATTAAATTATAAGATGATAATAATTTCAGTTTAATCTAAAATCTTAATAGTCTTGTTTTCATGTTTATCTTCGTTTATTATTCTATTCGAATCTTGTACACTATGTATTAGTTTAATCTTTTAGAACTAGTTTTGACTTTTGTTAACGTAAAGTAGATCTGAAACTTCAGGTAGATGTTCAGTTCAATATTTATTTCAAGTGATAAAATTTAACATCGGTCATAAAAGAAAAGAACTCCTATGTTAATTATAGAATTTGTATAGAAAAATTAGAGTAGCATGTATTTTTATCTAAATTATTATTTCTCTTTTTCGTTTTAAATTAAGTATAACAGCTTATGAAACATCAATAAATATAAAAAGATGTACTTATTTAAACAAGTATAATATCAAAAAACTTTTCTTGAAACATTTTTTTAGGTTTGTTTTTATGTAAAAACATTTATGAATTAATCTATTTAATTTTCGGGTTTAGTATTAAAAACGTCATCTCAATAAAAAGTAGTAATACTTTTATATAAAATGTCAGTCTATCTTGGACTCCAGTATTTCTTTATAAAAAAGAATATTTATTAGGAAAGGAATATTCATTTTTTTTCTCTCAAAAAAAATCTGTATAACTGGCACTTTCAGGATAACTGAAATTCTACCAAATTGTATAAAGAAACACACAAGTATTGAACATTTTTCATTAAAAAAATATGTAAAAATATGTATAGTTATCACTGAAAGAAAAAATTCATTTTTTAAGTTAATTTCTGTACATTGAGATAAATTATTGAATAGTTATTTCATAATCAATCTGTTTGAATTAAAAAATAAAATATTTTTTTTAATATGTTAATTGCGCATACCAATTACAATTTCAAAGTTGAAACAAAAATAAAGTGGTTTTAACTTACCAATAAAAAGTTTAATTTCATAAAACTGGTTATGTTTTATTAAAGTAAACATGCTAAGACATTGTTTATTATCTACCAAACTGAAATAATTCTTCTTAAAAATCCATTGTAAATTCTTATGTTAGAAATTACTTTGCTGAATAATTTACATATCAATTATTAAATCTTTATTAGACAATCTCTCTTGACTTCAATTAACTTTTTCACATTACAAGTAATCCTGAATAATTTTACATAGAAAATCAGTCTTAATATGCAATTAAAAGTTTTTAATAGAGATAGTGAATTTCAAGTTTCATTTGTAACACATGCATTAATTCTTTTTCTTTCCTATAAATTGCAGTATTTATGCAATCAAGATTTCTACTTAAACTATTATTACAAGTACCGGACTTGAATTAAAATCTATGTACGACATAGAAATACTCTAATAGTAAAACTTTTCCAATTCTTAAAATTTTTAGGTTCGAAAAAATTAAATAGATCATGCGAAATTCGTAATAAATTGATTTATTTATAAAATATTTCTTAAAGTTTTGAATCTATCTTTAATTTTTATACAATCACAATTACTATATTTAAATGTTGTTTCCGAAATATACCACACTCTTTAATAGATTTTTTATTTATTATTTTAAATTTTCAGGTAAACATGTTAAGTTTTATTAAAACAGGATCGCCAGAGAAACTGACAAATTTCAAAATGCAATAATTAAATGAATTTTTATTTTTACAAAATTTCCTTTACAATTCTAGTAGAGTATATCGGGCCATTTTATTTTTTTTAAAAAAAGCGCTTGATAGATGAGCACTTTTTCAACGCACGCATTCCTGTAATTTTATTTTGAAATTTTCCATTACGAGTCTTAACATGTCTAGTGGAATCCTTGCTATTGCTTCTTGAATTTTTAATTTAAGTTCAGATATAGCGTGTGGACAGTCAATATGCATCTTGTTCTTTAAATAACCCTCAAGGAAAATAATCACACGCTTTAAAATCTAGGGATCTTACTGACCAAACAACATCTCAATTTTTAGAAATGCTATCATTTAGAAAGAGTGCTCCTGCAGGAGCCTTGGGCACTTTACCGGTATAACTTCTTGTCCCATCTTGCTGGAACCATGTAATTTGCGGAAATCAAATTAATACTTGCCTTAAAAATGTTGCAATCATATCAGTGTATTTTTGTCGTCTTCATAGAAGAATGGGCAAGTAAATGTCATACCATGCAGTATTTTTTTCACTATCCAGCGGCTTCTAATGTGATTCAAATGATTCTCATCAATGCAATATCAACTATTCTGCTTGCTCACATAACCGTTTAAATAAAATTGCGCTTTATCTGACATTGTGAATTATGTTTTCATCTTCATCTAAACACGCTAGCATATTTTTTAACTCATGAACAATTGTCATTTTGTACAGATGAAAATTAAAATTTTTATATAACATACCGATGTGTTACTAATGTTCACTGCAGATGAGTGTTTACGGGCCGAACGTCGTGGGCTTCGCGTTATAGCAACTCGAACACTGTCAATGTTTTCTGGTGTTCTTACTGTTCTTCTAGACCTTTAATGCTTCATATTTGATGTGGAACCGGTTTCTCCAAATTTCTTAACCCACAAGTTGATGATATGAGTGCTCGGTACCAGCCCACGACATGTTATGTTATAATAGTGAAATAGCCATTGTACAGTTGTAACAGACTCGCCATTTTTATAAAATGATTTCACAACGAAAGCTCAATGTATACTAGACAAATATCCATGAATAACTAAAAATGTATCACATAACTTTACCTTCTATCTCCAAAGTTATATGAATAAGCCTGATTTTAAAATTACCCACTCTACTGGCCCATCCTGTATTGTGTCTTCCGCATAGAGTCAAACGTTTATTTGATTCAATTCCTAAGTCATAATTAGGTATAAATAACTTCATATTTTTATTAAAGCTGTATTAAATAGTATTCTTTAAAAATATAAAAAATAATTTATCAAAATTCGTATGCGCAATAATCGGAAATAGTAATTATATTCAACTGAAACTTAAGTAAGAGGCTATTTTTATAAAATATGATAACATTTGTATTTTAAATATAATTAAATATAAATCAAATTAGAGAATATTTTAAAGTAGAAAGATCTTTACCTTTTCAATCGGTAGTGAAAATTCAATTGACCATGTTGTTATGGTCAATTGATTGTTAGTCGTTAAAGGAACTGAAAACATTCAACGAAGCGTTCTAGAAATAATAAACCACTATAAATTTTGTATATGTATATATATATATATATGTGTGTGTGTGTGTGTGTATTATCCTTAACAATTCTGTATATTAAAATCAAAACACCAAAAGCGGACTACATTAATGATTTTACATAGAATAGTTAAACTAAATTCGTATAGAGATCATGGGCATTAACTTATCGAGTACAATACGGCTGTCTTTTTAAACAGTTATTGTTCTAAGTATATTGATTTTTGTCATTTATAAAGGTGAAGAAAATAAAAAAAAACACCTGTATTAAAACGAAACGGAACGCACACAGAGTTAGATTTATGGTATGGGTTTTCATCTGTTCTCGCAACTACAAAATGCATTCATGTGGGTGGAATTTCTATACATGAAAACGATTTGAGTCAAGTATTTCTAAAGAAAAATGCTCGATTACATATAATAATCATTTCCATAAACAATGATTTTGATATTTTATAAATTGAAGATCATTTCATATTTTTTATTCTGTAATTAAGGATAACGATATAAAATGTCATTATATCAATATATTTTATGAATACATCGAAATATTTTCACGAATCAATTTTTTCATCCTGTAAACAAAAGAAAATGCCCAATTAAAATAATTCAATAAATTATTCTGATTAACATTTATGCGCATTTTGATACAGAGTCTAATATCCTCAAAGCACCAAAGCGTAGAAAATTTTCCATAAAATATCGATATATATATATATATATATATATGTAAGTATGTATGTATATACTAAGAAATATCGGTATTTGATGTTGAAGTTAAGTTTTTATTTTCATTTTTTTTAATGTAATAAAAACCGAAATTAAACCTCTAAATGGGAAAATAATCACATATAAAATCAATGTTAACATTAATTAAAGTTTTTTACTTTGAAAGACTCGTACTTTTACATAAAGGTTTTTTAAATAGTTTATTTGTTTATTGTCAAATCTACTGCCTATCATAGTCATGTAACAACCCTTAAAAATAATCTGATATCTAGTACACAGACTAACTGGTCATCTCTGAAACTTTATTTTTGCAACTGTCACTACAAGTAAATTTGGGGAACATAAGAGTCGTATTGATACAAAATAAAAAAAAAATTAAGTTTAAATTTCTTAGATATTACTGATTTTTGTTATTGGTGTGATTAACATTTTTTAAGTTACTATCAAATGAACTTGATTTCTTAATGCAATAAGATATTATTTAAAATGTCAATTCCATAGTGTTGATAGGAATCATTGTAAACTAACTTTCTTTTCTTTTTGTTATATTACAATTTTTTTGATAATAATATCAAAGTTTATATTTTAAATAAACAGGTAATTACGAGATAAACAAGTACCGACGTAAAACAAATATGATTGTTTTAAATCTAACCATTTTTTTTCAATTAGAATAATATTTTACTATATATTTAAACAATTTAAAAATATATTGATATACACTAATATGTAGACGTATCTTACGTAATATTTCAGACCATATATATATATATATATATATCAGTATATATTATTATTTACTTTATTTTTAATAATTACTTGACAATAATGAAATCCAGAGTTAATACTGACAAATATTTACTAAAGACTGTATAAAAAGTATATTTAGAAGCCCGTATTTTTTTTCTTTATTAATCCACCATAAAATTCATAATTATTTGAAAACATTCCACGTTATACAATTTTTAATTCTTAAAAATATTTTATGAAAAATTGAAAGTATAATGAATATTGTGTACTTAATCCTCTTAAGCTTTAAGAGGATTAAACTGTACACATTATTAAATGAAAATAAGAGAAATTGTGAAAAATTACTTATATTTTTTTCCAATTCGTTTGATTACTTTTATTGTTTTATTAACGTTTATTTGAAAAAAGTGACAATTCCACTTTTCAGATAAGAGAATATATATATATATATATATATATATATATATATATATATATATGTATATATATATGTGTGTGTGTGTGTATTGTGTGATTAGTACCTTTTATATAAAAAAATATTTTATAATTAATAATGATTACATTCCAAATAAAATTATAATTGAAAAATATTACATTTTTACGAAATAATTACTAAAGATTTATATATATATATATATATATATATATATATATATATATATATGTATATATATATATATATGTATATATAGAGAGAGAGGCAGAAAGAAGGATAAAAGATAGTTTCCACATAAAATAAAGTTAAAAATGAATATTACATTCGTCATGTTAATTAATTTTTAATTATTAACTGTGAGTACCCGATTATTTTTATTATTTTTCCTTTAATTATAGAACAATTCAGTGAAATAACTAATTGTTTGAAACAAATGAAAAGTAATTCCATTTCAATAATAAAAACATATGTCAACACTGTAGATATTATTTATTTTAATTTTAATTTCTTCGACATTTAATAAAACACAGATTTTATCATATTTGTTAACATTTTTTTATGATTTGGACTAACGTATGCTAATAAACTTAAATTATATATATATATATATATATATATATATATATATATATATATATATATATATATATATATATAATTTCGAGACATTCATTGTGAGTCTCATAATCAATTAACATTATGTTCATATTAAAAAAGAGTAGTTGATATATATTTTTTAAAAAAATTAGCGTATATACACAATTAGAGCTTAATTCCTTGTCTTCCATAAACATGATGTAGGGACATAGCTGAATTTTTCATTCACTATATTTTTATAAAAATGGCGACTTAAGTTATATTAATGTATAAAATTAGTTTTATTCTTTCTTCTTCTTCTACTATACTATCTAAAAATTGGCTATATATATACATATATATATATATATATATATATATATATCTATATATATATACAGAAATATACATATATATATATATATATATGTATATATATATATACATAAATATATGTATATATATATATATATATATATATATACACACATATATAATAATAAATTTTAAATTATTTCTTCTTTAATACTTAAAAATATAGTTGTTTTCTGCAAATGTATGTCTGCGAAAATAAATAAAAACTGTTTAAGAAACTAAGGTTGGATTTATTTATTTGAATTTTGCAATTACAAAAGGATTTCATTTAATCTGTTACTGTTTATTAACAAAATGCATTTTTTACTTTCAGTTCAGGATTTTTCACTCGTAATTCCAAATCATTTTTCTATCGATTTGTCTACGTTACTAGTTTTTTGAGAATAGTCACTTGACGACTCACTTATGTTATTGTTAACTAAACTTATGCGACAGATTAAATATATAGTCTCTAACTAGATTTTCTGGAAGCATCCAGATTCTTCTTTAGAATGTTATCGAGAATTTTCTAGTAGTTGTAAAAATCTTTGAAACTAAATTGTCAAGATCTTCAAGAACTTTTACAATCTCATTTTGTAAGTGACTCTAGAACTTTCTGGAATATAATGATTCTTTTAATTTTTGTCTTGATTATTTTCTACAATTTATGTAAAATGAAGAAAAAATTATGTTGGTGTTTTGTTTCATAACTGAAATGTCAGTAATATTATTTTTGAAATATTTTAAGGAAAAATGCATTAAAATTTTTCTTGTATAGAAAATCATCTAAATTTATTACCTTCAATTAATAGATTAAAGTTTTATTAATCAGTAATCAAAGATATAATTCGTGAGGAATTGCTTTTTTTTAATTTATCTATTTAAATGGGTAAAAAGTATATCAGTAGACAATTCAATAAAAAAATCAAAACAAAATATTTTGTATATACTTAAAAAAATCAATGCCTCTAGATATTAATTTATTTTATGTAGAAATAATTAATTTATGAATTTATTTTTGGGAACTTTTCATATGTTGCTACTAATTTAATATATTTTTTCATTGTTGTTTATTGTTATTTCTATATTTTAGAAAAAATCTATACTTTTTCGAAAGGTAATAATATTTATACACAATTTTTTTTACACAATTATATCACACATTTTTTTTAAGTAATATTTGTTAAAATTTGTGCGTTGAAGGAAGATTTCTATAGAAAATGTATTTACCATCCTATTTATTCATCTCTCTTGTGTTTATTAATATATTAATAATAATAATAAAATGGTAGATGTACACTGCAAAACAGATTGAAGATATAACTCTTAATTCGAAACTTTTTATTACTTTTTTATACCAAGCACAAAATATAACCATTGTTTAAGATATTTTCAAAAGTTGCGTTGATTTTTCTCTAACAGTTTATCAGTTTCCCATAACAATTATTTTTTCACTATTTTTTACTTTATTGCTTTGCAGTAGTAACCATTTTAATGGTGTTTTTAACAGTGAACATTTAATAGATTTTTTAAAATTAGAGTACTTCTATTTCTTATCGTAAACTTCTTTTTCATTTATGTATCACTTCACTTACTTTTTAAGGTTTGGCTAAGTAACAAGAATGAACTGTCAAGTGGGAAGGAAAATTTATGACAATTTATTTCCTTTCCTGTAAATTGCATCTGCAGCTCGATAAAAATGTACTTAAATACTTCATAAAATTCATAGAATCCATACGTTATTCTATACACTTGTATTAAAATTCATAAGTTATAAAACTTTTCCAAGCTATATCTCCAAAATATAAAACTTAAGATGTTTATGAAAACAGTTATGAAAAACGATTTAGAAACGTTTTATCCTAGAATTTTATGATAATCGCATTGAGAATAAATTAGAATAAAATATTTAGTTTTATAAAGGATTTTGATAAGCATATATATATATATATATATATATATATATATATATATATATATAGAGAGAGAGAGAGAGAGAGAGAGAAAGAGAGAATGTTTCTTTGTGCAAATTTTGAATATTTAATAACCAAACACCCATTTTTTATACTAAAAGATATACCTCTAGGTGTCAATACAACTAGAATTAAACATATAAATAATAATAAATAAGATATAAATGTTATTATATAAGTGTTTTCTGAGGTATCATCCACTTAACTATTGAATTTATCAATTCAATAAAAGCATAAAATTCAGTTATTTCTTGCTATTGTTAATAAATTTTAGTGGATTTTTATTTTATTCATGTTGAAGTTTGATAAAATCACCTTTATCTGCTTTTTACATTATTGAATTGAATTTCGCAATTTCCTTTTTATTTACTTGATTGTATTGATTTCTGAAATATGCTCGACTGCTTTTCTTGGACGTCGGTGATTGTCTTGATAACAATTTCTTGCGTTTCTGGTAGATATCGTTTTCCATAAAAGTTTTTTTATGTTTTTAATTTATTTATAGAATACTTTACACATTTTTTATTCATGTTTTTGGGTTCTAAATTTATATAAAACTGTTTTTTTGAGATTATCGGAACATTTCCATGTTTTTATTTATTTAAAAATAAATATATAATCCTATATATATATACATATATATATATATATATATATATATGTATGTATGTGTATATATATACGCATATATGTGTGTAGGTTTGAAAGTGTTTGCTCACTTTTTTCAGACATTGTATACTTTACTATAATCATATATTACTATTCAACTTGAAAAATTTTTTTTGAATTATTTTGAAAATATAATTCAATAATTATAAATGCATTTTCTTATAAATTGATGAAATAAATTGATTATCTTGATTGATCTTATTGATTCTTATCTTAAAATAAAATATAATATTAATTGTTTTATTTTTAATATTTATTTTTGAATAGCGATATATAATAATAATATTTCAATGTAATTTCCAAATTATTTTCCATTAAATTACTGTGTTTAAAATTTAATATAGCAATTTCTTTAAATATGGAATGTTCTTATTTAGTTTAGTAAATAAAGTGAATTTAATGTATTGAACTCTTTTAATTGTCTTAAATAAAAACTTATTTTATTAATAAATTACACTAGTTTAGAATAAATTTTCATATTGCTTATACATTAAGAAAAGATTTGTTTTAATATTTAAAGTCAATCTAGTGAATTCACGTATTTATTTAAGAATGTAATACATATATATATATATATATATATATATATATATATATATATATATAAATGAATAAGTGGAATAAAAACATGCTCATTTATTAATTGAATAAATTGATAAATATTTTTTTTTGCTATTTTGAATCTATTTAAAAAACTTGCTCTCTTTTCCCAACTCTGGTTTTATAATACGTCATTAGGTATTCATGGATAAAAAACTTTGTTCTCTAAGACCCGCATGTGAAATTGAAGAAATACAAATTGTATTTTATGCATACTCCAGCTCTGGTATTTGATTGATCCAATATCGATGCACAGTTTCGTACTAACTAGAAAATTTATATTCAACGACACATCTATATTTCACTGTTCATCCGGCCTTCTTTACTTTCACAACTGTGTCGGAAATTGAGTACGAATATTGATAAATGTTGCAAATAGTTTCATTGACATATTTCCGGTGTATTAGTTATAGACAAAAGCAGGAAAAAAGCCAACCGTATATTGTGTAGACACAAAAAGTTGTATATTGAAAAAACAATCTTAATGGAGTAACACAGTACTTAATTTTTTTACTTTATGCATGATTGAGCTTTTCTTAAATAATTCGTATTATTATTTTGAATTCATATATTTCAGTAGAATTTGTAGTATTTTAGTATAATCCAAATATTCATTTTTAAATTTTTAAACCAAATACATTATTCATAAGTAAATTATTATTTATATTATTATATTCAGTTTAAAATGTAACGTTTGGGTAATTTTTATTTTGTTGTAATTGAAATTAAAGGATTATTTTCACTATTCCATTTAATGAACATTTCTCATATGTTTTAATAATAAAATTTGTATCATAAAACACTTTTTTATCTATTATAAATTACTTTTATTATATATTATATATATATATATATATATATATATATATATATTATATATGTTATATATATATATATATATATATATATTATATATGTTATATATATATATATATATATATATATATATATATATATATGTTAACATTTTTGATGTTTTAAGCTATTAAGAACACAGAAGTTATAGGAGATATGAAATATTTTATTTATAATCTAAATATTGCCCTTAAAATCCATTTTTTCCTGACAAAAATACACAGACACTACTCTTCCACATAACCATAGTTTTTCACATACACACACGCATATATGTATATTTATATGCATATATATATATATATATATATATATATATATATATACAGTAAATTCTTAGTATACATAGGAATAATTACTTTTTTGAAAGTCACACTTGGAATAAAAAAATACCGATTTAATTTCCAAAATAAATACATAAATACTTTCCCAATATCGTATTTCTTATAAACACAGGTTTTGGTTACGTGTTTTATATTGAACCACTGATATAATCTGTACTAGAAGTGCATATATATTTGGAAAGAATTAAGCTATTTTAAAAACTAAAGGAAAAAAGATAATGTATTGAATAATATTTTTTTAAATATATTGTTTTGTATACACACACGCACACATATATATATATATATATATATATATATATATATATATATATATGATATATATACACATATATAAATATATATATATATATATATATATATATATATATATATGAAACTGTAAAATAACAAATTTAAAGAACAATCTTATATGGTTTACAATTAAACTTTCGATGATATCAATTTAGTGTAATATTAATAAATTAGTCGCAATAATAAACTAAATGGAAGATTTTTAATCATAATATAGTTCTTCCCTGTAAAAAAATTATCTGAAATGCATTTTTAATGACTGAATCAACCACAAAAAGTTCTAATCAAAATTAATCTATAAATTCGCTAAGGAACAGAAAAATATGATGTTTCTGTACCCTGATGATGATATGTTACTTGTGGTAATGATGACATCATCATCGAAATGTCCAAAAGCAACAATTAAAAATGGTCGATAATTAATTATTGAATATTTTTGATAACAAAATTGTGACATTTGAGGTTAGTAAATATTTATTTATGAATAATTTTCATTACTTTTAATAAACATATATATATATATATATATATATATATATATATATATATATATATATATATATATATGTATATCTAAATAAAATTTATCCACAAAAAATTCAATGACGTCGACTTATTTATTTATGACGTCAAAGTTTCTATGGTACCCAAACATCTTTATCACATATATAAAATAAAACGCTGCATTTTTTTTGGGATAATGATTATATAGACATACTAACATATATATATATATATATATATATATATATATATATATATATAACATATATATATATATATATACATATTTAAAATATCTTTGTTTCATTCGGTTACATGTACAGGCCTATAATTGACAAATGGGCGAGCGCAGAGAGCAGAGGGCGAAGCCCCTTAGTATATACATATATACATATGTGTATATATATATATGTGTGTGTGTGTGTATGTGTGTATTACTTATTATTTCAAATTAAAAACAAATAAATGATCAGTAACATATTATTTATGACAAACAAAATTAATAAATTATATTTTGAATAAGAAAGGTATTAAATATATTTAATCTAAAAAACATCAAAGACTCTCCATATTGCACGAAGATTCAATAGACTCAAGTTTTATACGAAGTGGAAAGCTTCGCAAAACTTTTCCGTTATTTGTTTGTTATACGTAATCTTGAAAAAAGGATAACTCGACATTACATTCTAACAAAAATAAATTGCTACAGTGTTTCTTAGTCAATATGGTTGAAAATATGTATTTGTATGGAACATGTATATTTTGTTCTTATTTTTTTTCGAATTTTATATACTTATGTTGAAGTAAAAGAAGTGTACTACACAAAATCTGTCAAATATATTACTTTGTTTTTTATTCCTGATAACATTATATGATTATATTCATTTATGTATATATATTTGTAGAATGTATATTTTTCAAAAAGATTTTGATAAGAATTTATTTTTTTATAAATAGGAATTTTATACCATTTTTCTAAAAAGAAACGAAATCAGCTGTAGACTTTTAAATATGATTCCTTATAATATAATATTTTCTTAATACATTCATTAGTATAAAAAAATATTCTGTACTTCAATAATTGAAAAAAAAAAAAATTCGAATTGATTATGCAATATGGTGATAGACTAAGTTAACTAGTATATAGATAATTTTTTTTAATTTAAAAAATATGTCTTAATGAAATGTTAACATTGTGAATGTATTTACTTTCACATATAAATTATATCCTCACTAACCACAGAACAGTTTTCTGATTAAAAAAAGTTTAATAAATGATTATTGATGGCATCAGCCTCAGAACGATAAAGTACAGAAAAATATTCACGGAATAAAGATTTTTCTGTATCTTAGTGTTCTAAGGAAAATGAAATTGCTATCAAAATTCGCACATGGAGCTATCGAAAAGGATCGATAATCGATTATTGAATAATTTTGATCAGAAGTTTTTTATGATTTATGAGGTCAAAAAATTATTCATTCATGAAATTAGAAAATAAGTTTTTCAAATTTATATCAATGCGGAAACGAAAAAATAAGTAGTGAATTATCTTTGACACATTCTCGATTAAATATTTCTCTATTTTGTATAGAGAAACTAAGACTTTCGGTTAGTACAAAGTACGATGATGAATAAAAGATCGGTACTTAAAATATTTATTTATATTTTTATGTCTCTTCATATTTAAAGGATACATTCATTGTTGATTTTGAAAATATTGTTCATTTAAAAACTGCATACATTTATTTTAAATTAATTGTTTTTTCATCCAAATATAACTATTAGTATCCGTTTACTTAATCCTTTTATTATTTTCATAGGTGGTGCCGTTACATTTGTTTTTTCTTTTTTAGCATTATATTGAATTATAACTCTTAGAAGTTATTATTATTTTGATAAACAATTCGATTTTTAAACTTGAAAACTCTATTTTAATTGCTTATTTATCCATATTTTTCACCATCGATTATCATTTACTATAAACATAACTTATCTTTATATAAATATGGCTTATTCTTTGATGATACTTACAAGTTTTACAACACTATTTTATAATTATTAGTGTGAAAACTGAATAAGAATATTTGAAAATATTCTTAAATATTTATAATAAGTATAAATATTCATTTGATGCACATTTAAAGTAAGTTTTAATTTTCGAATAATAATTAGTACGGATTTTCGACGTTTGTAATCATGTTATTTTTTTAGAAAATATTTCTGGGAACATTGTCTAACGAATTAAATAAACTAAAATAATAGTTTTTTAATATTCAGTATCCCAAATTTTTTACAAGTTTTGTTTATTCATTTATCTTATTGAAAAAAATGTTTTAAACTATTTTAAATTAATTTCGAAACTATGTATTTATATAATTATTAAAATATGTATGTATACTTATTATGTATATATAGTTTTTTTTCTTAAAAAATTAACAGATTTATAATTAATTGTAATTGAAAATAAATTGATACCATTTTTGGAACGAAATTGTTTAATTTATTTTTACAATGTCTTTATATAAGTTATCAGAACTTGTTAAAGTTTTGAAATATAAACGAATATTTTTTTATTAAAATTAGAATTTTCTGTTTAATTAAATGTAATATAAATTTAAGTTCCTAATAAAAAGATTACCACTATTTTATAATATATTTATTTACTTAATTTTAATGACATATATTCAGTTTTAAATATCTAGTTTTTTTTATTTTTTAATAAAAAAGGCAATTGTGTGATTAAAATAGTTTTGATCTGAATTTATAGAATTAATATTATTTATTTATAAATTATAATTGTCTTTCGAATGTAGTAGTGAATTCTACTTACTACTAAGTAACTTGATAAATACATCATTATTAAAATTTTATACTACATACATATATCATTTATACAAAATGAAATGGTATTTATCTAATTTTTATCAATCACATATTAACTATGTATTTAATATAAAATTTTACTTAATAATTTATAGAAGTTATAGCGATTATTTTATACTTAAATATAGAGATGAAAAGTAAAATCTAAAATAAACTGTTCGCAAACATATTTTCATGTCCCTGTCATTGACAAAACCAACAATAATCCCACAAAATCAGCAGTCGCGTCAATCGTGATCGTGAATATTGATTTTGGATTTAAAAGTAAACTTGTTGAAAATTATCTCGATTTACACTTACAAATAATATATAATGAATATTTATGAACGTATATATATATATATATATATATATATATAGAAAGACAGAGAGAGAAAAAGAGGGTGACATGTTTGTATTAATAGTATATAAATTTAACGACTTTTTAAAAATCTTATTTTTTTTATTTTTCCTATTAAATACACACACATATATATATATATATAAACACGTTATTTACTATACCAATGATATATGGAGAATAAAAGTTATATCATCATATTTATTAATAATAAGAAATATTTTTAAAACAAGTAAATTATTAAAATAAATATTTTTAAAAAATGTAGTATCACAATTTTGCAATATGTTTGAAAAATGGGTAAATTTATATTTTGCTTACATTTACTATTAGATCTTTTTACATATCCTGTCTTCATTATCTTCACAAAAGTCTTTCATTAAATTATATAAATAAGTCATTAATATTCATTTATTAAATAATTTTAGATTGATAATCAATATTTTATTATCTTTGATAAAATCTTATTGTTTGTTATTATTAGTTAAAAAATGTTTTAGCAAATAAAAGAAATTGAGTATTGTGAAAGAAAAAAAGGATTTTCATGTGCAATTTTCTCTTTAAATTACACAAAGTACTAATAGAACTCAACTCAACTAATTAAGTGAGTTAGTAAATTGGAACGAATACGTATTTCAACACATAATTCTAATTATAAAAACTATAAAAATACAAAAAGGAGTTTGTAGATCGAAATACATAAAAAAGTACTATTTATTATATATGTTATTGTATTGATCAACAAATAATTATATACTTATGTAAGTTTTATTGATAATTAATTTTATTATTAAAAGGGGTATATATACATGCATATGTACATATACATATATATATATATATATGTACATACATACATATATATATATATATATATATATATATATATTATACGTGTGTGTATGTAAACCTATATATTTATAGATGTAAACCGAGCTATTTTTCCATTTCGTTGCATGTATAAACATTTTAACATTTATTTCCTGTTTATATGGAAGGCGGGTTTATCATATAACCTTAAAAACTTTTACTGCAGAAAGAGGAAATGTACGTAATTCTTGTAAGCAACGTGATAAAATAAAATGCAGTGTACTTTTTTGATACGGAAAATAATATATGTATATATTTTTGGTTAGTTCTTTATAACTAAATGAAAATTCGTGTTACAGACATATTATTTACCAAATCGCTAATGAATATATAATTATTGAATAAGGAACAAAGTAAATATTGATTTGTATTCAACTTGTATACTAAATTTATTTTTGAAACCCTTGAGAGCTTAGATTTCAGTTAATCTAAACTGTAAGGATTTAAAAAAAAATAGTATACAAGTTAGATATGAATCAATATTTACTTTGTTATTTATTCAATTATTCAACATTAATATGTGCTGAATTAATAAATTATTTATTTTGGAGAATATACACATTGATGAAAAATCGTTTCGCGGTTACAAGTTTGTCATAATCACTGAAATTTAGAATTGTCAGAGTTGACACATTTTTAAGTTCTTTATTACATATACTATTAAGTTTAATAATTAATTCGGTGGCTTTAAATTAAATCAAGCGTAACTTTATTTCGAATTAAAATATTATCTCGTGCCAATATTAACGTTTAGAACTACTATATATCTTGGCCAAGCAGTTGGCATAACCTCGCAAAACAGCAGTGAAAACGACAGCGTCCGAAAAGCAGCACATTAGTTAATATATATATATATATATATATATATATATATATATATATAAATATATATATATATATATATACTCGTATATATATATATATATATATATATATATAAATATCTATATACTCGTATATATATATATATATATATATAAATATACATTTCATAAACACAAAGATATACATTAGTGTATATATTTGAATGGGTTTATGTAGACATAAATGAAAAACAATATCGATTTGTCTGACATTACCGACAGTTATACATGCAGTATTAAGCGGTACAATTTCATCTTTAAATAAATGGTCATTTTGAAGTTGTTATATTAAAATAACTCTCATGTTGTATTTTAAACTGTCTACAACAGATGGTTTTAAATACACAAAACTTCCTGTCAGATTTTTGTAATCTAACGTATTAGGTGTAAAAATTAACTCTTTTCTTTTAAATTGAATCAATCATAACTCTGTTGTAAATTAAAATATTTTTTCATCCTCTGAGGATTTAAGTGTTAAGCTTAAGATTTAAAAAAATCAATATATCTTAGCCAAACAGTTGGCATAACTTTAAAAAGTAGTGGTTAACACGATGATGTCCAAAATCAGCATATTAGATATTGCATACTTTCGTATTCCAGTTGCAAAAAATGCTGCTGAAGCCGAGGGAATGATTTTTCAGCTTTGATGGAAGGTGTTATGACGCATAGAGTATGCAAAAAATGTAGAACAGTGGAAGAGGTTCAAAAATGTATTACAAGTTCATCGACTCAAAGTCGCCATCTTTTTTTCGATAAGGAATTCGTCAGTTACCCCACAGATAAAACAAAGTTATCAAAATATCTCCCATTATACAAAATAATAGGAGACATTTTGAGGATGGAAATGTATTACAATTTTCCGTGAACATTATTTTTTTATAAAAGACACATGAAATTAATTTGTACAACTAATATATTTACATAACATTATTTATTGCAGAACAATACGATTGAAATTAACAAATAATGTTTTATTATAAATATTGTTTCATACATTTGATTATCGACATTACTTTTCGCCCTTAATTATTGATAAAACGCTTGATAAATTAATGAATGGATAAAACTTATACAAAATTTAAATGATCTATTGTCTTTATTTTTAATAAAATCCAATATATCTTCCTAATCGTTGTTGCCTCTTCTAATCTTTTGGATATTTTTTGATTTTCAGTTAATTATTCATTGCTTTAATCGTTCTTTTCTACGTTTAAATATGTTCTTTTTATTTCCATTACATTCATAATTGTTTTTATTGTTATTATTGTATATATAAATAAATATATATATATATATATATATATATATATATATATATATATATATATATAAGCTATAACATTAATAAAATACTTTATTAACGAATACATAGAAGTATAACACATACATGCAGTTTTTATATTTCCTATTTACATTTTGTTTACAAGTATTCCAATTGGGCTTTCGAATTAAAGATGGAGAAGAAGCAAATAACAGCAATTTTTGTACGAGTTCAAAATGGATAGTAAAGCAGCAGAAACTGCTTGTAAACTAAATGATGATTTTGGTGCGGGTACCGTTAAGGAACGTATGGTTCATTGGTGGTTCCAAAAATTTCGTACTTGGGACGAGAGCCTTGAAGATGAAGCAGGTCGTGGGTGACCTTGTTTTTTAGTTCATAATGACCAATTGAAGGTGTTAGTAGAATCCGAATCACGCACAAAATTCGAGAGCTTGCACAAAAGTTAGGCGTTAGTCATTCAATAATTCTCGACAGCTTAAAATAGCTAGGAAAATCAAAAAACTGTAAATGTATATGGATTTGAAGATCATAAACCGCATGATAAGAATACAATATATTAATATAAGTTCGTCATTTAAAACTATACTTATAATTAAAAAATGTATTAAAAATATCATAATTACTTAATTCTTTCCTCACATTGCTATTGTAATAGATTTGTAATTTACTTTTTTTAATGTTTTTATCCTCGGATTACTATTTATTATGTTCACTGTATTATTGATATATGCTATAATATATATATATATATATACACATACATATATATATATATATATATATATATATATATATATATGTATATATATATATATATATGTATATAATAAGATGTATAAAGTTAAAAATCTATTAAATTCTAAACTTGAAATCAAATTTTAAAATTACTTAGACATGAGAAGTTATTTTTTATTGAAAATTTATATTGTCTTAACTTCAAATAAATTATATATTAATTCAAAAAACAATTTAGTTATTGCTATTCTATCTTACATTTTATAGTAAACATTTTGCTCATATATATATATATATATACATATATATATATATATATATATATATATAATTACTTATTTGTTTATAACTACATGTTTGTAAATATACTAGTATGTTTTTTTTCTTAATATTGTATTTTTAAAATTCAGTTGATTAAAAATTTTTGTACGTTTATTGTAAGTATGAAGAAGATATTAATCTAATATTTGGCGAAAGAAATAAATTATCAAGCAAAATTGTATATAAATAGAATATAATTATGTTCAACTTTCGATATTAAATATTTAAAAAAAAGTTGAAGCTGAATCTAGTTTTTTATTTAAGAAAAGAAAATTCATAGATATATATTTCTTTATAAAATAAAAAGTAAATATTTGACAAGGTTGCAATGTATATATATATATATATATATATATATATATATATATCTAAATGATTTTTTCAATTGAATACATATTATTTATTGTAATTACTTATATGTATATTTTTCAATTGTACTTCTTCTTTTATATGATCACACTTTTTTAATGTAAGTTCGTTTCCATTTACACGCTTTTATTCTAGTCACTTTTATATCCGTAGTAATACTGAACATCAAAGGATGTATATTTTTATTCTATTTTACTGCACTTACGCTTGCCGCAGATACAAACAAAATGTTATAAGGAAATGAGAACATCTTGTACTTGTTTGATGTTGTCTAACAAGTTAATAAAATCTTGAATATAAAAGAAAAATAAAGTAAATGAAATTATTTATTATATATATTAAAACTTGTAGCTGGAAAGATTTCTTATTTTTTTTACAAATATTTTTTGAAACATATTTAATCGAAATTAAATAAAATCATATTTAAATACTAATAATACAATTGAACTATTTTAATATATGCCTTGAATTTCACATTGATCTAATACAATGTTGATTTTTGTTTAGAAGATATTGTTATATACTTATTTAATTATATTAAAATATGATACAATAGTAACGAAAAATGTTATATACAAATAAGAAAATATCTGTTCATTTACATTATTTTTCTAAATATCGTAAATATTTGCTTGTAGAGTTTTTTGTTATTAATTAATTGTTATTTTAATAAGACATTAAAATACTGAACTAGTTGTGAATAATCGATTAATTTGGTAAATATACTGCTTGCCTTGATAAGACAATCATTTTTTAAAATAATTATATTAAATATATACTATTTACGCTGTAAGTAAAATGTAATTAATATTTTTAATTATTATTGAAGATAAAACCACTTAAAGTTGAGTACAGTATTTCCAGCAAAAAATAATAAATATTTTTTATGCAGTAAAAAAGAAAAATTTAAAAGAGAATATTAAGGTTTTAGGAATGTCTTTTCGTAGACAGTCAATATTATGAAAATAATTAAATTTCTAAAATTAATTTTTAAAGTAAGCTTTTTTATACCAACACCGTTACTGTGGATTAAAATGTCAAATAAATTTAAAAGAAAACTTATAAAGCACTTCAATATTTCTTCTTGAAATACTTTAAAAAACCCACAGATATTTTAGACAGCATGATCGATTAAACGGATGTAGTCTGATCAACTATAAAGTAACAAGTTATTTGATTGATTGAACAAATATTTTCATATGTTAATATAACAATACATACACAAATACTTTAGAACAATATATGTTTATATTTATTTATATATATATAAATGAAAAATGATTTATATTCTTGTCAATTATATGTGAAAGTATAAAGATATACAAGATGAATATCAGATAAATGCATTGAAATAAACTTTTGATAACATAAACGTGACGAATAAACCTTTTGTATTATCATGGGATAAAATATTTTTACGTTTTATCACAGTTCATTGTTGTTGATAAAAACCCACACTTTATTAAAAGGAAATATCATCGTTTAACATGTAGATTCATAATCCTAAAATCGTATTTGTACGACAAAATCAGGCAGAAAAAGGTCATCGGAGATGACCACACGATCGGTCGAAAGAATCATTACTCATGCATAATCTGTAACAATCATGTCAGCATGGCGTATCAGATGTGACATGTCGTGAGTAGGGGCGTCACGTTTTTATTGAGATCGGAAAAAGAACCCGTTGATGGTGATGGTACACCCCGACCCATTGCCCCCAAAAAACCTGACGTCAGCTCGCCGAGTGGACGCAGCGAGTCGAATTCCGCGTTAATAGCGTCCTAGACGGAAAACTCGAAACCCGGCTGCGTTCAATGTAATATGTCGGCTGTTGCACGATGTGACTTTGCAACTATGCTATTTAAAAGCACCCGTTCTCGGAGTCAGACATGCTTAGCTTCGAGTTTTATACGAATCATTCGACTTGAACACTATACATATTAGCGAATTACCACCCTCTTTTTACAACTGTTGTGAAGTCGTTAATTTTTAGAACTTGTTAATATTGTAATAATAACTCTTCGTGACAATTTTATTAATATATATATATATATATATACATATATATATATAATGTGTGTGTATAAAGATAGGTAGATAGTTTCATTTTTAATTTATTCACAAATTACCTTTTTAGTTAGTCAAAATATAAACTCTATAGTTATATTTATTTATGAACAAGAATTATTTTTTCATTCTTATTAATAATTGTATCTTTTGTACATTTAATAATATATGTTGTAAAAAATTATAAGCAAAGAAAAAAGCTGACATCCATTCACTTTTAATGAAATATTTTTTTAAAAATATTTATTCCTATTTATCTTATAATATTTTTTTATATGCCATAATATATGATTAAATTTTTTCTTACTTCCTCGATAAGTAAATAGATACGCGTTTTTTTAATAATTAACATTAATAAAAATTACTAATTTTTAGTTCTTGAGAATTAGAATTAATATATTAAATTTTTATGTTACAAAACAGGGCCGATTATTTATATTAGATTTTATAATATAAATATAATATTAGGCTGATAGAAACATAATTACGGTTGATTACCTTCAAACTCGTATACATTTTTTTAATTTAAGTGGTTTTAAGTAGTCCGGAACTGTTGGATGAGTAACGTCTAACTTTTGTGCAAGCTTCTGAATTGTTGTTCGTGATTCTGATTCTACTAACGCCTTTACTTGGTCGTTATTAACTACAGAAAGACACCTGCGACCTTCTTCATTTTCAAGGCTTTCGTCCCCAGCATGAAATTTTTGGAATCATCATTACACCATACGTTATACTTAACAGTACCAACATCAAAAGCATCGTTTAGTTTATGAGCAGTTTCTGTTGTTTTTCCAACCGTCTTGAATAAAAAAAATCCCCTATTTTCTTCTTTTTCATTTTTAAGTCAATAACCCAATTTGAAGCAAAATTAATAATAAAATTATAGTCGATGTTACCAAAATACGAACCGAAATATACCATTCAAAATTATATAAACATGAACACAATGAAATGACACTTCTATTGAAAAAAATTAAGGTTAAAATTCAAAAAACAAAAAGCCCAATTATTTTCTTACCAACCTTATAAATTCACAACAAACAAATATCAGTTGATGATTTGTTTCTTGAATTAATTTAAATCCAAAAATGAAACAATGTAATTTTTATTATGAAAAAGAATAAAATTTCAAAGGGAAGAATATAAAATACATTTCTTTACAAAAATAACGCAAATTTTAAAACAGTTTCTTCTCTTCAGTTTCTTTATCTTCTTTATAGAATTTCCGTGAGGTGAATGATGAATTATTGATTGTATCAGTTTTTATTTATGAGACTTGAAATTTCGATAATACATCAAGGTTTACATTGAGAACATTTATTACAACATACTTTTCTTTCCACGCTAAAACTACTAATTTTTTTGATCGACAGGCAACAACATTTTTGGTTTAGCTTACTTACTAAACCAAGTTAAGATTACGCTAAGGTTAGCTAAGATTTGGTTTAGCTACCTTTTCTGATAGAAATTTTCTGTTACTTCAATGCTGAGAAATGTATAATACAAGGCCTTTATGTACATAAATATACTTTCAAAGCATTTTTTAAATAAATTGTCTCCTACTTATTTGTTTTATTAACTATATTATTTGTCACGTCAGAGATGACTCAAGAGTTCTAGGGGAAAATAATGTTATCATTATACCAGAGATGACATAGTCCAAATGTTTTAAAAATATTTCAGAGACAAATTTTTAAAATAAAATTAGGAAATATAGAAGAGATAATAATTATATCTGAGTAAACATGTGGATATTTTTGTTTATTTCTATACTGTAAATAAAAATCTAAATATAGTGCTAAAATAATCTAAATTTTGAAGAAATATATTTTTGTTTATATTGAAAAGCTGTACTTATTTTAAAATACAATATCTGTCGTAGAATATAAGTAAGATTTTATATGATTTTAAAATGTGTATTTGTCTATTTTTTACCTGTAATAATTGAATTAAGTATTTATGTGTGGAATACATTATTTTCTTTAATTTCCTAATATTAAATTAAAAATTAAAACAGATTGAATGTAAGAAAATTAAAAACTGTATATACATATATGCTTACGTATATATGAAATATTTTTAGACAGAAAATAAAATTATTTGAAAGTATT
Organism: Acanthacorydalis orientalis; assembly: GCA_034766995.1. Lineage (NCBI taxonomy): Eukaryota > Metazoa > Arthropoda > Insecta > Megaloptera > Corydalidae > Acanthacorydalis > Acanthacorydalis orientalis. The sequence continues at coordinate 46,025,415 of CM068313.1, read as the reverse complement.
GTCAAAAAATATTAAAAACTAAAGTTTTATTGAAAAAAATAACATTCAATAGATAAATAGAAATGTGTGTTTATTAAATTTCTGTTTAGTATGAAAACATAGTCTCGATATTATAAAAAAGTACTCTAAATTCAAAATAATGATATAAATCGTTAATCAATTTATTCTTTTATTCATTTTGAACACTAATTTTGGACAACACCTAGTATATTATTATTTATTAACATATTATTAAATAAAAGTAATCTCGTATATTACAACTACTTTTTTCTAAAAAAAAGATATTTGATAAACTATAATTTTAGTTATACTTCAAATGGATATGAGTAATATATTTAAAAAAATAGTATATATATATATATATATATATATATAATTATTGATAATATTCATAAAAAACGTATTGATTCTCAAAGAAATGCCATTACTTGTATTTCGAAGCTATAGAATATTTCAGATAAAATATAGACATCACTGGTCGTATGTATAGGTTACGTTCCTAAAAAATTCTTTACTAGCCAAAATGCGTTCAGAAACCTTAATATTACAGAGAAAAATATTCGCTGGTACTCTCCTATATATAAGATATATATGCACCACAAATATTCAAACGTATTTAAAGAATGGAATATGGAAGGAATTAAATATTAACTGGAATGATAATATTTTTATTAAAATAGTACAAGTCTTATACCTTCTTCTTAATATATAATTATATTTCATTGCATAGTAAAGAAATATTTCATGTTTTTAAATAGATTGTTTTCAATAATATATAACAATAATAATTTAGTAATATTTTAAAAACAGGAAACTTTTTTACATAACTCATGTAGCTTTAATTTAAATATTATTTTATTATTTCATTTAATTGTGTTTCTTGGTAGTAATTATTTTGAAAACCTCTTATTAACAATGGTTATTTTAATTTATATAAAGTTTACATTATTTAAAATTTAGGGATTATAAATTAAATTAATACATGTAGTTAATATACACTGTATTTTAAGAATTTGCATATAAATTCAAGCATGCAAATTGAACTAAAAATATTATAATCTATTAGTGTGTATTATACGAGAACAAAACAGTTCTAACGCTGGCTAAATTCACTTTCACAAATGATTTATTTGTTCGCCCCACAAACCACAAAACGTTTTTCCGGTCAAAAATATTCAATAAATCATTTTTGTTGTTGCTTATGCGAATTTTGATGGCAACACCCTCACCCTCAGAATTGTAAAGTATAAAAAAATCTGCATTTTTCTAAAGATGTTACTATAGCCTAGCGCTTTGAGGATGATAATCTCGTTACCATCGAAATGCTCTTAAGCAACAATCAAAAGAATTTATAATCATTTATTTAATCTTTTTGACCAGAAAAAAAATCTGTCGTTTGTGGGGTAAAAATAGAAATAATTTGTAAAAGTTAATTTAGCCACATTTCGTAAATATATGTTTTAAAATTATAAATAGACAATACATCCTTGTAAGGTACTCTTTATATATATATATATATATATATATATATATATATATATATATATATTATTATTATATAATGTGATCGTAAAATAACAATAATGAACTAGTTCGAAGTTCTTTAATGCAGCTTTATGTTTGATTCATCAATTTTTACATTATTTTGGCAGGAAAATAATTGAGGTTTTTATTTTCCGAATTCTAACCTTATTTTTTTTTAATGAGAGTGTAATTTCATCGTGTTCATGTTAATATCATTTTAAAGTGCATTTTTCGATCTTTATTTTGGTAAAATCGACTTTGATTTTATTATTAATTTTACTTCAAATTGGACGATTGAATTAAAAATGGAAAAGAAGCAAATAAGAGCGATTTTTTATGAGTTTAAAACTAGTGATAAAGCAGCAGAAACTGGTCGTAAACTAAACAACGCTTTTTGTGTGGGTACTGTTAAGGAACGTACGGTGCAATGGTGGTTCCGAAATTTTTTTTGCTGGGGACGAAACCCTTGAAGATGAAAAAGGTCGCAGGCGTCCTTTTTCAATTCACAACGACCAACTATAGGCGTTAATTGAATCAGAACCATGCACAGTAGTTCGAGGGCTTGTACAAAAGTTAGGCATTAGTCGTCCAACAATTCGGGACAATTTAACAGTTAGGAAAATCAAAAAAGTTTGACAAATGTGTACATAACCCGTAATAATTTTTCTTTTCTATCAATCTCATAGAAAATTTATTCATAATTTACAATTAGATAGTAAATTTATGGATAGATATTAGAATAATTTGCTATGAAGTAATTTTAGAAACTTACAAAATTAAACTTTAATTAATTACATTAATTATTACTTAATTGTTTGATAAATATTAATGAAAATATAAAATTCTTATATTAACATATTATCTATGCTAAGCTTTAAGTTCATTATCGATTGAATATTATTTGGAATAATTACCATTTTCATACTGCATCATTTTAACACCGTATTATTGTACATTGTTCCACTTATTCTGCTGCACAATACATTGATTGCTGTGCTTAAACTACACTAAATGCGTACAGATCTGTCCACACGCGTTTAGTAAACAGGCAAGTCCACTAGAAAGAAGACCTACTCACTGAAAAATAGAATAGACTTCTATTAACTTAACTCGAATCATAACTGGATTATTCAAGTTCACTCGATTAAAATTTGAGTGTTCAGACTGCTCGAGTATTACATTTCTCGACCAGTCGACTAAACTCGAGTAAATTACTGGCTACGTGTGAACCGGGCTTAATGAGATATCTAAATACACATTGGCTGTAACCACATATTGAAAATGTTAATAAGAAAGAAAGTTCCTGGTGTCTAGATAATGTAATGTTTTTTATTGAATATTTATTACAAATTATTGTTTGTAAAAATGACTAATTCCTTTTTTATACAGATATTTTTATTTATTTATTCATAAGGTTCTATTTTACAAACGAAATAAATTTATTTTAGACTTTTCAAAGCAAGTTATAACCAGAATAATCTAAATATGATTCAATAATTTTTAATTTACTCTATTATCACTTTAATTGATAAAATATAATAACCATTTTATAAAGTTATATATGATTGATTATATATGTATATACTAATACAAATTTTACTTTCCGCATATTTAGAATAGAAGCCTGCTTTTCCAAATAATCTGTATCATGTTTTTATTTTATGCTTCTTTCTACATTTAGAGCTATAAATCATAATGTCTAAATAAGATTCATAAACCATATGATATATGACCCATATTCTATTTCAACATTTCTTATATCTAAAAGAAACAAAGATAACATATCTGTGCATCTTTTTTATTGTAAAATACCACATAAAGGTTGATCAAAATTATGTAATCTGTATTCATATTGCAGTGCGCATGCCTTGACCTTTGATTAGTCTCGTTCGAGCGGAGAATTATAGTGTGAGTGAATGCAGGCTACATTGAAATGCATTTCTTTAATGTATTGTTAAGTGAAAATAGAGAAATTATCTTATAACTCCAACAAAATATTTAATCAGTTTATCTATTATATATTTTATCAAAGATATTAAATCAATTTGTGTATATATAAATGAATAGTTATCATTTTGACCGTAGTGAAGTTTTGCTGACCACGTGTGAATGTCTGTGACATAGTGCTTGTGTATAAATTTGACATTCTAAATAAGAACTTCGCGCTGTGTGATCACATAAAGGTATAAGTTTATGATATTAATATTTTTTTAGGTAACGTAGTACACACAAACTTACATACACACACACACACACATATATATATATATATATATATATAATGTGTGTGTGTGTGTGTGTGTGGATATATATTTATATATATATATATATATATATATATATATATATATATACATATATGGATATTTACATACAGTCAGTCACAAAAGTATCCGATCCCTCTTATACTGAGTATGTTTCATGTAATAAATTGAGTTTATGGTAGGGAAGAAATTGTTTAAAAATATATTTTTTATTGTTTATAACTATACTTCAAAATATAATATTTACAAATAATATATATATATATATATATATACAATATGATGAAAAAAGGTGTGTTTTCAATTTAATATGCCATATTTAGACACACAAAAATATCCGGCCACTCACAACATTGTTTGAAAAAGAGTTAGAAGTATTGAAACTAGTACTCTGTAGGATAACCTTAAAATTTCAGAACTGCTTTTAATCGATTAGGGATAGAATGTACAAGTTTTTTCATTAGAGCTGGGCGGACTTGGTTCCATTCTTATTGAATAAAGGTTTTTAATATTTCTTTACTGGTTATGGAATCACTGGTCAAAGATTTCTTAAAAACTTCTCCATGAATCTTCTATGCGATTCGTGTACGGTGATTGAGGATGTGTTTCGAATTGTTTCGGTAAATTGTATAAAATCCATTATTTAGATTTTCTGGAAGTGATTGGGATCGTTGTCCTATTGAAATATAAATTAGTATTCCAATCCTAACTACTCTGTACTGGCGTTTAAATTATGTTTTAAAATACCAATATAAGCTAGCTGATCCATTTTGCCTTTAATAAAATGAAGGCTTCCAAACCCAGCTGTCGACAAGCAACCCCATGCCAGTATAGAACCACCTCAATTTTTTCAATTTTTGAGAATAATAACTATCTGATAACATTAAATAGAAGATAAAAAAAATATCATTATTCAATTCAATTTATTATGAACAATTATAACATTTTATGCAGTCTTCTTAATTCGACAGATCATAAAATTAAACTAGAGAAATAGCAACAGGATACATAATGATGCACATTTTATCCCCACTTACTGTAATAATATGTATTGAAAAAATAAAGAGTATGCTTCAGGAAAAGATTTATTTACGTATTTTCTAAGAATTCTTGTCATGCGCTTATGTAAAATATAAAAGTATGCCTTAGTTAAAAGTAAGTTTGGAAGAAAATGTTTATTTAGTAGGAATTTGCTAAGAATTCTTATCGTTTGTTCCCAAGTGTAATTATCAGAATTGATAATAATAGCCGAAGTTTGATTATAATAGGCGAATTATTTTTTACTAATTTTATACAGAATGATTTGGCACCGACTGATTATGATAACAATAGCCGATTGGTAATTTTATCCGTGATTATAATAACCTGATTCCACTATATTTCAAATATCGATACATTAAAGTTATAAATACCCTTCTTATGTTATTAAGTAAATACAATGATATATACTATACAATGATAATTTACTTCATTTAACAAAATATATACATCTTTATTCCGTGTATAAATTGTCATGTAAGTAACTATAAACATTTATTCTTTTTTCATGAATATATATATATATATATATATATATATATATATATATATATATATAATTCATTCTATTCATTTATATATAAAAATAATTAACTACACAAACATTGAAATACTGCAAATTAAAAAAAAATAATAACTTTAGTTAGTGTTTAAAAATATGTTTCTTTGAAAGTTTTATTTTGCTAGTAAATATATTGATATTTATTAAAATTAAATATGTGTAGATAATTTTTCAACTTTAATAACATATATAAACCTTTAAACGTTTTACTGGTCCTTTATCGATTACTTCCAGACCATGTCCGTATAGATTATGATACTGTATTATCAGTTAATACGAAAATTTATTTTAATTTAAACATAGACTGTTTTCAAAAGATAAGCATGCTAACGTTATTTTTAGAATAGTATAACATTAAGAACGTTTCAGAGGTAAATACCGTGTAATTACACTTTTGCACATGAGATTTTTTAATTGAGATTAACATATCAAAACAAGTGTACATATAATCCAAATGAGATATAAAACAACGATTGAATACATGCAGATATATATATATATATATATATATATATATATATATATATATATATATAAGGTGTACAAATTAATTCGGTGCTTTTTCTTAGAAAGTGCATATTTACATAAAAGTGGATTTATTTCATTCCTCAAAATATCTCTCATTATTTTGTATAACACTTCTTCATCTGTTGCACAACTAATGAATTCCTTGTCAATAAAAATGTCTAATTTGCATTGATGAACTCGAAATGCATTTTCTAGCCTTTTACATTCTTTTAGCATTTCTTGCATGATTAATCATCACCACATCACCTTCCTCCACAGCCGAACAAATTATTCCCGCGCCTTCTGCAGGATTTTTTTCAATTGGAATGCGAAAAAAATGCAATGTCTAATATGCTTCTCCAGACGTCATAGTGTTAACTACTATTTTGTAAATTTATGCCAACTGCTTTCCCAAGTTATATAGTGGTTTTAAATGTTAATTTTGGCACTTGAAAATCATAAAATGATAAGAAAATATTTTAATTGAAAACAGAATTATGATTAGTTCAATTCAAAGGCACATAATTAATATTTATACTTATGTATATATATATATATAAGTATTTATATATAAGATAATTTGAATTAGTATTTGAACAATTTTTATTATATTTTTAATTATTAATAAAATAATGTTCTTAAATATTGTTTTTTAGTTAAAAAGCTACTTTTTTAACTTTATATATTTTTTAAAATATATTTCCACATATAATTATTTTCTCCTCTTCCAAATAAATATTAACTTTTTGCATTTCAAACAATTAGGCTATACGTTGATAATCAACTATAATGTGTTTTTTTATATTTTTGAGTTACGCAATGACCACGAAATAATCTTGTCAATTTGTTAGATTGTACGACTTTTTTGCAAACGTTAAATTTTTATTAATCAAACATAATCATACACAAATTAGCATAGTTGAATGGAAATAATGTGTTTTATTTTATTATTTATATGATTTTGTTTGTCAAATAATAGACAACTAACGTATTTTCTACTGTTATTTTATAACTATTTTCATTTGGAAAATCTAAATAAAAATCATCACTACTAAATTTTGCACTGTCAAAGTTTGCACTTTTCAGTTCCATAGTTTACTTGCGGTAACTAAATTATTTTTTGGTTAAATAACACTAAAAATAGAAACTGGATTAGTGATTTATTTTTTTATAAAGCAGTACACACGCTACAATGGTTCGAAAAACACTACAGATCAGAATTTTTTATACTACAAAATAATATAAGAGTATGATAAACATAGAAAAGTCAAAGTAGAAAGTAAAAAAGATTTTTTTCTGTAAATGATAAATTATTGGAAGTGACACTAACCATAGGAGTGGAACACCTTTAAGTGCTTAGGAAGTACAGCTGGCTTTGTGAGTGCAAAAGGTTAAAATTCCGTTTCTTATAATGTACACAGAAGCAAATCAGTTTCTAATAAAATGATGTTTTCGATAATTTATAGAAAATATATATTTGAATATACTAAATAGATGCTTCATTTGATATATTCTTTAATTTAATATTCTTTTTTTAACTTTATACTGATTGAGTAAAATCTGTATGATTATTTTTAAACTAAACAAAATATTTACAATTCTGTTATTTTACAGTAATTAATCAAAATATGAAAGACTTTAATATCATTCAGTTTTTCTAAAGAATAATGAAGTTTATATGTATGTATATATATATATATTCACTCACGAAAAACAGTGCATGTATATGGCATGTATTGAAAAATTCAATTCAAGTAACGAAAAACAAAAGTCGATTGCAGAATTGAAATCTCCGCAGACAATAGAAAACAATCACTACCGAATCCCCATTGAATAAATGTATTCAGAAAAAATGTTTATATTTATCTTTAAACATTCGTGTTTCAATTGCCAATGTCCATCTACTTAGTATTTCAATATTGTTGTGAATCTGCAACACTTCAGCAAACATGAATATCGATAATAATCAGTTCCTTTATTTTATATTTACACGTTATAATATTATTGTTTGTATATTTATTCGAAGTGTAGAAGAGTGTATATATTGTATTATACTTTATTTAAAAATGATTTTTAAATATATTTAAAATTATTGTAAAATATGTATTGGTGAAAATTACATTTAAGGTACATTTTTGTTGGAAACTCTTTAGTCGAAAAAACTAATTTTTTTTATTGAGATAAGACATGAACTTCTTTTTATTTTAATCTTATTTATAGAGAGAGCAATTTTTTTTTCGTTGTCCCTTCGGGGTATGTTGAGGTATCTTCATTATTTGAACAATTCTTTCAGCATTACATAGTGAAAAAAATTCAATATGTCCTAGAGGAACAATCAGGAAAATGTTTGCAAGAAATAAATGTATTATATATATATATAAATGTTTAATATTAGAACTTAAAAGAGAAATTTTATTATAAAATACATGTCGGAGTTTGTCTATTGACAAGCTGGAAGTTTTTAAGATATATTTTTATTTTAAGTACATGTTAGGTACATATGTGTTCATCTTAAATATTAAAATATATCAAAAATCCACTATCATGCAGAAAATAAAAAATTAGTTAACCCTTTTTCAACGAAAAATTATTTTCTTTTTTATAACTAAATTGGTGAAAAAGTCACAATATTAATAAAATCACTTTTTTCATTAAATGTTTACTGTAATGATTTTTATTTCAATTTGAAATTAAAGCACATCGTTTACTATATATATATATATATATTGAGAGAGAGAAAGAAAATCAGTTATCTGCATAAGGATCTAGGCAAATTTGAAGAAAAAAAAATACTGAATTGTTAAAATTCCGTTCTGTTCGAAAATTATATACTTATGCACTTTTTGGAATGCAGCTTATAAGAAATCTCTTCATTTATTCAATTATGGCCAGGTAACTCTTCATCATATTTTAAATCAGATTTTTCGTTCATTCGGCGCTTATGAAAATGCACTTTATTTGAAGAATTCGAATGAATTTATAACGAAATAAATTCGAATGTAGAACATGCTGACGGCCTTTGTTTCTTTCGTGGTGTGTTTTCTTTATAAACTTCAATAACTCTACAGGTCGTTCTGTCATCTGTATTATATTTTTACTATTAATGTATTGCAGACGTTGCTTCAATGTTTTAATCTGTTATCCATTCATAAGAGATAGTTTAAATTTCCCGTTCCAAGTAAGTTATTTATGGACTTTAACCGTTTTAGTGTCACGCTGCCCAATATCGTGTTCTCATAAGTTTTATCGAAAAGTGCCACTACATCGAGACACGATGCTCAGTTGATGATGCACTTGGGTTCTGATATAGTGGGTCGTCAGTTCCGATTGGCATTTGTTGAGATCGTATTAAACAAGCGCTGTCGCGCCGTATGGCATTTTTTCACATTGAGTTAAGGGATCGCGACAGCGCTGCTTGAAATTTTTCGAAATCATATTGAACAAGCGCTATTGCAGCGCGTAGCATTTTTTGGTAAGATGTTTAAAATGACACACTGACACTAAAACGGTTAAAAAACATAAAAAATACAGATTTTAACTGAAATTAGAATTCCAGTAAAACAGGCTAAAAGGTTGATACACATAGAAGGGAAGATTCCATTGAAATTAAGCAGTGGAGATTAACACTTTTTTTATTTTCATCATAGAAGTCACCAAAAAAAGTCGTCTGAAAAGAGTAAATTACTCTAATTGTGTCGTAAACGTTCTTTTGCTCAATTTCAATTCTTTCCGATGGGTTGTGATGACAATAATGTTTTCCTTCTTCTTGTTCGAAATTTTATAAATTTCTTTTTAATCGTCGTTGAATAGTTATTTTGCATACCGAAATTCCTTTTTGAACATTTTTTTATATTTAATGAAAGTAGAAGTTTGTTGGATGCTAACAATCTTTATATATTGCAATTATGAAGTCAATTACTCTTTGATTTATTATTCATAATTATGGACTTTGCTGCATCAAACTATTAAATTGTCATGTTCTTACAAGTCTTAACTAAGAAAGCTTATTTTTAGATATTTTTGAGTTATTGCATTTTAAAAAATTAAACCTTTAAAAAACATAAATTTTGTATATTAATAAATTGCGAAAAAGACATTCAATATTATTTATTTTTCAAATATTAATATTATGTGAGGAATTTTGGTTACATTATTATACAGTATAGTATTTTTGTACGTACATTTGATTGTATGTATGTTGTATGTACATATATATATATATATATATATATATATATATACATACATACATATATACACGTGGGTCGTTTGATAAGTATGGTAAAAAATCAAGCAAAACACCATTTTTTGGAAAATATCGATTTTATTTCTCAACACAGTGTCCATTGAATGCTATACACTTGGTTCTGTGAGTCTTCAAAATACACATTCATGGCGGCGATGATATCCTCATTCGACAAGAATTTCTTCCCATCGAGCCAAATTTTCATCTTCGTGAAAGGAAGAAGTCACATGGGGCCTAGTTCGGAGAAAAGGATGAATGAGGAATTAATTTAAAGTGTAATCCATGAAATTTTGCCATTCCGACGGTTGATTTGTGGGACGGACCGTCGTTCTTGTGAAAGAGCACTTTTTTGTTTCAGCTCTTCTTTCAGACAATCCAATAATTTTGCATAATAGGTTCATGCTTATCGTTTTTTCCTTCGTTAAGTAGTCGATCAGGATACATTCTTGGGAATTCCGAAAAAAAGTGGCAATTGCGTTCCCATCCGACAAGACAGTCTTCGCCTTCTGCGGTGCACTTTCAACAGTCGTTGTTCACTGCTTTGACTCAGATCGGTACAGGTGGATACATGTATCATCCACGATAACGAATCAACTCAAAAAGAAGTCGTTTTTTCCATTATTGAGGTACTTGCTACAATTCTTGCTTCAAACATCTATAGAACGTAAACAACGTATCGCTTTTGGCTGAAATTTCGTCTGTGCTAGTTTGAAAAATAACACTTGATACCAGTCATGTTACGAAACACATGGAGGCACCATATCCTAGAAATTTACAAAACTTATCAGACGACTCACGTATATATATATATATATATAAACTATAAACCTTAAAATTTGCCAGAAAAAAATAATAAACTGATATTATACAAATTAAATTCATATTAAGATTCGATATCATTATTTTTTATAAAATAACGATATTATAATTCATAAAATAAATTAAAATATTTCGATTTTTTTTGCGATGTCGATAACGATGTTTTAGATTTTTTTTCTAAAAACGGCACACACACACATAATATATATATATATATAATGTGACTCAAATTAGGCTTCCATATGGAAGTATTAAAAGGAGGAGCAGAGGTAAAAAAACTTTTCTTTTATTTGGTATTTTGTTCAGTTCAATACTAAAATACAATTGAACTAAAATACTTAATGGGGGATAACATGTTTTCTTTTATACTTTCAAGTGGAAGCCTAAGTTGAATTACTATATATATATATATATATTATAATTTATAGATATATCATTTTTGATTTTAAATTATATTATTATAGTTTTATTGATATTATAAAAAATAATTAAATTTGTATTTTTTATGTGTTATACATGTATTCCTCTTTATATCAATCATTTCTTATGAAAAATTCAAAAATCTTCTACTCAAACAAGACTGTCGGTATCTTTTGTACCGTCATCGTATATTGGAGATTACATGTCATCTTCTTTATACTATACGAGTATTCCCATGGAAATTCAATGCAATATAACATAAAGCAATACGATATACAATAGATGGTATATAAAATAGATATGACAATAAAAATTCTCGTGTTTTTAAATAAAACAATTAAGAAACATTAATTGAAACCTTCTAATAAATATGAAATTAGTCAGTTTACATTTAATTAGATTTAAATTAATAAAACCGTACAAGACATTTAAACGTTTAGTATCCATATATATATATATATATATATATATATATATATATATATATATATATATATATTAAAAGTTAAATAATACATCACTTCAAAATTACTAATAGGTTTGAAAAAAAGAGAAAATATTTGCAGTTAATGATTTGGTCATATATAGAATGCTATAGTATAAATCTTTTTTTAATAGAAAATAAACATGTTTTTTATTGAAAGGTATTAGATGTGATAAAAAGTTCATTAATTATAAAACTAATATTTTCTTATTAAATAAGAAACTTTTCTCTTATACAACGATAGTATACAGCTAACAGATTTGTTTTCATAACACTTATGTATCTATTTCCCTTTTATGTTGATCTTTCCCTTTTATCTTAGTTTCATAATCAGAATAAACAATCATATTCCAAATGCATCCAGTTTCATATTTTGGTAGAATAAATGTATTTCACCCTTTCTGTATAAACGAAATGTTATGACAGAAATAACAGTAAAATAATCCCAGTAGCGGTACGTAATATCACGTTGAAAACAGAACAAAAGTTGGAACTGAGTTGCATGATATCACATTAAAAATAGTAAAAAGGATAAAGATTAACTGAAACGTGCGATACTCTTTTAAAATGTGGTCTTTTTACTTTATAATTTTTGTTTTTATTTTTAAATCAAACTCAACAAAGACATATTTTCAGCATTTGAGATAATCTTTACAATAAATTGCGACAGGGTATTGTTTACTTTATTCAATATATCTACCTGCATATGTATATATATATATATATATATATATATATATTTATGTATAAATGTTTATATCATTTTATCTTTAATACCAAAATGAAAGTAAATAATATTTCTTTTCATTTCTTCAATTTTGATACATTTAATATTTATTTTTGTATTTTAATCATTAATTACTAATATTCATATTTGTTCATTTATTATCCACAAAACCAAAAAGTATTTATTTTGATATGGAAATTATTATTTTTTATTGAAAAAATAGAAGAATTCGAAGTATAGAGTATTAAATGCAATATGAAAAAAAAATTCATTTTATGCTTCAAATTTATTATATTTATTTTCTCCTGATGGTTTTCATTCTTTTGGATTATTTAAGTGTCTGTTCTCCATTAATAGTTTTAGCACGTGTACTATTCTTAGATAGATAATAAACACTCGGTCTCAGGATAATGCATTAAAAGCTCATAAGAATAAAAACAAAATTTAAATTTTATTATATTTATTGATAATTTCAAACATATTTTAATTATTATATTAACCTTTATGTAATGAAATGAAATTATAATTAATGTTATTTCAAATATTAGTTTAATATTTTTTTTAATAATCAGGGGGCATCGTCCACGCTCTCTTTACTCGCTCTCGTTAAATGTTAACAATTTTTAAATGAAAAATGAAATAAAAATATTTTGTAATGAAATTTATTTTTTTATTTTCAACGAAACCGTGAAAATAGTGAAACTGAAAAGAAAACTTATTGTAAATTTATATTAAAACTTTTGTGTACACGATATTTGCAATTGATTTTTTTCTTCTGTACACTGAAACATGATATCCAGCTTAGAGTTACATCTAGAGAGATTAACATACAACAGCCCGCACCCGAATATTATTTCATTGGAATCTACGAACATGATAATTCGTGACACATCATAATTCGTGAAACATCATAAATGATTGGGAATGGAAATGGTTAACGTGCTACTTGTCGAGTGTAGCGAGGGGAAGAGGGCGTTGCGAGGAGGTGGTCTGAATGAAAAAAAAATTGTTTCGTAGAAATTTTACGATTGAATTATTTTTTATACATAGAGGATATTATTTTATGCATTTAATATAATTTCGGATATCAAAAAGTAAGACAACTTCAAAATATTTAGTTTTAAACTTCATATTCATTTGATAAGATTTGCGTATGTATTATTACAAATTTGCTGTTTATTTTATTCTGCGTATGTTTTCTTTCCAATCTGTATATTTTTTTTATTTATAATTCTATCAATTGGAATATGATTAGATGGATTTTTACTAATAATCGATAAGAACAGGAGTGAATTACAGTTCTTATTTCTTCTGTAATTATTATAATAGACTTCTCTGTAAATAATAATGAGAATTTATTTGAAAATAATTCATTTTGAAGAAAAATACACTTATTTTTTGTAAAAAAATAATATTTTTAAATATTTTAAAATGGCATTCAAAGTTTTTAATTAAAACGAAATTAAAATAATAATGTCAAATAAACAGACGTTGAATTTTTTATTTCAAAACAGTTAAATTTTATAAATAAAAAACTGCAGTTCTATTCTATCTTTGTCTTACTGAAAACAGAATACAATAGAAATACTTCCTTTCTGAAATATTTGCAGCTTACAACGTATGTTATAATATTTCTATGTTTGTATTTACATTTACTTCTATTTATTTGAACATGCAATAATTCGTTACTGATTTTCTGTAGAACTTAAATCTGTTGCATTGTCATTTAAGCAGCTTACCATATTGCTATTAATTTTGTAGTATGGATTTATTCAAGCAAATTTGTGATGACACGTAAAGCTTTATCCAGAATATGTTTGAATATAAACAAAATTGAACAAATACGACAGTAATGAATACATCTTAATGAATATATGTGTATATTAACATTGGTGGTTTAAAAGCACTGATATATATATATATATATATATATATATATATATATATATGTATATATATAGAGGGAGAGAGAGATAATGTGAGAGAGAAAGAGAGACAGAAATAGATAAATTTATATTGGAGTGTTATTTTAGATCTTGTTTTCATACTCACTGAATATTAATATGTATATGATTTAATTTAATTTAAAGAAATAACAGCCTTGTAAAACAAGATATATTCATTTACTACTAAGTTATAATAAAACCAATTAAAACAGTTAAACAAATTCAAACAGTTAGTAATTAAACTAGAAAGTAATTTTCGTTTACCAAAATATATAAGAAGAAACTTTTGGATTAATAACTATATTTTTTTAAATAAACATTAATGTAAAGAAATATATTTCTATATAAATTCACAAAAAATAATAAATTACATTTATATATTATTTTATGAATTAAAATCCATTTTATTACAAAGACTGTTTTTTGACTAAACAATTTTTTTTCAATACACCGTATAAATTTTAGTAAAAAAATTAATAATTCTACTCAATGAATAAATTTATCACTGAAATTTACATTTTTATATACTCAAATTACTCGTTTCTAAATCAAATTTTGATAAATAAAAAAGATATGAAAAATTTATACATTTTTCAATATTTATAATATGGATTCTATAATAAATATTCTATTTAATTTCTATGTAAACACGTTTGTTTATATAATGACATATATATATATATATATATATATATATATATATATATATATATATATAGGTGTTGATATATGTATATTCAAAAACTAATAAAAATATGTCAATCTGATTTTTTCTTAATAACAAAAAAATACTTATTAAAACTGAAAATTGTAATTTTCTATCTGATAATCATATTGTCGATTGATCCTCTTATAATTTTAATATCAAGAGGTTGTTTTTACATTCTCCGTACTAGAAAAGTTTTTTCCGTTCAAATAATTTTGCAAAGATCAAAACAAATAAAAATCTAATGAAATGAGTTCTAGTGAACATTCAGACTGTAGTTTTACTTATCTCGTTTCCTTTTCTTTCTTAATTAAGCTTTTTAGTTTTATACGGTCATTTTTGTGACATGAGGTCGAGTATTATCATGCTGAATCGTCATTTCTTTTGGGTTTGCACATTCGTACGTTTTTTTTTTACTAAGGTATACTTTTAATACAGAAACAAATTTCGAAAAGGACATTTCAGGACACATATTCGTGTAATTTATATTTAAAAATGTGTTTTTTTTTGTTTTGTTTCTATATTACTATTAAATGTAAAATGTAAAATAAAATGTAATGTCATGGTTTTTATATTAGATTAAAAAAATTGGTAATCTAAAGTATTATAAATCCTTATCTTACTAATAAGTATTCATAGTCAGACATACATATCTTGACATATGTATATATATATATATATATATATATATATACATACATATAAATATATATATATATATATATATATATATATATGTAAACTACTAGAAAAGCAACTGTAATAGTATATCTTCCTTCTTCGTATTTTTATCCGAAAAAAAACTCAAATGATTTAAATGGAGATATATTTTTTTAATTTTACGTAGTCAAGAATTTTTTTATAACAAGAAATTCTTCAAAATCAATATCTTCAGTATATGAGAATGTCGTATTGAAAAAACATCATAGTATATCATATTCCGAAAAAAACATACAAAAACATATATGGTATATAGAAAGAATCAATTTATTTTCCTTGTAATATTTCTGAGAAAACAGAACAATGCCGCTTATTTTTTTATTTGAATATCTATCAATTTTTTGGTCATGAAAATATTAAAAAATTTGACACCTAACAGTTGATTTCTCCAAAATGTATTTGGTGTAATATTTACAAAAGAAAAAGGGTACTAGATTATTGTTATTTCTAGGAAAAATTACATTAGAGAAAATTGAAAGAAAATTAAATTTTATCCTGTACTAAAATTGAGTCATTTTTAACATATTTAAGAAAATATGTAGGTTTTTAAGATATTTTTGTAAATTTAATAAATGTCTGTATTAAATTTACATATATATATATATATATATATATATATATATATATATATATATATATAACGTTAAAAGAAAACCTGTAAGTACTAAAAATAAAATTTCACAAATTCGGTTTCAATATTTACGAGTACAAACTGTGTATATCACCGAAAAATATTTTATGAGTGAAAAATAGATATTCATGAATATTAATAACACATTGTATACAATGAATGGAAATGCTATATTTTCTTACGTATATTCCAATATAGGAAACTGTTTTTCTGCCGAAATATAACTCCAGACAAGAAATGTGTTCTGTACAGGAATATTAAATACGGAATGCTTTGGTTGATTCGCTTCACGATATTTACGAAAATATTAACTAATAGAAAGTGTATACAAAATACAAAAAAATATTTATAAACGTATAAACATTTATAAACGTATTATTTATAAACTTTTATATATATATATACATATGAAGCTATTCACATACTTAGATAAAAACATTGAAAAATATGTTTAACTTTGTTTGTACAAAAATTAGGAAAGTTGATTTAATTTTATAATTTTAATAGAAAATTAGTTAACTTTTCTATATTAGAAGTGTGTATATATATATAGCCGGGTGATAGAAAAATTATTGCGGCTAATGACCTTCAAATTCATATATATTTTTCTCACTTAATAATTAACTTTATTAATCGAAATAAGCATCATTATAATCGACATATATTTTCCAATTAATTACAAGTTTATTTATTCCGGTGATTCAAAATTCCGGAGTTCTCGAGTTGATAAAATCTCGAAATGCGCGTTTGAAAGCAGTTTGGTTGTTGAAAACCTTACCCTGCAAGAAGTTGTCGCTAATCTGTTGGCAAGATGTCTGGTGAGTATTGTGGATGAGGCAATGTTTCATAGCGCAATTCATTCAACTTTTGGAGTGTCAATCATGTGCCGTGTGGTCGTGCAGCAGGATTGGACCTATTTGAATGACCAGTCAGGGAACCAGACGTTGCAGTTGTTGGTGCGTTTTGTCGATTTCTTGACAATAACACTCAGCTTTAATGGATTCACAAAAAAATGTAGTGGATTATACCGAGCGTGGACCACAAAACAGTCACCATAATTTTCTTTTGGTGTAAATTCGTATCTAGCGAAATTGGGGTTTCATTATGGTCCAATCATTGTGCAGACTGCTTTCCGTTTTCGTAAGGGATCCACTTTTCGTCGCATGTCAATCGAGAAATGAATCGTTTCTGTTGCGTAAAAAAGTGTTGATCCAAACTTCATAACGGCGTTTTTTTTAGTTTTCATTCAGTTCATGCGGCACCCAATTATCAAGCTTTTTTTATTTTCCAATCTGTTTTAAGTGGTTTAAAACTGTTGGATAACTAACGCCTAACTTTTATCCAAGTTATCGAATTATTATGTATGGTTCTGATTTAACTAACGCTTTCATGAGCTCAACTCATTATGAGTTGAAGAAAGACGCCCGAGACCTTCTTTATCTTCTAGACTCTCGTCCCCAGCTCGAAATTTTGGAACTACCATTGCATCGTACGTTCCTTAACAGTGTACACACTAAAATCATCGTTTAGTTTACGAGCTATTCCTGCTGCTTTACCACCCGTTTTGAACTTATGCAATAAAATGTTCTTATTTACTACTTTTCCATTTTAAATTCAGTGGCGCAATTTGAAGCAAAATAAACAATAATATTAAAGTCCATTTTACCAAAATATAAACCGAAAAATGCATTTTAAAATGACATTAACATAAACACGATGAAATGACACTTTCATTGAGAAAAGTAAGGTTAGAATTTAGAAAGTAAAAACCGCAACTATTTCCCTATCAACCTAATATTGAGTCAGAAGTACTATGTCCTCGGAAAAATGGTCTTCTTCGTCGGACTCTTCCGTCTAAGGTCCAGTCTGGTTCTTCTTCGTCTCGTAGGTCGACAGGCGATGAAAAATAACAATTTTCTTCTTTGGCCAAGGTATCGGAGTAGTTTGAGACGTAGGGATTTGGCAGATATACCGTCCCTGAATTATTCGATTTACTTCGAGTATTCATTTTATGCTAAAAACAATTAAAAGATACAAGAAAGTACGAGAAATATATGTTAAAAATAAGTTTTTCATTTGTACGAGTTACATCCTAAAATGCCCAACGTGATATACTCGTATATGGCACGTTTAACTTTGACCTCCTGTCTCTTTCTCAATTTTAATAAAAATAAACATATCGCACATATACGTCATTCGGGCAATCTTTATTTGCAATATAAATGCATTAAATATAAGAAAAATTAATATGTACTTACATTTATACTTATATATATATATATATATATATATATATATATAATACTTACATTTATTATTTTTAACAATAAATGTGAGGCGATGTTTACGGACACGATATTATCGCCCAGGACGCCGTCGACAAAAAGAATTGTTGACTCTTAATCTCTCCTAATGTTGAGGGTTTATAACGGTTAGTTTATAACAACTTGGGTCGTCTGAGTTGAATTAAGAGTACTACATCGGAACTGCACTTTCCTGATCGATACACTACTTTTTACAGCACTTCAAAAATGAATGTAACAAATATGGCACCTGGGTTCGAGACGGTTAAGAACATGTTTATATTGTCAATAAATAATATACTAACTAAAAGAGAAAATAATAACACTGTTTTAACTGAGGTTGTTAAAATATAAAATATGAATTATAATTAATAAAATATGGTAAAAAATAAAATAAAATATGAATTGAATTATGTTGTTTATAAATGAAAATAATTAAAGTAACAAAAACTTCCACTGAATATTTCTTAAAACTTATACGTGTCTGTAAGTTACATTTTAAAAATGCATATTCAGTGATTCGGTTCAAGTATGTACATCAACGGTCTTGCTCAACAGTAGCGTTATCAGATTTTTCACAATGACCTGTACGAGATTACTGTAAAGCGAAAAAGTGTGAAAAGATTAAGGTAATATTCGTGACAAGGCTTTATTGTTAACTTCCAACTTGTCGACATAGTAACTAGCGAACTAAGTTCATTCGCATTTGAAGTTTTCGCCTTAGATGGAAAGTTGCGATTTTCAGTGTAGTGCGAGTTGAACGAGCGTTGTTACAGCGGTATGCTTTGACTCATCCCCGTTGGCTGTTACTTGAGAGCGTACAGTGGCAACACTCTTGTCTATAATTGGTCAAATTTGTGTGATGTGGAGTCAACAGTTTAAGTGCTACACTGCTTTTATCGATTTGAAGAGGGGGTTAGTGCTATTACTGTGTTAGATTTATCGAGCGAATGATTTTGTTTTGGTTTGAAGATCCACAGAGGTTATATATACAAACTAGGCAATTAAAATAATTACTGTTTTTATTACATACTATTAAGATTTTGTAGTGAATCCGCAACACTGCAGTCATTAAAAATATAAACTAAATAAAACAAGTTTGAATAACTGCAGTCGTTTTGATTGAATCATTTCGAAAAACGTGTGTATTTTAAAAATATTGTGTACTGTTAAGTAAATAATACTTTATTTTTAACTAATAAAATAAAAATGTATATAACTTAAATATGGTTTAATTTATTTCCATTAAAAAATATAATTTGATTAATGTTACATGTATAGTTTTTAATGAAAGAACATTTAAGAGGCAACGACTTAGAACATTAGCAGTAAAATTCATATGCATAAAATTCTTACAAAAATTAAAAATTATAATAAATAATTTTATCCTTTGTATAATAAAAAATAAATAATAACATATTAAAGTAGAATATTAATGTATACTTTTACAGTTTTATAATATAAAAAACCTAATGTTTATTTCTTTTAAATCAAATGTTTTCTTTCAAATTTCAGTAATCATATATTTTGAATTCCTCAATTTATCAAATACCTCTTTTGATATAAACATATAAGGATACGTGTATTTTATTTAACCGATGACTTTATTTATGCACAAATTTTAACGCCTGTTTTTTTATTTATGTCGGTTTAATAATTAATCGTTAAGCTTCAAACGTTGATAACTATTAAATTAATCTGGAGATTTCTCCGATATATTTTTATCTGGATTTTCGATTTAATTTAATGTATTATACATAAAATAAATTAGTGGTTACTTAAAGGTCTTTCAATTAAATGTGAGTACTATTAACATTAATTAACATATCATAAATTATAGAAAAAAAACATGAAGTATTTACTAAATCAGCACTGAATGTATTTCCCGTGATGATGTTTGAACTAATAATTCTATTAAATATGATTTATAAATTATTATCAAATATACTTAAAACATATAATAAGAAATATTGATAATATTTGATACAACACACACACACACACATATATATATATATATATATATATATATTCTATCTTTTTTCGAATGATAAAAGTGCATTTAATTCTCGAATGAAAACTACTAGAGTTTCTGATATGAAATTAATAATATTACAGTAAACAGTTTCGTGTCGAAGGAGTACTTCAACATATTTTTTAACTTTATGACAAAATTGATTTACAAGATGCATTTTTCACTTCTCTGCTAGCAACAAAAGTTTATATTATTAAAAATGTTTAATCATTATTTATTGATCAATTTTCATTGATTACTTTGTCATATATTTCATACATACACACACACACACATATATATATATATACATATATATATATATATATATATGTATATATATATATTATATGTATATATATATATATAAATTGTTGTTTTTTATTTGGAAACCTATAAAAATTGTGAACTTCAAAATGGAGTTGAATAATATTTTTTTTAACAATAGTTCATCATTTAAAGATAGCGTATAAAAAAAATTCTGTGTGTAGCAATATTTTTTGATTCATTAGGAACTTAGTTTTTTCTTATCAAAAATTATTTCTACTTAATTATTTATTATTTATACGTTATTTACTGCCATGTGAATTGTATAGGAATGAGTATTTCTGACTACAAACTCATTTGGTTTTCTATATTGTTCAAAAAGTTGCTCCAAATGCATCTTCTACGAGAAATCCAAATCCACAACAACCAACTCTTCATTTTCCGGAGAGAATACCATCAGATCGTGGTCAACGAACACAATGTGTTGTTTGTAAAGCAAATGGAAGAGATCGACTTCCTGGTATAAGATGTGACTGACGTGAAACGTTTAGTGCACACTTGATTGTTTTAAACTATAACATACCTAACAGTAATGTTATTTCTGTAAATTTACATTGTAATCAATTTTTTCGCTTCCAATTATATGTTTTCACGAATATTATCATAATTTTTCCACGATAAATCAGGTAGATGTGAAATTTCTAATGATTAATCTGAATTAATATATTCTTTATTGTAATCGACAAATTTGCAATTTTTATTTTTTTTGTGATAAAATATTGTCCAATTAATCCAAAAATATTTATTTATTAAATGAATATTTACTTTTTAAATAAATGTTGAACTTTTTAGCAAACTTTCTCCCTCAACTACTCCAAAGGGTTAATTAATTCTGAAACTTTTTTGATCAGGAAAAATGTCGGAGTCTGTGAGTAAGTGAAAAAGTTATTTCGAAAGTAAACAAAAAATTATTAAAAATTTTATATTCTTAAAAAAAAGATATTATACTATGTCTTTAAATTTTCTATATATTCCAGAGAGACTTTATCATTTAGTTAACTGTATTTTATATAAAGAATTAAATTTTTATTTTGAAATTTACTGTCAACATTAAATATTCAATATTCATACTATTTCAAAACAACATATAAATAAGGGAATACAATTAAACTGACTACGGATAATACAAGAGCAATTATATATAAATAAAACGAATATCAATAGAAAGGTACACCTTAAAGGTATATTGCTTAATAAAAATCTCAGTCGACTGTTTGGGAGTAAGTAAATAATAAATTAAATAACAACGTTAAATATTTTGAATAATAAATACCGGAACGATAATATTTTAATAAATTTTGTTTTACTTTTATGTTATATATATATATATATATATTTATATATATATATATATGCATATATATGCATATATATATATATGCATATATACATGTGTGTACGTGTGTGTATGTAAGGTTCTAGTTTAAATAAAGAAATACATGGTAAAACGTTTTCACAACAGGAGGTAAATTGTTTTCTAATTTATGACAATTTAAACGGATTGTTATTTTGACTTAATTAATTTCACTGAAGAAAATAATTTTATTCCTTTGTAATTAATATCAAATAATGAAATAATTACCTGACACAGACGTTTAAAATATGATCTCATTTATTTAAATAATAATAATACGTTCAAAGCTATTTAAATGTAAAATTATTTCATATTTAAACATTATTAAAGTCATAAACAAATGTTCAGTATATATAATATTTGAATTATGATAAAAATAGTTTACTATTTAATATCTTTTTTAATAATTGTTATGAGTTTTAGTAATAAAATATAAATTGGGTATCGTGAAATACTATATAATATTTTATTATACATTCAGTTCATAAACTAGAGACATGATAAATTTTGATGACAAATAAATATTTATATGAAAATTATGAAATTTTACTTTAAAACTTCAAATAGAGTAACTTTTATATAAAACTGCTGAGTTTTTTTTCAATATTTCTACTGTGTGTTCGATATAAAATTCTTATCTTTTATGTCGAAAAACTCTAAAAGTGTCATATATAAATATGTGTTCGAATTGAAGTTATATTTTTTGTTTTTGTGGACAATATTTGAATATTTTCTACAACCAATTTTGTCTATTGACATCTTTAGGTAAATACACCAAAAGAATCTACCTGAACATTCCAAATACTGGTTGTTATAAATATTCAAATAGTGATATCAAAGACAAGAAACAACTTAAAATGCATGAAACAAATTAAATTGTTTGAATTAAGTTATAAATCATTTATGAAAACGATTTTCAAACTAAATATTTAGAAAATCTCGAAAAAAAGTTTTAAAATATTTAGACATGATAAGAAATGGATTTTTTTATACGTTATATATATCACCAATATAATGCTTAAACATAATTCACTGTACCTGTGAATGTTCTTGCGTTCTACTTCATGTTAGATCACTCGAGTGTTGACCTTTATCAATTTAAACACGTGTATTATCTTCGGGTAGTTATAGATAACATAAATATAATATTTATTTATAAAGATATCTATAACTATCTGAAGAAATCACCCGTATATACATAACTAATCACAGAAAAGAGAAACTTGTTTAATTCAAAAGAAAAGCACTAGGACAATAAAAAATAAGCATTCCACATTAATAGTAGTTTATTTTGATTGTTATTATCTTAATAATAAAATATATATTTACCAATTATTGAGATATGGGATAGACTTAGACATAACTCGTACATCAAAGTTATACAAATGAGTTCAGTTCAAAATTTAATTGAAAATTTGTAAAGTTCTCATAGTTATTGAATTATTATCAGGTATGTTGAACTTAAAATTATTTTTTTTATTATTCAGTTTTATAATTACAATTCTTTCATTATATTATAATCTGTTTTTTTTAAAAAAAAAAAACAAAATATTTTTAAAATTGATTTAAGTTAAAAATTGAGAGTTTAAATTTATAATTTTCGCACCTTACTGTGCATCCTTTCAGTGTTCTTATAATTTTTGTTTACATTATTATTAAATATTATGTGCGCAACGTAAAATTTTATTTTTTTCGAAAAATAAAAATTGTTTGAACAAAATCGAAACGAAACTAGAATTTTAGAAATAACTAAAACAAGTTCAGATAACAAAGTAGTTAAAATATAAGGAGAGTTGAAAAAAATAGGTCATAAATCTTCAGTGTAGTTACGTCTTATTCCGATTTCTTAACATTTTTTAAATACGATTGATTGTCTTGTTTGTAAGTCAAATTCTATCGAATGTTTAAATTAAGGATTTTTAAATATCCAGCATTGTTTTTAAACATTTCAAGTAAATATACTTAATAATAGCATTAATAACTTAAAAGGTACGTTTATTTCTTTAAAATTAATAAGGAACAAATTACAACATAAATATTTATAGAATAGTTTTATTTGTTATAAGACACAGACTACCTAAATTTAATTTTTTCTAGAATATACTGTATAAAGTAATTCATGAAATGACAAACATATTTAATCCTTAATGATGAATTATAAGTTTAAATATTTACTTTGTATTAATAATAATCTGATGAAAATCTCTTGCCGATTGTCACGTTTCCTTTTACATTCTATTAGATTGATAGAACTTACCAAACTCTAATTATCTTTACACAAATCTACACCTATTCCTCATACAGATATAATATATATATATATATATATATATATATATAACTTACAAAATTTAACATTTAATTAATATATGAGTATAGTTTTAAAGTTTTAGAATAAATGCTTTAGCTTGATGTTTGATATAATTTCAATTAATTTGAACTAAACTAAATATAACAAGCACTTAAGTACTGTGCCATTGTTGTTTTCAGAAGTAGTTACATATAATTCTGAAACTCGTCAACAGTAAGATTGTTTTAGTCTGAGGACAATTGTAATTCTACGAAATGTAGATTTGTTATCAGCATCTTCATCATTGTTTATATTATAAATGAGATATTAATATAATTAAATTAAACTTTTAGTTTAAGATTAACAGTATCAATGCATAGATAAATTTATGGTAGATAAATATTCTGTTTCAATGTTTATTACTTTTATTAGATTATCATGGGGCTCCATCCCCTATCTGGTGCACTCACCGATCTCCGGGTGTCTCCACCTGTTTTTCCTTCTTTCGATATTGTCTTTCCATCTTGACAATTTGCAGTAAACTAACAACCTATATCAATAATTGCAATGATATTCATTGACATTAATCCATTATTCGCTAATCGCTAACGTTTGGGTGCAATCGGAAACAATTGGAACGATTATGATAAGAGAAGGAAGGTATAAGGGTAAAAAGAAGAATTCTCATTTACATATAGTATTATTCATTAACATTAATCCATTATTCGGTAATCGTTAACTTTCGGCTGAAATCGAAAACAATAGAGACTCTACAAAGAATATGATGAAAGAAGGAGGGTCTAGAGGTAACAGGAGAACAACAAAAATTTTTTGTGACATTAATCAGTCTTACCGATGGAATATTTTTATTGTAATAGAGAGATAAGCGTTTTATGGAAATTATATAAAATATTAATCAAAAAAGCGTTGATTTTTAACGATTGAAAAATTAAATTTCTAAAAAAAATATTAAAAAAAATCTACATTGTAAAATGTAGAAACATATACATGTTCTGTAGTACGCAATGATTTTCTATAAAACATGTTAAATACATGAAAGAAAAAATAAATAAAAATTCGGAATACAACGATACAAAGACTTCTGAATGGGAATGTGAAAACGAGAGCTGAAACATGATTAAACATAAACATAAAAATGTTATCCAATACGCGGAGCAATGTGTCTGCATAAAACAGGATGATAAAAATCAAAAAAGGCCAAGAGCGCGCTTTCTATGCTCGTCGACATTTTAGTTCGAGACTCGAACTAGAACACTATAAACGTAAAGTAAACTGTATCGGATACTGCCACTCGTTCATCGTCATACATTCCTGTAATATAAATTGAAATTATGATACAAAGAGAATATATATATATATATATTCATTTTCATATCTTCGTGAGAATATTTTCGTTATTCATGGGAAATAATAACTTTTAATGTTGGATACTATCAAAACGGCTATAAAATAAGACAAAATCGACGTAGAAAATTTTGTAATAAATTCAATTATACGGTGGTGAAGCTTTAGAGTTTGCAAATCGAAATGTGAAATTTAAATAGAACTGAATACGATCGTTCAGAAAAGATAACACGTGAACTAAATCAGAATATTAAATGTTTACATATGTATTGTTTTATACCGTAATATTACGTTTTATAATAGACGGAAGTACATGAGAAATTAAAATCCACTTATTAATATTCTTCTATAGATATGTCTACAGCATATTTGAGTTATAAATAAATGAAACTATATTAGATGCATAAAATACATTAGGTATACATATATATATATATATATATATATATATATATATATGTGTGTGTGTGTGTGTGCATGTATGAAAGAGAGAGAGAGAGAAATAACGTTAGAGTGAATGAACATGGTTGAATATATAATGAGTGTTTTAGTGCCTCAGTTTATTTTAGTACTGCTGAAAACAGATTAGAATTATAATATTAAATTCATAGCGAATGTCTTTTCCTTGGTATAATTTAATTAAAAAAAGTAACACTACATATTTTATCACAAAAAAGTAATAAAAGTTGTTGTTTAATTTATCGTTCTTAAATGTATATTTAACAAATTGAAACAAGTTTAATATATATATATATATATGTAATATTAAAAATTGAAAATTATAAAATAAAAAAGGGAGTAAAACACATATTTAATTCGTCTTAGTGTAAAAAAAACATAATATAATAATTATAGAAGATATGTTAATGCCGCAAGTTTTAATTTTTTTTAGCTAATTTTTTTTCAATTGATAAATTTGTATGTAAAACATAGTTTAATCTATAATTTTTGAGGTAATTAATGAAATAAAAAGTATTTTAAGCAAATTAGTATAGAAATTGGAATAATCTCTGGGTTGCCATTGTGTTCTATCAATGAATACCTATAATAAAAATATATTCTTCTGAATTTTTTTTCCTTGAAATAAAGTAGTTTAAACTTACCTTTAGTTTTATAAAGTGCACTAAAGTATTGAAAAATCTGTTTTAAAAAACAGATTTAAATTTATACGGACGATTATGAATAAGGTTTTAATACTTTAACAATCATATTATTTTGAAGATAATTTTTCCTTTTTTGTGTATTTTTTCATTTCTACTTTTAATTTTTACTATAAATTGAATTTATTTTCATTTTTTACTGGTGTAATTGCGACTTTAGCATAATAGTACCTATGATGTCAATGCCGAGTATACATTCAAACAGGCTGTAATGTATATTTTTTTATCATGCAGAAACATAAAACATATATAACATAAAACTATAAAAATAACATTAACAGAAAAAAATCTAGTTTTAAATTTATATATTTTATTGTTTATTTTATAATTATATTTATTACAGCTAGTTAAATATTGATTGATTATTTACATAGCATTCATTAGCCAAATAAACAGCCACTGGACTATTGCCCCGTAATTAATTCTCTAAACGGAAATGTAATTTGAACTCATTACGCATACACTAGAGTAATTAGTACAAAAAAAAAACGTGACGTTAGTACAATATATATATATATATATATAAAACAGATAAATCGTCTAGTAAATAATAAAAATGTGTAATATAAACTAATTATTTTTTAAAAACACAACTGATTTCATTTTTAATAAAGCCATATATTTTTATATATGCCTTTTTAAATGCTGATGTTTTCTGATTTCGTTTTGTTTACGATTTATTTTAAACTTCTTATTATAGAAAAAATATGGAATTTTATTGATCTAAATTAAAGTATTTTTAAAAAAGGAAAACAAATAAATGGTCAAGTTTACTTACTTGAAGAAAATAGAGAAAAAAGTAAAAATGTATTTTATTTTCTTTTTTTAGTGTCATTTTAACAAGTATTTTTTATATCAAATATTTATTATAAATTTATAAAGAGTGTATGTATATGTTTCAAGTATTGAATATTCTGAACTAACAATAAATTTATATTTTTACACATTGAAATGGGTAGATAGAGAAAAGGAAAAGTATTTGTAGTTTTTTCCTTAATAACTGTAGGTGAACGTAAATTTTAAAAAATTTTCATCTAAATCTAGAAAGCCCATTACGTAATGGAGACAAAAATATTTAAAGTTATTGTCGAATAAGTTGTAATGTAAATCTAATGTACAATAATCCGGGGAATAAGAAGTGAATCATATAAATGAACATTTTTAATATAAAAAAAACGTTTTAAAGATAAATTAAGTTTTTTTTAAACTATTTACTTTTGTTTAATTCTTCAATTAAATCATTGTACACAAGAGGTATAATATGAGATTAATTAGATATACAGTTTAAATAATTAAAACAAATTTATTTATTGCAATTTATACATTAAGGAAAAGAAAAGAAAAAAACTGAAAGTGGACATGGAAAGACATGTGATTTGTTCATCAAAAGACATTTTAATAAATAGTAATTGCTACAAATATATGCAAGAAAATGTTATCATAGGATGTAAGATGAAGATGTTTGTTGACGGAGACTTTGAGTCAACAAAGTTTTAATACCAATTTTGATTGATTGACTACGTACAAATATAGTTATATACAAACAAATAAAGTTTTGTGAATATTTCCATAAAAGTTAGCTTTAGAGGACATAAATAAAATTTCTAATATTTTTTTTTAATCTTATCAAGGCTGAAACTCTTTATATAATTAAAATATTTATAACTTTTTTATTATTTTAATCTCACTAATTAAATATTTATCAATTAATTACACTTGTTAATACAACTGATACACTTGAATTTAAATTAATGACTTAAATATGAATATGTATCTCAAAAACACTCCAATTTGTCTTGTGAAACAAAATTCGATAATAATAAATTGTTAATTAAATATTTTTCACTCTACTAATTGTTATAACAACGCATAAAAAATAAAGAAAAATATTCATGAAATGAAGATGTTATGGGTAATAAAATATTTTTAAAACAAACATTGAAAATGATTGTTAAACAAATTTGAATTTTTAATAAATATAGATTGTAGAATGTCAGATTATTACATGTTTTTATGAGAGCTTTTAATTAAATCAAAATGACGCATAATTTAATTTAAATCATACTAATTTTTAATAAAGAACAATATTAAAATTCATTTACGTATAATTATTTTTAATTACTTTTTTGTATTAATTTTAAATTGAGTATTCAATTCCGAATTCAAATAATTTCATGTAATTTCGTCTATATCATTTCTACTACTTTATCATTCAAGTTTATCTACTTTCTTAATATATGTTTCGATTTAAACATATGTTTATTTTTAATCAAGATGAATATAATATTACAATTCGTTTCTGTTTTCTACAGATAATTTTCTAATTAAAACATGTTCTTTTTTATTAGAAGTGTACTTTACAAAATGCGAATTTAATTAATTTTTAATTAGATTACGAATATGTTTTAATGTTATTAAAAAAGATAAGTCGAATGTTGATTTTTATCATACTTTTAATTATAAAGAATAATAATTCTTTAAGTTATTTATTTGTACTGTTAATTGATTCATGAGGTATTTTTTTACTAAAAAGTCTTTAACGTTTCATCATAATGACCAACTTGATTTTTAGTAGATTTTATTTTTAAATTACTATTGATTATTTGTAAAATTATATTTAAAACAATGTTACCTTGAAAGGAAATAAAATATTATTTATAATAAAATTAACTGCACAATAATTAAATAAAAATAGAAGATTACATATATATATATATATTAGGTTGGTGCAAAATAATTGCGGTTTTTATCATTTTGATGGCACCGATCATCATCAAGTTTGACGTCGATTTTTCTAGTTACCATTATCATTTGTTATAATCATGTCATACATCATTGTAAACAATGAAATGAACGCTACTGTTTTCAGTTTATCTCTATTGTTTTCATTCTTTAGTATTGTTGGATGTAACCTCTTAAATTAATCATGGAAAAAATTAAATTCGCGTGATTTTGTTGCATGAATTTTAAATTGGGATGTAATGCAACAGAAACTGCTCGAAAAATCAAATTTCTTTTTGACGAATAATCAATTAGTGAACGTACAGCACACTGGTTCCAAAAATTCCATAATGGAAACAAAAGCCTTGATGAACAAGGTCGTGGACGTCTTTCAGCTATAGTTAATAATTATTTAAGAATCATTATTGAAGCGGACCCACGTAAAACAACTCGAAAGGTGACAGAAGAACTCAATGATGATCATTCAACAGTTATTCGACATTTGAAGCTAACTGGAAAAAAAAGCTGGATAAATGGGTGCCGTGTGAACTAAAGCAAGTCTGCTTTGCGCTTCTTTTGCATAACAAAAATGATCTCTTTCTTGATTGCATTGTCACATGTGATGAAAAGTGAATTCTCTACAACAATTGGAAACCTTCGTTACAGTGGATAGACCGCAGAGAAGTACCAAAACAGTTTCTTAAAGTAAAGTTTCATGAAAAAAAAAGATTATGGTCACTGTTTGGTGATAAGCAAGTGACAATTAACTACGACTTCTTAAATCCTGGTGAAACAATAACAGCAGAAAAATATTGTCAGGAAATTGAAAAAATGAATGATAAGTTGTATCTTTCATGGCCAGAATGAGTCAATCGAAGAGGACCAATTCTTCTTCATGACAAGGCTCTACCCCACACATCTCACAAATGATTTAAAAAAAATTAAATGAACTGAGTTATGAAACCTTACCTTTCCCACCTTATATTTCGGACATGTCTCAGACAAATTATCATTTTTTTAAACATTTGAGTAATTTCCTACGAGAGAAGCTATTTAAAAATCAAGTATCCGCTCAAAGCGCTTTCGATGAATTCTTTAATTCCAGGACTCCAGAATTCTATCTCGTAGGAATATACAATCTTGTTTCTCGTTGGGAGAAATAGGTGCAGGCCAATGGTCTTTATTTTGATTAATAAATATCATTTTTAACTAATACATGAGTCTTTATACTCGATATGTAAATACTACAATTATTTTTGCACCAACGATACATACATATATATATATATATATATATATATATATATATATATATATATATATATTATTACGTAATTGATTATATTTTCTTTGTTAAATGTTTGTTATTACATTGGTGAAAGACAAATCCACACAGATATTATTACATTCTTCTTCATAAGTCCCAAATATTATCATGTCATGTATGTCAAATAATAAATAAACATACCATTTACGAAATAAATTAAATAATTTTGTGTAATTGTGAGTTGAACATTGTTCTGTACAATATTCTATAAATTTGTACTTTCAATGTCTACAACATTATTGAATTCATATTATCTTTTGCTGATAAGGTCAAATAGAGCAACTCTGTTATAAATCGTTTCAAAATTTAATTCACACCCATATCTATTAGTAGCAAATTATAGTTGCTCTAGTAAATGAGAACTCCAACTTTATATTACTTATACAACAAATAAAGTATTTTTTATTAAAAAGTTGATAATTTAATAAAAATAGCCACAAAATTTTGACAGTCGAATATTTATATTAATGTGTGAAAATATTTATATTTGATATAATCTATTTCAACTGTGCCTTTCAACATTTTTCTCCCTCCCAATATCCCTTCTTTGTCTTTCTATATATACATGTATGTATATAGGTTTATATACATGCATACATATGTGTGTGTATATATATATATATATATAAATCAATTGTTTCTAAAAACTGTCTGTTTAAAGTTTCACGAAATGTACGACGATAATTGAACACTTTCATTTTTATTATTTTACAAGATTCATGAATTACATTTAGTAAAAATTAAACTTCAATATAAAATTAGATTTTGATGAACACACAAATATATTTATATGAAATAATTGATGTCAATAAACATTCCGCTGTAAAATATTAAAGTTGTAATTTTTCATTCAAAATTAAACCCAACATTACATATTAATATAATATCGTTTAATCTTTATAATTGAATATTTCGATCGATTTTCGCAGAGCATGGAATAAAACACTAATTAGTTATTATTAATTTGTGTTAAATTTAACATTAATTATTATCATTTAAATTTACATTCTTTAAAAAATAAAATGAAACAATATATCATTTAAATTACGTTTTTAATTCTATTAAATTGTTTACTTTTTATGTCTACTTTGTCTTTGTTATGTTTACTTTTCTTAAAAAACTCATGGTTCTAAAAAAAGCAAGTTAATAAAAGCTTCTTATTATACAAACGTTATAAACAAGATAAAGTGGGGTTCTGTGACTTTTTCGTTCTTTTTCAATTAAATAAATAGTTTCCATTAAATGAGGCAATATTATTAACATCTAAGGAAATGAAAATGTCTCGTGTTTTTTACTTTTCTATGTTTAATTAAGTTTTATATATATATAGTTTTATTATTACTTTTCTACTATTTTTTTTAGAATGCAAAGTCTGTTGAATAGAACAACAATATTTGGAATGTAAAATAATTATAATGTATGATGAAGTACAAATATTATCTATACAGATTTAAAATTTGATCATAATTTTCTATATTTAACATAATTGAACATTTGTAGTACAGACATAATATTATTACACATACATCAACGAAATTTACATACAATCTTCTATATACTCATGCATATGGTAAACATTCGACTCGCTATCCGACATTATGATTACTCACTCGACTGAACTGGTTTATCAGAATTTATTGTAGTGGTAACCATGCGACGACGTCTCTGATGTAAGTAGCGGGCAGTCGGTTGGTT
This sequence comes from Acanthacorydalis orientalis, assembly GCA_034766995.1. Taxonomy (NCBI): domain Eukaryota; kingdom Metazoa; phylum Arthropoda; class Insecta; order Megaloptera; family Corydalidae; genus Acanthacorydalis; species Acanthacorydalis orientalis. The sequence continues at coordinate 45,992,265 of CM068313.1, read as the reverse complement.
GGCTCCTTCAGTTGGTAAACAAGCCGATGGGGGAAATGAGATCTTCGCCTCGAAGTACCAAAGACTTCTTTTCAGATTAAGATGAACGACGTTCTTCAATTCGATTTTTGAACTATAATGATTCATGGCTTTTTACTATTTTTTATTTAATACTTCAAAATAAATTTTCCAATGCACAATAAATACACAAATACATACATACATATATATATATATATATATATATATATATATATATATATATATATATACATAAATAATATTGAATAAAATTATAAACACGTCGTTTTTATCATATATATGAATTATTCTTATTTGAGAAATTATTAAATTGCCCATTCAAGTCTATTATATACTATAAGAGAAGGACATGTTTTATTCTTGCTCTTTAAGTTTGGGTTTTTGGCTATTTTCGCGAAATTCTGTTGTTCAACTTCATTCTATATTATCACAGAAAAAAATTAGATATATATATATATATATTTATTTGTATTAATATTTTTATTTATATCTCGATTTAATGTACACATTTATACACAGTAATTGGTACAGCAGTTGATTGAAAGAAAATATTTGTTTTCTACTACTTTGTAATTTGTTCTAAATATCATTTTATTTTTTGATATAATGTTCATTTTATCATAATATCATTTTATTTTTTGAATATAATTTCCAACATGAGTTAAAAACTGCAATTTATTTCAATTATTTTTGAAACAATACACAGAATCTCTTTTATATCCATTTATACAAATAAACTTGAGGAATGAAAATATCAAAAATCTGTTATCTGACTAGATATGTTTTATTGAGTTCCATATTTTTATAATCACAATTGTATTTTAATTTTTACATTAATCGCATTTATGTTTTTCCTTTTCGTCTTATCCTCGCTAATTATCTGACTTTTAATATTTGATGATGTTAGGTATCTAGAAATCACAAGAAATTTTCTAGATTCGTTGAAGACCAACCAAACCAATCGAAACAATACTAATCTAAGAAAGTTCAATAGAACACAAAATTTTAAAAATGTAGCTTTTTATTGTTTTTGAGTATAGTAAAAAAATCAAAAAACTGCAGTTGTGGCGGTGGTTTGCTAGTATAAATAATTAGTAAAATAGCTAAAGATGGGAGTAACGAGTATTTTTATAATAAGTTATATTTTATATTTTCCATTTGACTTTTTTAAAATTGATCAAAATATGAGGTTTCTTGTATAATCCAACTTTACTCAGATTTTGCATACACTTGTTTATATATATATATATACATACATATGTAACATATATATATATATATATATATATATATATAACATATATATATATATATTAGGTTTTTAAAAAAATAATTGTAGTTTATGACCTTCAAATTCATATGCGTTTTTCTCGGCTAGCTTTTTTAAGTGGTCGAGAGCTGTTGGACGACTAATGGGCAACTTTTATGCAAGCCCTCGACTTGTTCATGTTTCTAATGGTTCATGTTTTAACTAACACCTTCAGTTGGTCGTTATAAATTGAAGAAGTACGCCCATGATCTTCATTATCTTCAAGGCTCTTGTGCACAGCACAAAATGTTTGGAACCATCATTGCACTGTACGCTATTTATCAGTACCCACATCAAAAGCATCATTTAATTTACGAGCTTCTAGTTTAGTCTGCTGCCTTGCCATCCGTTTTGAACTCATACAAAAAATGCTCTTATTTGCCTTTTCCGGAAAAATTAATAATTAAACCAAAGTCGATTTTACTGAAATACAGACCAAAAGTTCACTTAAAAATTATATTAACATGAACACAATGAAATAACACTTTCATTGAAAAAAATTCAGGGTAGTATTCAGAAAACAAAAACCGAAATTATTTTCTTACCAAACTAATATATATATATATATATATATATATATATATATATATATATATATATATATGAAAATGACGAAAAAGAAGAAATAATTCCTTTAAATATTGGGCAACACAAATAGTAATTTTTTGAAACATTTGTTCATTAACAATTATTAAAAAATAAATATACTGAATTTACTAACTTTTTGTTGAAACAAAAAAACTTATTTATTTATTTATCAATCTTGTTATTGATAAGCACATATTGTTTATACACATATTATCAGTTTAAGTTTGTATCATCTTTTTCTTTACGACTACTGCTTCGTTTTACAGTTAAAACTAATATTCGCCGTTAACAATATTATGTCAATGAAACAACCTTTCTATCAACATACATTTCAAACAAGTAGATTTATCTATAATTTAATTTATTTCTTTGCCATTTTGAAACATAACTATGTCAAATAAACATTCAATAGGCATATATGTTTGGAAGTTTATATAAAAATGCAACTTTAGCATATAAATTTGTTAAAATATGCCAGGAACAATTTCATTTTTGTCAAAGTACATTTTATTACTATATTGATTTAAATACAGAACTTAACATCTGTTATTTGTTTAATAGCCTTGTTTTATAAAGAATTTTTATTAGTCAATATTAAATACATTAAGTAAAAAATATCATTTTTTTAATAGTATTTTTAATATGAAAACTTATACGGTTTATATATATATATATATATATATATATATATATATATATATATACATAAAGTACATTTATTATTTTTTGCAAAATTAAAACAAATTAGACTGTAAAATGAAAAATGAAAAAAATATTTTTAATAATATAAGAATACAATCTAATAAGTTTCTCTAGCACTTTCAATTATTCTTGCTCTCTATAGGAATAAAAAACATGATTATATAAACCAAATGTAGATATACAGCCATTTAACTAATCAAGATATTTGAAAGTGTTATCTGTAATTAGAATCCATTTTCCTCGTAATCATATGTGTTTGTTTAAAACAAACATTTACATCAAAATATTCAGTACACAGACAGAAAATGTATACAACTGACGATATACAAACAAAATAACATGTTTTCCGTCTAATTATGTTTTCCTTTTTAATTATTTCACTCGCTGCTAAATTGAAACAACTTGTAAATCATCTAAATAGGCGACAATTATATATATATATAATTTTAAAAATACATGGTTTCATTACACACAAGTATTATTTTTTTATGAATTATAAATTTATTGTATAATATGAATCATGCATTTTTTCTATTATTTTTGAAAATTACATACTGCAAATTTTTAATTGAAATTATATAAAATTTGTTTTTTTTTTAATTATTTACTTTTGATTAATCAATTAAAATTAATATTTTTGTTAATTATAATAAATTATTTTTAATATTTTATTTTCATGGCCTATAAATTTAAATTAATTGTGGTTTAAATGTATATTATAAAAAAAAAGTTTTTGTGTCTAAACTTTTTTGTTATAATATTTTAGTGATTATTGATTATTGATATGATAAAATAAATTGATTAATGAATTACAGATTATATATTTATCTTATATAGGTCACACAAGCGTATTATAAGAATCCTACAGTTTCTAAGTCTTGACCTTCAAATCTTTTTAAGCTTCACAACAAAAATAACGATTATTTATCCATGACCAAATGATTAACCCTGAACACAACTTTTATTTCGATGTAGAGTAAAAGATGTTATATAGATTTTTTTTTCTCTATATCGATATTTGCAAGTTATTTATTTCTTAATAAAAGATGAAAGCTAAACTTTGGTAGAACTTGCAATGTATTATCAAAAATTCTATTTAGAATTAATTTTTTTCCTGTTATTAAAATGTAAATTTAGTATGTTTAATTTCGAAATAAAATTTTCATACTAAATTTTTCTATCCATATATATATATATATATATATATATATATATATATATATATATATATATGTATATGTATATATATATATATACATGTATATGTATACTAGGGGGCTTTACCCCTTACTAGCTTCACTCATCAGCCCCTGGACTCGTTGTGCTCGCCCATGGCTCAATTATAAGCCAGTAAATGCCACATAATGAAACAACATATCTTAAAAACTTATTATATCTATATATATATATATATATATATATATATATATATATATATATATATATATATATATTATCAGATATATAGCAAAGTAATCGTTTTATATACATATATATATATATATATATATATATATACATGTATATATATTATATATATATATATATACATATATATATATATATATATATATATATGTGTGTGTGTGTGTTGGTATGGCTATATAAAAATGGTAGTAGATTATTTTTTGCAACCTTTTAGTTTTTTGTGGTTAAATGCTGTTTAATCTATATATCTATCTGTCTATATATATATATATATATATATATATATATATATATATATATATATATATATATATATATATATATATACATATATATATATATAATTTGTACAGGCATGTGTGACAATATATTGTGATATTATTTTCATTTGGATTTGCTTTTATGATAAGGTACAGACTGTAACCATAAATATTCTTTCATTGTATCAAGTAACATATTAATTAATGATCATTGTGATAAAATATAAAATATTGCTCTTAAACGGTTGATAACGATTATTAATTATATTGACGTTTATTGTTTTAGTAGAACAACATATGATTTCTGATATAGTTAAATATGAATGCGGGCTTGTTCGTATATGAACATTTCCCTTGTAAACAAAGTTGTTTACAAGGGAATCTAAATAAATATTATCATAATCTAAATAAATGTTATCAAAAAAATCATTACACATTATACAAAAGTAATTATAATCATTTGATTGTTCTATTTGAACCATTTATTGAGACTAATCTGTTTTATTAAAACTTCATAGTTGTAAATAAAAAAGACATTACATTTTAACATAAAAAAGTATATCTACGAGGTGTAAGAGTGTACTCAGATATAACAAGCATATGGCGTAGTAAGGAAGTTGTTTACAAATATTATAATTTTTTTTCATACACTTATTTTTATAATGAGATCGTTTTATTAATCTATAGAACAAATGGTTTTTTTTTTAAGAAATTCAACTTTAATCTTTACACAGTTTGTGGTAAAGTATACTTTAGAAAAAAATATAAATAATTGTCTTGCATAACTTTCAGTTGAATTTGTAAATTTATAACCGTTGATAGTTTCATAAACTAAAACTGTTTATAAACAGAAACACTACATGCATACACATAATCATGTAATACTTATATCAATATATATATATATATATATATATATATATATATATATATATATATATAGGTTGATTCTATTTAGGCATCTGCATGGAAGTATTAAAAGAGAACGCTGGAGTTAAGAAAAATCCTGTTATTTTTTATTTAGTCTTTTAGTTCAATTCAATACTAAAATACAACTGAACTGAAATATTAAGAGGACGATATGTTTTTTTTTTTTAGTTTTTGCGTCTTTTTTAATACTTTCTTGTGGAGGCCTACATTGAATCAGTCATATGTGTATATATACATACATATATATATATATATATATATATATACACATACATATATATATATATATACATACTTATAGGATTATTTAATTGTAAACTTATAAAGCGTTTCACATAAAATTTTCATTTTATTTTTGTGTTTTTCTTTTTGTCTAATAATGATTCCATCAGCTTTATTCACGATCAACGCTACGTATAACTCTGTTTACTTATGGGATTTCTTATTTTTTCGTGTCACTTTCGTATTGGTAACTCGCCGGGGATTCACAAATTCGTCTAAATCTCAGTAGAAAACTACATTGTTCGATTGAGGATTGGCTGGTGGTTAGATTTGAAATGAAAACACGAGTTTTCTTTTACATTTATAGTCTGAGATAACGCAACGACAATTCAGTTAATAAAAAAATATATTCGTTTTTGATTGTGTCAGTCACAAGACTTTCTTTTGTTAACTTTATGAATGATCAAGTAAATTACTTATATTAGAAGTTGTTACATATATATATATATATATATATATATATATATATATATATATAAATGTATATACATATATGTAGATATATATTTATACTAGGAAACTTATTGAAATATTTTCATTTGAACTAACCTCAAAATAAATATGATTTCAGTTTCACAGCAATTATATATATATATATATATATATATATATATATATATATATATATATTATGTGTAGAAAGAATGAGTCAGACCTTATAAGTTTTTTCATATTGTGGAGTACGACATAATAAAATATATGAAGTTAAATACTGAAAGAACAGAAATTCTAGAAATATTTTGTTACTAAATATATTTAAAGTCCGTTTTATTTATATATATATATATATATATATATATATGAATCTAAAAAAAAAATATATATGGGTCTAAAAAAATATATAAGGGTCTAGGAAAACAATAAATATATATCTTGAATTATAAATTAATGAAAATATTATATAAACGTTCTTTTACAATCTTTTATCGAGATTCTATATGAATAATGTACTAGGAAAATTTTGAAACATTTTTTTGCGTAAAAAATATAGTTATTCGTGCACTTAAGTGTATGTAAAAATGATAAATTCATTTAGAAAACAATAGCCATTTATTATTTTTGTATCACTAAAAATAATAGTTTCAAATAGAAAGAATTATATTTCTTAAATATATTAATTAATATGTATAATTTAAAATGTGTACAATATATATATAGTGTTTTTTAATGTAGTAATATAATTAAAATATAAATAAAAATCAATATATATATATATATATATATAGCAGAGAGGGGGAGAGAGAGAAAGAGAGGGAAAGAAATACACGAGAAAAATATATGCATACTTATACTTTTCTAAATAAACCTCTTAAATATTCCAAAGCAAAATATCATTGTCTAATTATTCAGTTCGAAAATTAATATATAGGTCATACAAAAGGCGTTTCGTTATTATTAGAGTATTATATTCCAACAATTCAACAAGAAATATTTAATGGAAGCAATCGATCTCAGCGTTTGAACACAATATTTCAAGAATTTCAAACTTTTCTCTTTCAAAGGATGTAAAATTAGGCTTCACTATTGTTCCTTATTTTAAAGTGTCGCAATCATTCATTTTTAATAAAACAATTATATTTATATGCATATACATATATGTATATGTGTGTGTATGTATTTATAATATGTGTATATTTGTTGGTTATTGTGTAGAACGTTGGTTATATTAAAATTAATATGCAAAATTGCTTAGACTAAATTTAATAGTTGCATCTATTTAAGTAAAATTTGTCTGTCTCCCCTTTATGATTTTCACGATTAAACGGCTCAATTAAGGAAGTATATTTATAATATTTAGATTTGTTTAAACTTATGTCTGTTATATAACTTAATAATAACAATAATTTTAATTTCAATTCTAACATAAAACTGTCAAGAGATAGTATTTAAGTATTAATACATAATTAATACTTTCACACACAATTCAAGAGCACACACAAACTTTGAAGTTAGGCATCCAACGTTTTTGACCACTTAAATAGCTGGGAAAATCAAAAAAGACAAAAATGTTTATGATCTTGAAGATCATAAACCGCAATTAATTGTTTACCAACTTTATATATATCATCATCTTCAGCCCCTGTTGATCCACTTCTGGATAAAGGCCTCTTCCATGATTTTCCATTTTGTTCGATTTAGTGCCTCTCTTTTCCACAGTTTTCCAAGAAAGTTTTTAATATCCTTATCCCATCTGTTCATTGGTCTCTTTCTGGGTTTATATATATATATATATATAAATATATATATATATATATATATATATATATATATATATATATAAATATAAGTATATATATATATATAAAATTTACATATAAAGAAAGAAATATGTATAACGTTATAAATTTATAAAATTTAATTTGTTACAAATTCTGTCAATATCAATATTATTTAAGTTATATAAACAGTTTTCTTCCAATTATTCAAATAAAAATTTTAAATTTAATTTCATTATGTGAATGTGTATCTTGTGCATATACACACAATTATATATATATATATAAATTTGTGTAATTTACGCGTTTGATATTTTAAACTGTGCTCGCTTATTGCAAAAAGCGTAAAAATCTCTTTATAACACGTACAAGTTATAATTAATTTATATATTTTTTACTGTACCTTTCATTGTAAAAGAATAAATGAATGTTAAAAGAAACGATAATGAGAAGCAGTACAATTAATAAATTCAACGGTCGGAGCTCGGTAAAAATTTATTAAAATAGAATGAATGAAAATATAATTGTATGAAAAGGACTTTTAAAACTGAAACAATTATTTCTAGACTACTTGTTTTTTCCAGTTGTTTTTAACAATGTTATAAATAAGTGTTTTAATGATGTTTTATGTATATATATATATATATATATATATATATATATGTTTATATATATATATATATATATATATATATATATATATATATATGTTTATATATATATATATATATGTATGCATGTATGTATGTATTTATGTATGTATGTTTCTATGTATGTATAGAGAGAGACGAAGAGAAACATATTAATTTGGTAGTATCTTAAAAACTGTTCAACAATTTTGTTTTTAGAAGGAATGTTTTTTAATTTATATCTTTATATTACAGTACAGATTTTTAATTTTTATATAAATTGTATCACTCAAAATGAAATACTTTATTCCAGTATTTTTGATTATAATTAAACTATATGTACTCAAAGAAAGATTTTTCACATTTTCATTTCTCTCTCTCTCTCTTTATATATATATATTATTTTAATACTTCCAATTTCTTAAAAAAAATGTCTTTTAAGCGTGCTTGTGGGCGAGCACTGATTTTTTTATTAATTCTAATCGATGTTAGAAGAAAATAAATGGATTTTATAAGAAGTGTTCAATTAATATATTATGAGACAAAATTTGTTTAAATAGGCTTAGATATATGTAAATAATGATTTCTTTATTTATCTAAAATATATTTTAATTATTGTTTATCAGTCAAAGTATAAAATGTTCAATATATATTTTGGGTTATATAAAGTTATATGACATCTAATATTATTTTCAATAAAAGATGATTGATTTTTGTTTGTCAGGATTGGAGACATTATAAATGTTTGCTTCTTATTTATTCAACTCGATATATAGTGTTTAACTTTTGATGATAGCTTCATTTTTACATTTATATTTGTTATAAAGCAAGCTCTTTAAAACTTTTAAGTTAGAATATTAACTTTCTGAAAATATTATAGAATTGAAAATTCTCAATACCTTATATTGTGGTTTTTATAAAGTTTGATCCTGTGATAGATGTACAATGAAACTCAAATAATGTGTATATATATATATATATATATATATATATATTTATTAACATTTTTCCTTATAATCGTTTTTTATCGAAGCATCAAGTGCTGAAAAAAATTCAAACTGCTCGAAATTGCATACATTCATCGAATAATTAACTTTGAGTTACAGTCAGAAATGTCTGAAAAATTTTCGAAATATTTTTATTATTGTTGTTGAATATATTATATTAATTTTATTTATTTATATTTTGTTGTGGTTCACAATAACTAATGTTTCTCTAACCATAAGCAGTTATGATTTGTTTCCTGATATACACTGATAAATCCAATATTTATTATTATTTCCACTATATATATATATATATATATATATATATATATATATATATATATATATATATATATATATGTTGCTCTGTTTTACTTTTGTAGTATTCATCTTGATGTTTTAGTTAATTAGAAATCGTTAAATTTAATAATATTTACTGATTATTTACAATAAAATACATACTTACATATATATGAGTGTGTGCGTGTATTTATGTTTTTATGTGTACGTTTGTTGATTATGTAAGGAATTTTTTATACTGAAATAAATGTTAAACTTTGTTTAAACTCTGTTTAATAGTTGCATCAATTTAAAAAAATATATTTGTCTGTCTGTCCTTATGATACTCCCAATTAACTGACTAATATAAATTACTGTTTGACTTCTATTATGCATGTTTTATGAATTGCAATGTAGATTATAAATTATTGTTTTTCAAATACGATGTTAAAAATTTTATATTGTGCGAGTATGTTACTGTCGGTGTTTGTTTGAAAATTATTTATATTTTATATTCCATGTTTCAGAAATAAAATTGTAATTTCTAGTGTAGTTTTAGAATAAATAAAATTTTACATTATGTAAATGAGCTCACCATTAAAATTATTGTAGCTTGTTGTTACTTTAAAACAGATCTCTGAATACAAATAACAATAAAACACATGTAATGGTCTATATTGTCACATCTTGATGAACATCGTCCATTAATTCTTGCATTTCTTAAATGTTAAAAAAGTCGATTAATACAAAGCATGTTCAGAAACACTAAAATGTCTGATAAAAGAAGATGCTCCAGAAGGTACTTTATCGTATAGCTCTCTAGAGACCGATAACTTAGTCTTTGAAATGCACGAAATCAAATACGCTAGCATGTACGAAGAATGCAGAATAATTTTTAAATTTTATTTAAAAGCTTACATTTCCCTCGAGTTTATGAACACGCTCTTGTAACAATAAGCCAGCCAATATAAAACGTGATTATGTGAAAATAAAACAAACATTTTTGATGTAAATATAACTAATGACTAAACGTGGAGGGGTTGTTCCTTTTATGTAAAATAAAACCCTCGTATTGCAATGTGTAACTTCAAACACTCGTATTTAAATATTTCAGTGTATATACTTGTAAATATTTGCACGTAATTGAAATGAATAATAAAATTAAAAAATTAAATAATTACTTTTCCGAACTTAATTTAATGAGGTATTTTGAAGATTAAAATTAATTAGAATACTTGGTTATTACGTTATTTTCGTTTAAAAATAAAATTATTTTTAATAAATCTTCCAATTTTAATTAAAATAAAAAGATAATAAGTAGAAAAATCATTAAATTATTATTTTTTTCGAAACAAAATTAGCTCAAACATCAGTTTAAAAAAAATATATTAATAATTTATTTAAGAATTTTCAAAATGTGTTTTATTATAATTTTATACAAATACAGGTAACAACGTGTATATGTGCATGTATATATATATATATATATATATATATATATATATATATAATAAATGTTCATGTCAATAACCTTACGTCTGAAATTTGTTTTGTACACGTCTTAAAATGAATGAATAACATTTTTTCATTTATATTTAAATTTTAATTAAACTTTGAAACAAAAAATAAAATATGATAACAGTGTTGCTATTCTGAAAGAATGCTAATTAAATATAATACTATAGAAATAACAGTTCTGCACATAATTTATGTCATCTCAATTAAATTGTAAGACGAGGCTATAAATAGCCACCGCAGTCTTTCAGTACTTAATGATGAGGTCGTCTATTTCATTTGATCCCGAACTGTCTTGGTTAGACCTAGAAACCACGACCATACTAAAGGTGCCTGGCATTTAATAGAGAGGGCGGGTAAATAAAAAATAATTGTTCTGCGAGAATGGTTGCGCCAAGTGTCTCTCACAGCTTTATTTATGTTCTGGCCTATTGAAATATATCTGACCACTACAGAATTTAAATGACCGCATTACATTTTGTATTTAAATAAATATTTTATTTTATCCCAAAGAAAAATATAAAACGTTTTTTTATAGTGCTATAATTTTAAAATATCGTTTCATATATATATATATATATATCAAATAGAAAAGTAATCATTTATAACTATATTTTTTATTAAAAATAATTGTACATACGTATAAAATAAACTATCTTAAAACTTTCATGTTATTTTTCTTTCATATGAATAGTGTAGACTGAACTATTTTAGCTGAAAATTACAATTTTGATTTACACTTTGATTGTATGTATACACTATATACATATTTACACACACATACATACAAGTATGTATATATATATATATATATATATATATATAGAGAGAGAGAGAGAGAGAGAGAGAGAGAGATGTATATACGTGTATTTGTGTGTGGATGTGTATACAATTAATACAAAAAGTATTGAATACGGTCATGAATTACAGAAAAAAAGTTTATAAATGAATTATCAACTAGTTTTGAGGCAAAATTGGACAACTAGTATATAGCCCATCAAAATTGACGGGAAAATAAAAAGAAACACAGGAAGAAAAAACTGTTTATTGGTTTTTAACAACATAATATATTTAAATATAAAAATACCTAATAACTAAACTTAATAACTTAAACTTTAAACCTATGAGCTGAATAAGTAAACATTTTTCGTCACCATAGACATTCGTCACTTTGTCCTCCGCACAAAGTGACGAAAAATGTGGGTTTTTACATATAAGATTAATTATCATACATATATATATATATATATATATATATATATATATAATCTTATGAGCATTCTGCATAAAAAGCCTGGAAAGACACATACTCTTGTGTGTATATATATATATATATATATAATCGGGATAAGGATATTAGAAAAAGTATTAGAAATTTATGTTAAAATGGTGGTATAAGTTCGTTAAGTGTACCTTATTATGAATAATAATGAAGATTTCTTTCAGTATCTAATATCAAGTACTTTAATAAATATTACTTATATAATTAGTAAGCAATTTATTTTTTCCAAAGAGGGAGGGATAAAGAAATTATACTACATATTGATTTAAAAAGATGTTTTTTTCGATAAATTATAACGAAAATTGTTTCAAAAATCTATTGATATATTTATTAAATTAAAAATAGTTCAAAAATACAAGACAAGCATTTTAAATAATATCTGGATTCATAAGACAGGTATGGAAGTACAACGCAGCAAAAATTTTGCACCTAACACCGAGATGTAAATACTAGGTAGTGAACTTTTCCAATTATCTTTGTAGTCACAATGGAAATGCTTTCTCCAAAAACGTGAAAATACGTCATATCGATATCAAATAGTTATAAATTTATTAAAAAAGTGTCAAGTGATTATTAAGTAATAGTTTAAATTGCAATAAATTTCTTATTAAAAGCACATATATGGAAAAATAGAAAAGTAAAAAGAATTTACCATAAAAAGTAATAAAAAATACATTTTGATACAATTTCTATTGAAAAGAAACAACGTCTAATCTTAAAGACAACTGACATCAAATCTATGATGACTGTAATTTTATTACAAAACAAATATCCAAAAATTAAAATAAATTAATAATATAAAACGAAAGGAATGCAATTCCATGCATCGAAACTTGTTCGAAACAAGGTTTAAGGAACAATTGTATCTCATAGTTTGATGGAACGGAACAAAATAAATCTAACGGCGTCATAACGAAATATTATGTTAGTAGAAAAATAATTGCGGTTTTTAGAAGAAAAATTACTTTCAATGCTAAAATTATCTGAAAAGAACCCTGAAATGGATTCAACCGAACCTGGAAGAAAATCATTTTTGTATCAAATTAATAAGAGATGGTTTCGCGGTCGATCTGCAATTTTATATTTTGTAATAAAAATAAAAATTTTAATTATTTATCAATGAAAAATGTTTACTGCTTAATTTGAATAACATTACTATTTTAAATGACAAAAAAATATTTAAATTGACATTTAATTCAATTATTCTGGATTTTTCCTATTATGAAAGTACGTTTATTATATATGAATTCATATATTAAATAGTATGTTATCTTTCTATCTTACACTCCTCTAAATTTAAATTAGTTTCTGTACATTTCACATGTTAATTGATTATAAATTTAGCAATAACATATGATACACACATCAAAGGAACAGTACTTCCTTTATCGAGATTACTATAGATCAACAGAATTTTTTACATACAACCAACAATAGAATCAATACAAAGCTTTTAGTTACTGAAACATTATATTTTTAAATACCGTTTACAGTATTTGGAGAATATAAATATAATTTGTAAAATTATTCTAAAGTCAATAAACATTTATTCAAGGATGAATTAATTGAAATATATTTAAACGTTGTTTTGATTAAAAAAGTTTATTTCATAACAATAAATTAGAAATAAGTAAGAAAAATATAACACAAAATGATAAATCATTTGTTTGCTTTTCGATCGAAATTAAAATAATTAACATAGAATGTAATTCAATTAATATGTAAGGTTTATGTAGTATTTATTTTGAAAACAAATTTTTAAATAAAAATAATTCGAGCATTTATCCTGTTCCAGTTATTCTAAAAATATAATCTGTATTTTATGCTGTACTTATACAGCACACATCAGTGAATTAGAGACCAGTCAGTGTCAACACTATTGTAACAGTGAACACGTTTCAACGAACGTGAACTGAAATCAAATATCGATTAGAAGTGCTGAGAGCCACTTATGGTAAACGTACATATAAGTCTACATCTATGTAAATAAAAACTTATTGGACTAAGCTACAGAACGTTGAAAATTACATCCTTGTCAGCGTAGCTAGTTTTTTTCAATGACTATTTTTGTCAAGCACGGAGACATATTTAATTTGATTTATTGGATTATTTATTGCAATACATTTTAAAACAATGCAAACTTTTTATCACATATTGGCATTGTTAATAATATATATATATATATATATATATATATATATATATCCAAGTTAAGAAATCTGACAGAAAATATTTTATATTCATTTAAATAACATTCTATTAAGTTTGATTAAAATATTGAAATTCTTATTATTAAACTATAAGAGAATTTATTTAATTAATAAACATATATATATATATATATATATATATATATATATATATGTATATATATATATATGTAATTTTAAGGCTTAGTTATTAATTGCTTTATAATTTTATGATAATTTATTTTTTAAATCATTTTACAACTTAATATTTTCTATACGAAACTAAATTATTATTGTAAAGGTTTTTTCATAATGGTTCAATAGAAATTGAAAATTTATTTAATAAAAATCGCACATATTTTGACATTTATATTTTAATTATTATAATGGATAGATATGTCTTCACTAATGAATTCTTCGTTTGTAATGTAAAGGTATTCAATTAATTGAAAATTTTGCTTATTAGGAATATATCATCTATTTCACAATTAAAATCTATGTTACCTATTAACTTTAACGACTTGTGCAATTTAATTTATTTGCAAAATTATATATATATATATATATAATGTAATTATGACAGTGGACCAGGTCATATATTTTTACTAAGTTATATATTTTTGGTATTGAGATATTTTAGACCTTTATATTTGTGTGTAATAAAAGATATTTTCCATTATGTAAGAAAATATTTTCCAAAGTACTTACTGCTATAATGTAAATCTTTTATGTAATTAAGAATTTTTATGAGTACCATGAAAACATCGTATGTACTTTTTGATACTTTATATGACAACTATTTTCAAAATTATTCAACCATTTTAAAAATGGTAACAAAAAATATTTTAGTTTTATTTAAAAAAAGAAGTTATATACAAAAGTATTAATTTACATTTTGTAATTATAATCATGTTCATTTAATTTAAAATAATACTAGAGGTTCCTTATGTTTTTTCTTTGCAAGTGGTCGTATACTCACATAAAGTGGAAGTAATTGTTTTTCGTATATTTTTGACCTTCCTTTTTTGGGTGAAAGATCTAAAATCTGAAATTCTCCAGTATCATCTAAAGATGATTTATAAAACATCTGATAAAGTGCATCTTTTAGAAATCTATTCCGTTGTATCTTCAACCAATAAACAGATTCTCCCTTAATATTTTTCGTTCTCTTTGTGATTAATTTCTCTAGAGATTTTGTTTTCCAATAGTAACATAATTGTTCATTTGAGAGATTTAAGCAAAGAAGTTGAGTTAACACGTTTGCTACCAGGGTTTTGGAGGAAAAACGTCCATCACAGCCAAGGTTTTTTTTGTGATAATATGACATCAAATAGCAAAGACTTTACCTATATATATATATATTTAGAACATTCTAAATAAGTAAAATAACCATTCTTGTAAACTGGTACATATATGTGACATTGGACTATAGATAATTTGTTTCCTATGATAAATGTTAAAACGTTTCTCAACCCATAACACAATTGGTTGTCTGTTGTTGGTTTTACAAATTTTACAATCATAAAAAGTAGAAGAGTGCTGCTTGATCCTGGTACATACAAGGCATGTCAGTCGTTTTTCCAGTTTTTATGGGAAGTGTATATTTGGATTGTTGCTACTTGGAAACAGTTATTTCGCTATCAGAATTTAGCAACTTGCTGGAAAGATTATTGCTAAACTCAAAATAATTCATTTTAGTTGAATCAATTTTATTTTACTGTACAACCAACACACTTTATAAATTGCCAAGTCAAATAACTGGAAAAAATGTTTGCTGTATAAACTCTAAATAATGTAATATAACCTCAAATCAAGCACTTCCTTCATATATTTTTCTGTTATGGAGCTAAACAATCGTATTCAAGGCACAACGCGTTTCAACATGTGATCATAAACTGGCCAATCAGAGCTGCTGCACATATGTGACGCCGGGCTCTTATAACAAACCACTGTATAACACATGTGATGGCTTGTAGCGAACGTGTTAAGTGTGGTTTACCTTGAAAATAAATATAGTTTTATACAAAAATCAGATATGTACATTTATTTTTCCAGAAAAAATAAAGTATACCGAAATATAAGTGACTTAGTACACTATCAAAATAAACAAAACAGAACTATATTTACCGACCAACTTTGCAAAGTCATTAAACGGTACATTTTTTAAATTCTTCCAGATTATTAAAATATAAATAATTGTAATATAAAATAAATCATAAAATCAATTTGTTAATTTTTTTGGCTTAATCTACTGCCAAAATTACCGGCACACACACACACATATGTATATATATATATAAGTCCATCTATCTATCTATATGAAGTAAAAATATTATCTACAAGCATTTAAAGAAATTGTGTATATATGATGAAATATGATCTATAAACAGAATTATTGTAATCATCACATGAACACACGTCTATAACTCGTTATCAAATTTCATATTGTTGTCATAATACTTCATAGTATTGATGATACTTTGACCCATTTCATCGTTACTTCAGTTTCAGCTGTAGACAAAGGATCAGATCGCATGTCTTCTATTCGTGGAAATAAGCAATCGCATCGAGCGGTTTGTTTGTATTGTCAAATATGTTGTAGAGTATTTATAAGTATACATATATTACCAAAATTATAATTATACATGTGTATATATATATATATATATTTGTGTGTTTGTAGTTTGTAATGTGATGCATGTAAAATATGAATCTATTTAATATTTAGTTTTTATTATGTATCTTATTACATATTAAATGTCAAGTTCTTACACAGAGTTGAAGTTTAATTGTACTTAATCCTTTAAAATAATACTTCCATATAAAATCAAACACAGTTACAACAAGACAGCATTTTGCTCATGTTTATTTTCATAAAAAAATCACTTTTTACTTTTATAATGTTTTACGGATATACCAAATAAAGTTGGATTTCTTTTGGAACTTTATTCTTTACTTACTTGACTATAAGTTCAAGTTTTTAAAACAGATAGGTACTAACTGTTGGGGGCATTCTCAAAAATATAAATATCTATTAGGTTGATAGGAAAATAATTGCACTCTTTGGTTTTTCAATTCTAACCTTATTTTTTTTAATGAGTGTCATTTCATCGTGTTCATGTTAATATCATTTTAGAGTGCATTTTTCGGTCTGTATTTTGATAACACCGAATTTGGTCTTACTGTTAATTTTTATCCCAATTGGGCCATTGAATTAAATATGAAAAAGATGCAAATAAGTGCATTTTTTTGTAAAAGTTCTAAACGGGTGGTAAAGCAGCAGAAACTGCTCATAAACTAAACGATGCTTTTGGTGTGGGTACTGTTAA
Organism: Acanthacorydalis orientalis; assembly: GCA_034766995.1. Lineage (NCBI taxonomy): Eukaryota > Metazoa > Arthropoda > Insecta > Megaloptera > Corydalidae > Acanthacorydalis > Acanthacorydalis orientalis. The sequence goes on along the minus strand of CM068313.1, from coordinate 45,974,320 downwards.
AAAACATACGGTGCAATGGTTGTTCCAAAAATTTCGTGCTGGGGACGAGAGCCTAGGAGATAAAGAAGGTCGTAGGCGTTCTTTTTCAATTCATAACGACCAATCAAAGGCATTAATTGAATCAGAACCACGCACATCAATTATTAGTCTGGTGATTATTAAAATTAAAAATGATTTCGTGTGTTAAAATGATGAATATTTTTTAGATTATTTTTGTATTTATAAAGTTTTTTTTAATTTAATTTATTTGTTATTGAGTATGTCATCCTAATATAATTTAAGATCATATTTTTGCAATTTATATAATATAAGAAAATATACTGTCTACATTAGTTTTATAATTGATGAATTATGGTATCGTTTATAACGAAAAACTAGTCGTTCTCACAATGTTCGATATAATAATCTTGGGCTCAGCATCGAATAACAGTTAACTTTTTGTTCATAGGTTCTTCATATAAAATCAAGATTTTTATAGTTGATAATTTTGTAATGAATTTTAATGGTTATTTTTTATATTTTTGTTTGTATTTTATTTAATATTAGATGTAAAAAATAATTCTGTCTTTTTTATAGAAAATGAATGTTTACAAAAAATGAAAGATATAACAAGTAATATATTTCAATCCTCAAGATATGTCCCATTATTTTGTATATCTTTACTTCATCTGTTAAGTAACTGATGAATCCTTTGTTGAAAAAATATGGCGGCTTTAAGTCAATGAAGTGGTAATGCATTTTTGGAACCCTTTCACTATTTCAGTATTTTTTGCATATTTTATTTTTCACAACACCTTCTACCATAACTGAACAAATCATTCCAGCGGCTTCGGTACAGTTTTCTTCAACAGGAACGCGAAAAATATGCATTGTCTAATATGATGCTTTTTAGACGCCATCTTGTTCACTACTGTTTTGTGAGATTATACAAACTGCTTGGCGAAGATATAAAGTGTCTGTAAAATACTAAATGATTTACTCCTGCATTTAACTAACCGAAAATATTTTAATCACTTTTCTGAATATGAAATTATTTGTCGATTTTGAATATAACTTTCAAATATATATTTTGCTATAATATTTTATGGTAATTACGTTTGTTCAGTAATTATTCTATTGCTATTTAAACAACTTTTCAGCAAAATGAATGTATCATCATTATTTATTGTAAATATAATTTTCCGAGCTTCAAAACTGCACATATAGTCACTTATAAATCCATATTTTTTCTAAAATGGAAATATTAAGACTAAAGAATGTGTGTTCACATGTATAAAAGAAAAATCATCAAAAATATATTAATAAAATATTATATATATATATATATATATATATATATATATATATATATCTAAATTTAAATTTATTATACATTTATACCAATTGCTTTATTTATTAGTCTCTAATTTATTGAAGACTGTTAACGTATTTAATTTAAATAATAGTAGCATTTTCTTTCTGTTATTTACTTTATATAATAATTTTGATCAGTATACTTCTAGTCATATAATATGAATTATTATTTTTTTTAAATGTATGTTTTAAAATATGTATATGCTTGTTTAGAATTTGAAGTATGTTCCAAAAATAACATAAAGATCGAAAACTATATATGAAAAATCTGTTTTCTTTTAATTAGCAATAATTAATGTTTATTAAGATATAAAGAGAATTAAACTTAAACGTTTATATAAAACTAATTAACTATATTGAAAGGAAAATGTATATCTAGATTGATGAAATTTATATAAATAATCAAAACAATAATATTATAATTTAAGAAAACTTAATGAATGTTTGTCTGCAAACTGGAATTCACTATGAATCCCTCTATGCAGTGTCTCAATACAAAATAAACATTAATGTTTGTTTAGGGTTTGATATTCCAGAGTAAGTGTACATAGTAAATTACATAAAATGGAATAGTTGTCTATACGTACACACATTCATATATATATATATATATACACACACATAAATGTAAACAAAAGCTCTCTATACCAAATAGCGATCAGTAATCAACTTTGATTTATACTGTATCATGAGTGAATCATAAAACATTTTATTAAACTATGAAAGACCTAGGTTCGGTATAATACAAGTAGGTGTTTTATGAAAGTACCGTATAAATACCATGTTGGCGATATACATAGACCTACACTTTTCACCTTCAGATTCATATCTTATTTATGTTGCACATAAAATTCACGCAAAGTAAAACATGTCTTCTAAAATGCGCATCGCGGGATTCACATATCGCGCCGGTACTAAACGCTATAAATCGACACGTATATCGTGAATGAAGACAAAAGTATAGGCGTACCCCCGCCCACGACGCAGACACAGATATAGATCTTACGACAAATCGTGACATCCCCGCAGGAACTATCTCTCGTGTCTGCCAGAAAACGCGACGCACCCGCATCCTTTTGGGATGATGCTGAAGGCCTACACACAACCACTCTATACTACTACTCTGGTGTATTCATGCGAGTAATTAAAATCAGAAATTAGTTCGGCAATATATTCTGTGTCCGCCTCCAGAGGGATCACGCGTAGCATTTCGTGAAATATAGTTCTTGATACCACTAGCTGGCCTTATTGTTTACTGTTCCTCTTCTAAAATGAACAAACTAAGTGAGCGAGAAATGTTTAACCGTGCGTTTAGTTTGCACGCCATCGGTCATGTTTGTTTTTACAATCATTTAGGGACGCCACTTCAACGGAACAGATTGACTAATTTCACAATAATAATACCACATTTGTCAGACGACAACTTTATAACAATATCGATAAACTTGTAAGTTGAACTTTCTAGAATGCGAAATAGAGTAAAATGTGCGTTTCGTCCAAAACTTCGCCCGTTACGGTTTAATTAAAATTTTTTACTGTCTTGTAATAAAAACCACGCTTGAAATTAACTAATACATATACATATATATATATATATATATATATATATATATATATAATGCCATAATATATTATACTCCACAATAAACTTTGTTTAGTATTCAACCAATGAACATATTAAAGAAATACTACTTACATTACGAAAATATTTAAAATGTTTTGCATGTTAATAGTGCAGCAAATTAAAATTTAAATTTAAAACTTGTAATAATAATTATAAAAAAATACATGAATAACTTAACATTCTACTTTTTAATTTCACTCAATTTTTCATTCATTTTTATACGTTTTTAGTAATAAAAACTAACATTCTGCTTAAAATATGCTTGCAAAAAGTTTTCATTTAAATTTTTGCAGATAATTTGTATTTATGTCTAAATAATTTGGAGTCATTTCATAAAAGAATTGATGGATATGTTACAAAAATTTTAATTATGTATATTAAGAATAATGCTGTCTTACAGTAAGTTAATTATTTAATAATAAAGACAGTAATTCAAAAAATTTTGAGATACTTTTTTTAAAATAAATCGATGGAAAAAAAAAACTATAAAGACATTAAATATGAAATTTCCGATTTCGAATCAAAATTTTAGTATATTATATCTCAAACAAGAAGCAATACGTTTAATCAAAATATGCGCCTAAATTATCGTCACAGTTTTCCCATCTTAAAGGTAGATTGTTTAGGCCAGAAGCAGCGAAGGAGCCTGGAGAGTGAGTGACAATGAAATCTCTAAAAGTGTGTTCCACAGCTTGTTGATAATTGAAAATTTTTACTTGCAAGAAGTGGTTCAAAGCCTAGAAGAAGTAGTAGTCAGTTGGGGCAAGGTTCGGTAAATACGGTGGATGACAGAGTTTCCAAGTCCAACTTCTATAGTTTGAATAGCGTTATTTCTGGGACATGTGGTCAAGTGTGGTTTTGCAAGACGATTGACCTGTCCCTATTGATCAATCTCGGTTGTTTAATCGCAAACATCCTCATCATTTCGCCCAATTAGTTGCAGTGGGCATTTTCTCTAATCGATTGACCAGGTTTCATGAAGCTGTAGCGGATAATACCAGCGCTGAATCACCAAACAGACACCATTAGCATTTTTTGATAAATATTCAGTTTTAGACTGTGTCGGCGCTTTATATTTTTCCTCTCATTCTACCCAATGCAAGACATTGTCAAAAAGAATCCATTTTTCATCACACGTGACAATACGGTGTAGAAATGGTTTGCTTTTATGTCGCGACGGCAAAGTAAGGCAAGCTTCGAGACGATTTCTCTTCCGATGCTTTTTAATTCATGTGGAACCGATCTATCCAGTTTCATTAGCTTACCGATTTGTATCAAATATTGCAATATTGTTGGAATAGTAACGTCAAACCTTGCTACTAATTCACGCGTAGTTTGAGATGGATTCACTTCCACTACAGCTTTCAGCTTATCATTATCCACTTTGGTCTCAGGTCGCCTATGTGGCTCATTTTCAAGGTTAAAATCACCAGAACGGAACTTATTGAACCATCGACGTACTGTGCGTTCATTAGCCACATCCTTTACAAACACGTTGTTTATATTTCGAGCTATCTACGCTGCATTCGCTGCATGATGGAATTTGAAAATAATACGAATTTTTGACCTATCTATGTGTTTAAAAAAAATTCCCTAAAAATTAATTTAATATTAAACACATGCCAAAACGTGCGTTTGAAAGAATGAGGATGTTAACTTTCTCAATAAAAAAAGACAGGAAATGTCAGTCAAATTGAAATGTCAGAAATGGCATCTGTCAAACTCAGTACTTAAGGAAATCGGACATTTCATACTTAATAACTTAATATTTCTAATAAATGTATTTAATTTTTATTTTTGTAATAAAAGAAATTATTATTCTGCTCCAACACATCTACTCATTAAAAGATATTCATTTTATCAATTTCTTACTGATCCATTACATTCATCTATTAATGTTTTTTTTTGTTCTATATGAAATTTTAATATTATATTAACCATTAATAAGAAACTGTTTGAGTTTATTAATTTGCTCTTTGTATTTGTACTTTATATTTAAGTAATATTATATTATAACTTTTTTATACATATTTAATGAAAGTTTGTTGATTTTTTCAGTAATAAATAAGGCATTTACTAGTATTACAGAGTTTTTATTGAAATAATATTGAGAAGGCTTTCAAAATTATCTGAAATACAAAATATCGTATATTAAATTATTACATATGAAATGTCTGATTTTATATTCTCTTAAATCTTTTAGTATTTTATTAGTAAATTTAATTCACAGTAGAATGTAAAAAATAAATTAAAAATTCTCAAATTTGTATATCTTTTTACATGAATTTCAACCAAGACACAATACTACAAAGACGACTCTTAAAATGGTTTCACAAAAGCGTTTATGACGACACAAAATGTGACTTCAGAACGTAAAACATATTAATACGTCCGTTCGTGAACAGCTCATGTAGAAAACTGACTAATGTATTTCTAAATGTAGTCACATTTAATGGCGACAAAGACGCTCGTGTGAATCGTTAGTATAAATTCTAATATCGTTTTTAACCATTCAGCTATTTTTCCATACATATGCGTAATTAGCTGATCTAAATTCCTTTATCTAATATTGATAACATAGTGTATACAGATATCTATGACATTATAAATTATGATCTAATTTATTTTATCTAGAATGGTAATCAGTGTGTCTCGTCACAGAATCCATTAAATTGGCTCGTTTTTTATTTGAAACTGAATTTAAAATATTATATTTGTCATATGTAGTCATTGAGAGAACAAGAGTAATACTTTTAGGTTTTACTATATATTATTCGAATAATATCAGTAAAATGATTAAAATTCTCTTAAAATAAATTGTTAATTGCCTTTCTTGTGGAATATTTTCATGTAGAATGAAAGTAGGATTAAAATGAATTTAATTACTTATATAAAACTTTAAGAACAACAATTATTAATTTAACTTTTTTTAATTATATTTTAAAAATTGAATATAAAAGTATACACATTTATCATTTGAATTGATGATTTCAAAAACTACATAAGTCATGTTTTATTCAAAATTGTTTTTTGTCGAAATTAGATCTTTGAAAGTAGCCTCATATTCAGCATAAAAATTACATTAGCCACGTGGTACGAAGAATAAGCTGTCGAATCTGGTCATTCTTTTTTGCCTAATGATCGTGTTTTTGCAGTTATTAAAAAAAACTGTTCGAAAACATGATTGTATATATGTGCCAAAAAATACGTTATTATGGTTACTCAATTCAGCATAAAATTTTCAGTAAAAAAGTACAAACTGAGAAGATTATTGAATTTAAAAAATGGTCGTCTCCGTATTACAAAAAAAAACTATATTAACTGAATCTTATGGGGGAAGAGATTCGAGAGAGCAAACAAAATCATTTGCTCCTTCAACATTCATGAGCTTTCAATACGATGCTAATAAATCAGGGATGGTGGAAACTGAGCAATTTATAGATGGTTTATCAAAAAATGGTTTACTAAAACATACTACAATTGTGATGTCACTTCCGTCTGCGAAGGCACATGGTTCGAAAATTTCAATTAAGTACAAAAAATAAACAATTTAAAACAAGTGAAAGATAGCATCTTGGAGGAGCATATATCATTTTAAATCAAAATTTTCAGTTGGCCAATCGAAGAAATGGAAGAAACTGCTAGAATCCGATAGCGAATATGATTATGCACTTTAATATTTGATTATAAGCAAGATGTATATTTGTGTGCTATAATATAACGATTTTTAGTAACGAATCATAATGGAAAAAAACTTTTCTAAAAAATTTATATACACTTAACTAAATTATTCACTGCAAAAACAGCATAAGTCAAAACAATTAAAGTTGATTTTTTTATATATTAAGGTTTAATAGGACAGTACTATTAATCAACTAACAAATTAAACGCCTAAAAAACATATTAACAAAGAAAACCTTTAAAAAAACATTTTATTTCTGTCTTACGCAATTTTTATTAATCATCAAAAATTTTAATTTTGTGACTTATGTAGTTTTTTAAATGACCGATTCATTTATATATGTATATATATATATATATATATATATATATATATATATATATATATACATACATACATACACACACACACATATATATATATATATATATATATATAATATTTATATTGTATATACATGATTAATCAAAAAGTAATCCCGCATAGTAATTTCTTAAAGTTTCAATTTCATTGCACGGACTTTATAAACAAGCACTTTACATCACAGTAGATGTCTTTTATAGTAAATGTAGTGTGGATGAGAGTGAGTTGTTGGTGCCATTGAAGCACGGCAGTAAGTTGGCAAGTCTGACACGTCACCATCAAAGACACAATGGATGCCGGAACTCGCGGTTAATGAATGCAGTCGCCGCAAAAGGCATCTTATCATGTTTTGTTTGAGAATTTACATGACAGTTGAATTTATGTGAAACGTTCTTAGTAAAGTTGATGTCTCACTTTAAGCACATTTGTCATCATCTCTGACGGATTTGACTAAATACTACTTTCATTTTAGAATACTCTCATCTCTTCTCATGCTGGAAAACCTTTGTGCTGAAACTTTAACAAAGAACAGGAATAGTTACTTATATTAAAACCGTATTAATAATTATCTCAATTTTTACTTTACACTATTTGTATGCTTCTATTATATATATATATATATATATATATATATATATATATATATATATATATATATATATATGTACATATGTACACGTGTTTGTGTTATGTATTTGGGATTGTAGATTTATTACCAGTAAGAAATATTGGATGTTATATATCATCTACAACACATCAAATAATTTTAAAGATCGAAATGTTTTTTTAATTAAATAAATAATTATATGATGAATTATAGACATTTTAAGGATAAAAATGGTACACTTTTGTGTTTTATGTGAAATTGTTTTCTGCAATGTTATAAATTTATTCCCTGTTATCATATTTTTTCTTTTTAATTATTTGTTTGTATATATATATGTATATATTTATACTTCATTTTATATATATATATGTGTGTGTGTATATATTTGTTACATAAGAGCAGAGTTCAAATCATTACTATTTAAATATATATATATATATATATATATACTCGGTCTTGTTCTGAGCAACGTACATAATCATATTCATTTCATTTATTTTCATTTCAACTGTGGGTTCCAGCCTTCAGTGAAACACTACTTGATCATTTTTAATTAAATGTAATTAAATTTGTACGTTAGACAAGTTTCATAAATTATGCTGTTTTCTTATCTCTACGAGATGTAATATACAAACTCCATTTGTTAAAATCTTTTACTTGTTGCGCTCACGGATTACAATTTTTAATTACATTGTAATACGTTGTAATAACAAAGGGGTATAAATCCTGCTATATATATTCAAACAGTTTTATGTATCTTTATCACAAGCGAATTCGAAAATTAAAATCTGATATTATATGAAAAAGAATCTTATAAGACTAGTTAAACAGATTGTGTTTTTGATAAAAATCAGTTATAAATTTTGTAGTCCGTACTCAAATTTAGGGCTCATGTGTTTATTATATTCGTTAGATATGATTTATTGATAAACTTACGATTTTCTTAAAAAACTTATGTTTGAATATTGTACAAAATATTGTTCAACAATTTGAAAAAAAAATTAATTACCTATATATATATATATAGAATTCTGTTTTCTACATAACTTAGTTCTTGAACCAAAGATTAATGTAAAAATGTATTATTAAAGAAGAAGAATGTTTCCATATTTAATATAAATTTTGACTGCTTTCCATTATTCATTTTGAACGTTATTACTAAAAGTAATATAAAGTTAGCGGCATTGAAACTGAATGGACTGATTTTTGAATTTGTAATTCCGAGGTATAACGTATATATATATATATATATATATATATATATATATGTACATGTATATTCATAAACATTATGTACCAAAAAAATTCACAGTGCGATTTTTTTATTTTCTTAAACGAACTGAGGATACTTAAAAAGTACAGTGTTATCTTCATTATTTGATTGCTGTATTTTTATTTTTTAAAAAATTAATAAATTTTATTTTACTGAAAGAATGGAGATAATATATAAGTTTTGCCTTTTAATTCTATAAAATAAAACCTAATTTGTATATTCATTTATCTCATATGTATCTATCGTGAGGTAATAGTTTACATAGTTCGATATAGGTTAATGAAATTTAAATGTATTTTTTAATATACTTTTTCAACACATAAATTATAACAAATTAAAATTTTCATGATTTTAGCTTTGTTTGATGTATTTCAATACTTATCCAACAATTCTTGTTAATACGTGTTTGAAATATTTCTGTCAGGAGAAATAAACAAAATCTTAAACAGTTTGTTCACTTCCATTGTTTTCATAATAAAAATATATATTTATATTATACAGTAAACTCTCAAACTTTCATACTAATTATAAAAATTATGTTTACTACCTATGTCTCTATCGATGCATTGTCCTGATAGTCTTCGTCCTTTTGAATCAGCTCTCTGTTCTTCATTACTAGTTTCGATAGGTATACCTTTTTTAGGTCAACTTTAGACATTGATTTGAATTCTTATTTATTCTACTTTATTTATGTATGTTTATAACATATACAATCAAACATAAATCACAATTAAAATCAGTATTTAAAGTCAACCTGTCAGACTGATCGGAATAAAGTTTGTATATAAAATCACAAAGTACATAAATCGAAGTGAAAATTACTTAAATAAAAAATAAAAAAAGAGTTTTCAGCGTTGATATATTAAAAATATAAATTATAAATGTAGTATATATTTTTAAATTCATTTATGAGTTCATTCTATTACCTCCATGAGAAAATATTAAATTTTAATTACGTTCTCGATATAAACATTTTTTGTTTGAAACCTATATATTTTTGATAGACATACTATCAACTACTCATTTTATCTACATTATATAGCTCAGTTTGTAACATGAATCTTTTAATATTTCATTCAGTATTTTAAACGTCAATAAAATTGAAAAAGGAACATGCTGTACATAAAAAAATCGAAGTCAATAAAATTAGATGGTCACTGCACGTGAAAATAAATATATGAGAACATAATTATTTCAAAACAAACATTATACATAACTATGAGAAAATGTAGAATCAAATTGACTTAAGTATTTTTATAATTTAAAAATAAACTTAGTTAATTCTATATACTTGTTTGAGCTTCATTCATATATTAGTAAGTATTTTTGGAATTATAGGGATAAACAGATCACTAAAATGATGCCTTAGTTGGTACTTTGTGGTTATACTAACTGAACTGTGAGGAGTAACCCAAAACGGCTACATGTAAAATGTATTGTATACGATAACACTGGCCTACGAGACGAATAGATAATTTGTTAGCCTTTGTGCTAGGCACTCGTTCTATGTGAGTATAATGTTAGGGTCATCTAAATACACAACAGGAAATAATACGATTTAAATATTATATATATATTAACTGTAGGCAAAAAGAATTTTCTGTAAATATGTTTTCTTGTTTCTGTCGAAATATCTATTTGTAATTATTCTTTAAACAAAAATTGATATATATATATATATATAACAAAATACCATTCTTCACCTTATTATAAACTAATTTTTTTATATTTTTAACATTTATATTTTTTCCTTCATATCTTTAGTTATTTTCTTAGTATTCTCATAAAAATTAATGAATACTTTATTCAATCAATCTCAGAACTGTTTCATGTTTTTCATTTAAGAAAACTACTTATACGATGGTCTTTTGGTAAGTTTGGTCCATTTCTATAACGCCACCGTTCATTTGATAACGTCACGGTTTTCAAATGTCAGTTTTCAAACTAGTATAGGCGAAATTTCAGTTAGAAACGATGCGTTGCTCACGTTTTACAGATGTTTGAAGCGAGAATTGTAGCAGTTGCTTCAAAAATGGTATAAATGAGTTCTGTGCAGTGATACAATATTTTTATTTGAAAAAATGGACAGTCGCTCAAATCAAAACGGAGTTGAATAAAGTTCATGGGGACTGTGTACCAACGTTGAAGACTTTATTTATGGATAAATGAGTTTGAACGTGGCTGAATATGCACTGAAGATAAAGCGCTCTCTGGACACCCAGTTGAGGTCATCACGACGAATATCGTCGAAAAAATCCATACTTTCGTTATAGAAGACCCACGAGTGAAAATGCGAGAGGTTGCTGAGATTGTAGCAATTCAACTTAACGAGTGCACAATATCCTGCACATGAAAACGCTGTGTGCGCGATGGATTCCGCGATTGTTAACTGTCGACCAAAAACGCACACGAAAGGATATTTTAACTCAGTGTTTGACGATGTATAATTGCAATCCACAGGTCTTTTGGCATTGATTCGTCACTGTAGATGTGATAAAGAAATGGACAACGACTGGTGAAGTGCCAAAATAAGGCGAAGACCGTTTTGTCGGCTGAGAAGGTGATAGCCACTGTTTTTTGTGATTCCCAAAGATTTATTCTGATCTACTTAATAAAGCGGAAAACGATAATAGGAGCCTATTATTCATCATTATTTGATTGTTTGAAAGGAGAGCTTAAACAAAAATAGCCAAGATTTGGGCACAAAAATTGCTTTTTCGCCAGGAAAACGCTTCATCCCACAAATCAACCGTCGAATTAGGCTTAGGCTTCAAATTGATTCCACATCCACCGTTTTCTCCAGACTTGGCCCCGTACGATTTCATATTCTTTCCAAACTTGAAAATTTGTACTCGGTAGGAAGAAATTCTCATCCAATTAAGATATTATTGCCGCCGTCAATGCATATTTTGCAGATTTTGAGAAAAGCTACTTTTCCGGCGGAATGAAAAAATTGTAAACTCGCTGAACCAAGTGTATAACCCTCAATGGAGACTATGTTAAGAAATAATATCGACTTTTTTCCAAAAAACGGTGTTTAACTTACTTTTTTATCATACTTATCAAACGACCCTCGTACTAAACGAGTTATTAATCTAAAGCCTCCAATAAAATAAAATTGTACCAAGAAACGTTTTAAAACTTCAAAGAATAATAAAGATTTTTTTATTTTTCTTATAAAATATTTTATTTCTTGGTCCATTTTCGTAAAATATTTTGATATATGCATCTTTACATACTACCTGTTTTCTGTTTTTTTTTTATCAGTTTTCTTTTGATAAATACAACTTATATTACTTCATGAAACAATTCAAATATACTTTTTACATAATATTTTAAAACTAAAATACAAATATCTATAATATAAACATGAGTTTTGGTATGCAAAAAATGGATCTGAACTAAGTAAAAAATAAAAATATTGAAATAAAGAGATGTTAAAAACGTAAAAGTTATATATATATATATATATATATAATGTGTGTGTGTGTTAACTACAATAGTTGTAAAATTAAATTAAAAATATTTTATTGCTCTAAAACATCAAACAACATCAATAACTAATTGAATTTGTGACATTTGAACCATATAATTAACTTTTGCACCAAACCATAAACAATCAATATAGCCGTAACACAAAAAATAACATACCAAATACAACAAAACAAAGTGACGAGTAATTCAACTGTCAGTGATGACCGACAACTTCACCCTCATACTAAAGTTAGTATATCTCGCACCTAACCCCAAACATCCCAACTCAACAACTTTTGTCTAAGGGAAACGTTACCGAGTTGGTTTCAGCATTTACTAGTGCGGTTTCGGTTGAATACTCAAGGGTCGTCTGTAATCCTAAGCAAGTATATTTATTATTATTATTATATATATTATGCACGGGTTCGACAGACTGATCTTGTTTCTGCGGAAATGTTTAATTAAGTCATTTCGGCGATGAGATCAGCCTGTTGGATCAAGTTGTCAAGTAGACAAGGTGGACTTATTTCTGGATTGATATTAAATATCGAAACTTATTTATTGCGTAAATCAGTCCAATGAACATCTTTTCATTTTAACATGTTTTAAAACAAAATAAATCACATAATGAAGATGATGATTTTAAATAATTATCGATAAACATTCATAAATTTAATTAAAATTTCTTTACATTTTATTTAAATTATTTTAAAAAAGTATATTGAAGTCGTTAGATTTACGTTTTTATGAAGTATTTATTTAAAAAAAATATGAGAATATATGTTTTGAAATTGTATAAGTGAATTTGCAAATGAAGAAATATTCATTTTGATTTATAATTACTTGTTTTCGAATTTTTCATGCATTCATTCATTAATCATTCTTCTTGAATGGTATGATTATCTTCTTGGTAGGTAATAATTATACATTTATTAGTTATGAGCAGTGGTATAAAAATATTCTCGAGAATGAAACTTTAAAATATGTAATTTTTTATAAGATACATATTCTTACTAAGGTATATTTTGTGAAATATTTACTAATTTTTAAAAAAATAATTTAATCTTTAACTTTTTAAATAAATTTAGATAGATGGAAAAATAAATAGAATTCGGTAAATCTTAATTAATTCTAGTATTAAAATAAATTATGACATACATGTTTTATAAACATATAGATAAATGAAAAGATTGAATGTTAACATGTGTCCATAAATATATCTGAGTTGAATTCATCAAGAAAGATTAAAATAAAAAGATATATTTTTGTTGTATTGTTATATCGTCTTTAATTTTATTGAATTTATATTAAAAACAATTTAAATCCTACCGACATTGTTGACATTTCCTTTTATACGCTTACATCACATATACGAAGCAAAAAATTAAAAAACGCAATCTGCATATACAAGAAAGACACAAAATGAATTCAGTATAAATACATAATAATCTTATATCCATATGGTTGATTGCCAAAACGGATATGTCATACCATTGAACAAAAAATATATACATAATGTAGCAACACGAATGACATAAAGCGCAACGAATATATATATATATATATATATATATATATATATGAAAACTTCGAACGGGAGAATAAAATTTAACGATACAATTAATCTTCAAAAACTCTGTTGAAAAGATCCCCTTAAAACAATTAACAATCTCATTTCGAAAGTATACAGACGTTTTGTTTCATTTATACATTATGAAATACAGTTAAACGCGAGCAGAGCCGAGGTAAACGTTCCAGGAGACAATAACTAATAACAATCCTGCAAATAAACGTATAGTAGCGCAAGAAATATGATTGTTAGTCAACGGAACGTAACATCGTGCAAAACGGGTTCGTTGTGAATCTTTTGTTGTGTCTTTTGACCTTGCTCTTGATTCTGAACGATTTTATTCTTATGCATTCAGTATAATTGTCTTCTAATTCATATCATACACACTTGCATAAGTAGTCAATATTCGGTATTAACACTGTTTATTCATTGTTAGTGAAATAGTTTTTATTGAATTATTTATTTACTTCAATAAATAACTGATATAATCTCATATATATATATATATATATATATATATATATATATATATATTTAAATTTGTAAATTAAAAGTTCAATATGAATTAAATATTGAACTTCTCGTGATTCAAGGAATACCTTTTATTGTTATTTCCTAGAAAATTACATGTTTACCTTATGAATTCGTGGAAAATATTAAATACTTTTTCATAAAGAAGAAAGTCTACTTTTTTTCAAATGTATATATAAAAATTCATATAATTCTATAATATAATAGTAATAATATGCACAGTACATCAATAAAAGTTGAAAATGTTGATAAAGAATATTTTATGATGATAGTCATTAATTTATATATATATATATATATATATATATATATATATATATATATAAGTTTATATGTAGAGAAAATTAAAACGGTCGAAGGTAAATGCAGTAGAATTATTTTAATATACAAATAAATCGTATTTTCATATATGTTAAAGAATTATAAATTATCTTTCTATATATAAATTATTCCATTATAAAATTTTCATGAAATATTTTTCGCGTAGACGAGCTATCAATGCTACTTTCGCCCCTACACTCTACAAGTAGCACGTTAACCATTCCCAATCATCAACGATTGGTTGATGGGTATCGCGTGGTCTCTGTTCTGATAGGTTAAGTAAATGTGATATCATATGTATGTTGCTGTCTCACGGTGTACAACGAAGAAGGTATACGATTTCAGTGTAGAACTGATGACATTTGTTCAAAATATTGTATTCGATGAAACGTAAGGTTTAAAAATTGTTACACATGTTAATAATGTATTTTGTTGTTAATTTTTATAAATTTTTCCGATAAAATTTTACGAATTACACTTTACATAGGTTATTTGTGCGTATAAATTATTAATTTCTGTTAATGGTTAAAGGAGACCGAGCGTCGGCGAGTGGTGGCCAAGTCCCCCACCCCCTAGGCGGTCTAAGAGCGTAACGAGACGGTGGCAGAGCCCCCTATATATTAAAATAATCTTTTACTGCATGTTAACATTTAAACTAAAACTATGATGTTAACCCTTGTTCAGCAAGTTCTCTTTATTTTCATATTTCTCTCTCTCTCTCTTTCTATATATATATATATATAGATGGTCGTTTGATAAATATGGTATACAAGCAAGTTAAATACCGTTTTTTGGAAAAAATCGATTTTATTTCTCAACAAAGTCTCCATTGAAGGCTATGCACTTGGCCCAGAGTCTACAAAATGCGCATTGACAGCAGTGATAACATCCTCACTCGACGAGAATTTCTTCCCACCGAACCAAAGTTTGGGAAAGGGAAGAAGTCGTACGGGGCCATGTCCGTATATTAGGATGAGGGTGAGGGTGATGAGAAATCAATTCAAAACCTAATTCGTGAAATTTTATCATTGCGACGGTCGATTTGTGGGACGGTTGTCCTGGCGAAAGAAAATTTTTTTGTGCGATAACCTTGGCTGTTTTTGTTTCATCTCTTCTTTTAAACAGTCCAATAATGTTGCATAATAGACTGGTATTGTCGTTTTTTCCTTTGTTAAGTACTCGATGAGGTTGATTCTTTGAGAATCTCAAAAAAACAGTGGCCATCACCTTCCTAGTTTACAAAACGGTCTTCGCTTTCTTCGGCGCACTCGCTATTTGTTGTCTACTGTTTTGACTGCTGCTTCGACCAAGGTATGTAGTGGTGGATCGACATAAATGTTTGCGACGACTACTACAAGAATCACTTCAAAAATCTGTAGAACGTGAATAACGCGTCGATTTTGGATGAAATTTCGCTTATGCTGTGACATTTGATAGTCATGACATTCCCAAATGAAGTGTTTCCTCATCATAGAAATGTACCAAACTTATCAAACGACCCATATATATATATATATACTTTTATTTAATAATATTTTTTTCACTATGGGAGTATAACGTAATATTACAATTTATAATTATTAATTTACATAGTACCAATAAATATCAATAGCTGTGAATTTCATAAACATTCCTTTACTAAACATTTTGTCACAAAATGTACCCGTATTTATGTATGTGTTTACATGAAATGCGTGTAAAACAAATTGAACTTTGAAAGAGCAATTGCTTACACTCTATAAGCAAATATTGTAAATACACGAAAAGTTCCAGTGAAAATGTATTTATACTGCCTATATGTAGATTGTTGGAGATAATAACGAACACAGCTGTAACTACAGTGTCTACAAGAGAAAATGATCTCAAAATATAATTTGTTATTCGGAAATTTTTAAATGTACGCGTCGACAGATAGGCAACGTGGCGCCGTTGAATGGCTGAGCGAGAATAGCGGTTTAATTCTCTAGAATTATTAGACAGTTTACATATCTATGTAAAATATTGCTGCTGTTTTAATTTAAATGTTTTAATTTATTTTTATTTTATTTGAATATCAGAATAATTTTAATTTATATAATAAAATATTATATAAACTCTATAAACATATTAAACTATACTATTTACTATAAAATTAAAATATTTTTATTTATAAACTACTATGTCAACCTTAAATGCTAAAAAAATAATTTAAAATTCCTTAAATGAAAATAAAATGTATATTTTTCCGTTTTTATAACATTTATGTAAGGGTTTTTTTGTATTGTTTATATTTTTTAATTATATCGGCTTTAAAATTAACTTTTATCAGCAATAATAGTTCATTATTTTTTAATAGATTATTATTAACGTAAAATATGTGATTTTTGTTTTGTTATTTACGATTACTACCTTCTAAATGCCGATATCGTCATCTTCAGATTACCAAACTACAGAAACATCTTAGATTTTTCACTATCTTACTGCTCTTGAATATTTTTGGCAAAAAAAAGTTTTATAGCTTGTAGTATAAGAATGAATTCATTTGTAAAAATGAATTTATCCACAATATTTTGACATATTCTCTTCTTTATTTCTCTTAGTGTGAATATTTTATTCTTTTTTCATCTTCTTATATAAACTGATTTTTCATTGCTTCTTAATATAGATTTATTTATTTATTATTTATTTTTATATGTTGATCACATTTTATTTACACTCTATTAGCTTATTGTCATAATTAATAATTATATTTCTTTAAAATTAATATTTTATTTTTAACCATACGACTTTTAACCAACTGATTATTTTTAATCAACATGATATGAAGTAATCAAAATAATAACATGTTTTACATAGAAGTCTCTGTGGCATTTTTTATACTAGTCTATATGTTTAAACATTTTTTATTTTATTTTATAGCAAAATGAGTGAGTTTTTAAATGTAAATCGTTGATCGAATAAATAATTCATACGTTATTTTAAATAATTTAAAACCTTAAAAACGTTATATATATATATATATATATATATATATGTGTGTGTGTGTGTGTGCTTTATTTAATAAAGTTGTGCAATATTGTAATACCAAGAGTTATTTGGTTTGAATAATAATAAATATAACGTAAATTATTCTCGGCATTCTTCAATTATAATTAATAAAATCGAAAACCATCATGTTGAAAGTAAATAACAAAATATTTAAAATTTCATAATCTAAAGTTATTAATATATTTTCATTTTCCGTTGTTCTTCATAATAATTAAAGAATTACAAAAAACTAAGGAAATACATTTTAAAATAGAGTGCTAACAGTGCAAGAATGATAGCTGTTTTAAAAATAATAAATCGTGAAAATTTATCTCTCTATTTATATATAAAGAGTATTTTTTATAAGGTTGTGAATCTCATTAGATTTTGTCCGAAAATATATTGTTGATTAATCTAACATACTAACAAATTTGTTAAGGTTGATGAATTTTAAAACTAAATGATATCTTTAATAAATATATGTGAAACATTAAATTTATTACTACTATGTATAGAATTGGTTTGAATAGACATTAAGTTTTTGTCTATCTGATCGTTTTTGTTAAATATTTGAAACGCGTGAAGCCTATTAACTACAAATTGCTTTTCTTGCGCCTGTATATTTTGCTTAAAGTTAGCTGCAGGGCAAAATCTATATGGAATCAAAGGAATTTAAAATTGTATCTTATATATATATATATATATCGTGTACCATATCATATATAAAACGCGTTTCAATATAGAATATATTATCAAAAAAAATTTTTTTGATTAACATATAAAATATTAACAAATTAGGTTATTACGTTACACTTATCTTCATTATTTAAATTTTTAAATTATTTATATGAAAAATTTCATATAAATAAATTAAATAATCCTTTAATTAAAAAATCACTCACATTTATCTATTATCTCTTTTATTTATAATATTACATATTCTCTACTTACTTATCGATGTGGAACTAATAAATAAGTATAAAAACAAGTCAAAATTCTAGCTTAGATATAAAATATGTTTCAAAGGAATGACATATTTGTCAAATAAAAAATACATTATCTTAAATTTAATATATTTTGAATATATTTTTTAAATAACAAATTATTTAAGTACTAAACGTTTATTTTTATTATTAGAAAATTTTCTACCACACTAATTTACTTTTTTTAAACAATTATAAAAAATATTATTAGTATTAAAGAAAATACTTATAAATAATATTATAAACAATATTTTTTCCGTGTTAATTAATAAAATAAAAATTATGAATTCTTCTATATTTTGAAAAAAAAAATATATTAATTTTTTCTTAAAAAATATATAACAATATAAATATATATATATATATATATATATATATATATATATATATGTATATATATTACTAATAGTTTGGTTTATTTGTACATATTTTGTAATTGGAAACCATATTTTATATTTGATGCTTTGTTATGTACTTTGTAAATATTCTTGTTTGGGCTCGTGCTTGGTATGTTGACATTATTTATTTGCTCGAGTCAAATTTACTGAATAAACATCGTTACTTTTTGTGGGTTTTAGCTGACTGGTTTTTAAGACTCAGACTTTTAAAATAATATTTTTATTTTATTAACTAGATGTTCGGTGATATTCTGATTCTTGAATCATAACAATCTTAACGTTTCTTGAAATTTTATTAATCTTTATATAAATGAAAAAATGTGTCTTTAATCGATAATTGAAGATTTGGATATACATTCCATATAACTCAATTATTATAATTTGCGGCACTTTTTTATCTAAAGAGTTATCTTTTCCATCATTTTAATAATGAAATAAGAGTAATGTGATAGAATCATTA
The DNA here is from genome assembly GCA_034766995.1 of Acanthacorydalis orientalis. Lineage (NCBI taxonomy): Eukaryota > Metazoa > Arthropoda > Insecta > Megaloptera > Corydalidae > Acanthacorydalis > Acanthacorydalis orientalis. The sequence continues at coordinate 45,954,675 of CM068313.1, read as the reverse complement.
TCATGGGCAATTTTAACTACATTTCTATTTAAAAAAAATATTAATATTTAGTTTAATAATTATCAAAATTTTAGAGACAAAAAAAAATTACTGACTGAAAAATAGCGACAATTGCAAGTCATGAGCCATTATTAATATTTTTTGAAGTTTATATCAATATTACAATTTTTAGAGTCAAGTTTGGAAATTGAGTTGTTTCTTAAGAATATATCAGTTAGTGTATAAGTAAACTGTTTAGATATTAGGAGTCTATAATGGATAGTTGAAATATCTATGAAGAAAGTGTTTATATTTATAGGCAACAAGGAAAAATGTACCTGTCTAAATAACTAATTATTATTATTGTTAAGATATAAGATTTAGATTTTTTATGAATACTTCCTATAAGTGAATATAATAACTTCAACGTATAAATATGTTTCGACTGATTCTCTTATTTATAAATACGATATAACTTAAAAGCATTTACAACAAGTTTACTTAAAAGTCACAGTCATATACACGTGTGACAAATATATGTGGAGACCAGATTAATCTTACTAAAGAAGATTTGAGATTGTTATTCTCACTCGAAACATTTCGTAAAGAGAACTTTCTTATTTTTTATCTATCACCAAATAACGTTGTTTATAGAGTTGTGAAAGCATTCATTTACCTTAGTTATTTATAAAAAATATTTAATTTAGTTAAATATTTCATCAATATCATTTAGTGAAAGATTATTGATTGAAATTTCTGTTCCTATTCATGTACCTAATTCATTTTATTTAATTAAGGAAATAATAAGAATTTAAAATTTTTATGAATTCAAATAAATTAACAAATATTTATATAAAAGTTGATTAGACTGATAGGATAAAATTTATTTACTAAAACTAAATATGATCGACCGGTTTTCGTATAACGGTCTCAGTGGATAAAGCTTTTATTTTAAACGTAAAAATTATAGTACAACATTATTTATAAGCTTAATTAAATAAGTACTGTATAAACAAAAACAAGAGAGAGTATAGAATGAAATCTCTTGTTTTTGTTTATACAGTACATATTTAAATTAAATAATCTTTACTTATTTAACGAATTTATTTTTGTTCATATCATAGTTTAGTAATAGTAATAGAGCAATTTACAAGAACCTACGTTAAATGGAAAACTTGAAAATTTATTCTGTTGCTATAATATTAATTAATTTGTAGGAGTGTTTTCTAAAAAACCTTCTTAGTTATTTTAATATGAATTTATATCTTTTATAATAATTTTTGTTTCCTAAAATAAATAAAAAAATCATAAATGCTTTTACATATTATATATGTATATATATATATATATATATATATAATGAACATTAAAAACTAATAACGAAAACAACATAATTATTTCAAAAACAAATAGATTCAAATGAACTTTGTGTTCTCTTAAAACTTTTAAAGAATTCAAACAGCGCAGTCGATACCAGTCTTGCGGACTTTAAGTAAGAACAATGAGACTTAATTGATAATGAAATGGATTCAAAGTTTGTTGTTGTTGAAAATTTAGTGAAAGACAAATTTATTCATTAAAAGTCATGACATTTTCATAGCGTTCAAGACTATTGTTAAGAGTCAATTATGTATGAAGTTGTTTTGAAATTTTATTAGTATAAATCTATTACGAGCACACTATTAATATTGTATCAAATATTTTTGTTATAATATAAATAAAAGAATATTATTAAATGTTGAATTACGAACTTAACATATAATAACATTAAGGTATAAATTTAATATTATTTTGTTTTGCATATTTTACTCAAAATATATTATTATTGGAATATATATATATATATATATATATATATATATATATATATATATATATATGTATATGTATGTATATTTTATATATGTGTATATGTATACATATATATATATATATATATATATATATCGTACTTTATTTTTGCCCTCAACTCTTTAAACCGGAAAAATCTCATTAAGAGAAAAGTTCATTCTCGCTTTGAACACCTCTGTAAATTCTATTACACACAATAAACTCTACATCATGACAGTACGCTGTAAGCAATTAGTTATTTTCGTTTTCTAGGAAGGAATACTTCCTTATTAAAGTTGTTGTAGCGTGGTATTTATTCACAAAACAATTTTTATAACTTACTTCATTTCAATTAATTAAATTTGCTGAAAATAAAAATTGTAATTAATTTTCTTCAAAGAAAATTATTTTAATATTCGTTACAAAAGCTTTATCTATTCTTTTCAATATATATGTTTATGTATATATATATATATATATATATATGTATGTATGTATGTATGTATGTAGGTATACAGTAGCGAATTAAGCAGACCTGGTCAGACCTGGAAGACGCCAGTGGCCCCGGGCTCAGAAGGCCACTTAGGTTGGGGAAAAATTAATCATTACATAAAGAAAGGACTCATTCCACTTCAAAGTCTTAGCTGATAATAATAAAATTGCGTGAAAAATGTAAATGTATTCTTATGTAGAGAAATGACCGGTGGGATAAGGGAAAGGAACGAGAGAACAAAAATTTTGCTGTTCGCTAATTAAACGGTTTGATTTGTTAAAATCGTAATAAAATTTCATTAAACAATTCCGTGATGAATTTTCTAATAAAAAGAAGCAATAATTATTACATCTTTAATTTTTGATGAACAGATTGAAATACATAAGCCACTGAAAACTAATATGGAAACGCATTCATGTTCTTCACAAGAAAATATCATTTTTAATTATTTTAATGTTGTTTGAGACAGTATAATTGTAGAATTGGCTGTAAGAAGTAAAATATATGAGGACAATATAAAAAAATTTCAAAATATTCTTCAAGTTTGTTTAATTCAGAAAAGTAGAAGGGAGCGGAAAAATTAAAAGAATCCTACAAGAGTGATATTGATGTTATGCATTTTGATGATGAATTGGAACGATTCCTCCTCTTAATATGTGAAGATAAAAACAAATGCAAAACCATAACAAAAATATACTAGACAGTAAATAAAATATCTTCAACATTTTCAAATGTTGAAATTATTTTAAACATTTTTTTGACTATTCCTAATTCAAATGCATCGGGAGAATGTTCTCAGCATTAAACAAGTAAAAAAAACTATTTTCAAATACAATGTCAGGTGAGAGGCTAAATAATATGGCGTTTTTATATATAGGACAAGAAATAATAAATAATACTTTTGAAAATAATTAATGAGTTTGCTCGACAAAAATCATGAAAAAGTTTATTTAATTTAATTTCTTCACTCGAAATGAAATGCACTGTTTCACTTAAAGTTTTACTGAGTTGACATTTTTTATTTCTTTATTTTTATGAAAAATAATTCAAAATATTCTTATTTATTTTTATGTAATATATATAATTTATAGAATAAAATCATAGATATAAAGAAAAATATTATAAAATATATAATACTTTTACACAAAACCGTTTTTTTCTTGGTCGTCAGATAAAATTTGGGGATCCCGTACATTTTACCACTAAGGGCACCCAGATAAGTTAATCCTCCCTTATATATATATATATATATATGTGTGTGTGTGTGTGTTTGTATAATTAATATATATATATATATATATAAATATGCATTTATATATATATATATAAATGCATGCACAAATTATTTATTTGTATTTAATAATTATAATGGTTATTCTGACAGGAAAAATTGTATGAAATGAATATTTACTGTTTAAAGTTTGTCGTTAAAAATTAAAATACTTGGAATAAAATCAAAAAAGCTTAATAAACAATACTTACGTATGTTAGACAGAATAATAGTTTGGTTTTGTTTTATAGCTTTGTATATATATATATATATATATATATATATATATATATATATATATATATATATATATATATATAGGAATGCTTGGGTCAATTGTAATTTATATTATTAAAAAGTTAGAAAACATTGATTTTTTCAAATATATATTCTTAATTAATTTTGTTTCTTGGGAAAAGTTCTCTCTTGAATATATTTATAATCAATCTTCATTTTGAATTTCTAAAATGTTTTTATTTCAATTGAATAAAGTGTTCATTGAAAACTTTATCCTATAATTAGTTTAATTTAATAAAAGAGATTTGATTTATAAACGTCTTAAACTTTTTGTTTTAAATTACACAAATAAGATTATTTTTCATTACTTCTTTTCTCAATTAGAAATTTGTAATAAATTTACAATAATAATGGTTAGTTCCAATAATATAAACTTCCAATAATTTGTATAAATTGTTTTCTGTAAAGCAAAAAATACATGCCTAGAATAATATGTATAAATTTTTATGCATGAGTGTGAAAGAAAAAGCGGGAGTATGAATACTCAATGAATTATGTGAATAAATATTTCATAAATTAATTAAATATTAATTTATTCATAAAAATAAATTATAAAAAATATTATTTATGAAAAATGTTTCTGACATTATTTAATTTCTATATAAATGCAAAATAATCAAAAGTAGTTATTTGGAAAATAATTAATAATTTATTCGTAAGGTAATTATACATCACATTTTATAAATGTAAATGAATTATTATTTGAAAATAAACATTATGTACATATTTAATAACGAGTTATTAACTCTTTTGTCATTTAATTATTCAGTTAAATTTATAACATGACAGGTTTCTTTTTCCATTGTTTCAAATTTCGCTTGTGTAAATGGTTTCAAAATTGTGAACTCTGAATATTATCAAAATATAATAAGCTATTAAATTACTTTTAAGTTATAATAAAAAGGGCGTAAAGGTGGCATTATGAATATATGTTTTTAAATACAAAATGTTTGTTTCATTTGAAATTAAAATGATTTCTTTTCTTGTCATGAATTCATAATATATATATATATATATATATATATATATATATATATATCTTCTTAATTCATGTCGTTAAACAGATAACAAATGTCGCAAGTATTTATAACATAAAATACTAATATTGGCAAATTATATATTTAAAAAGAAATATAATTAATTTAATTTAATTTTTGCAATTAAATTTCCATTCTCTGGCTTAATACACTTTCATAAATGGGTTAATAATTATTTCTTTACGAAAATTATACTTTTTATCAAATTAAGTATCATTGTTTAATTGAATAATTTATGCTTTAGTCTACATCTTATTATTTTGAATGTTTACTTCATTATTAGCTTTTATGAAGTATTTAGGTTTCTTGTTTTGAAATCAGATAGTGTTTGAATTAGTATTTTTTTGTTAATCAAATCAACTTTTGATACTAATATAAATAATTTTAAATTAAATTACAACATTTGACTGTAAAAGGCTGTAAACATTTCTTTAACATTAGCTCTACCAGATTCATATCATTACTTGAAAAACTGAACTGTCTACAAATAACTATAACATAACTTTATTATGTAAAGATAGTATTATATATTTTATTATTAATAGTTACTATTTTTAAAATTGAAATATTTACATTTTTGGAGCATACACAGCTTTCTAGGTATCAGTATAAAATATATTAACATAAGCTACCGTGATGTGACTGACATCAGATCATATAGAAATGACATTATTGGCTGAAAATAACATTTTCACTTGATTGGTTGGTTATTGGGGTTTTAGAGCGCATCGACGACTGAGGTCATTAACGCCTGATTTTCACATGACATGAATTAATTGGTGTTTTCTACTGGTATATTAATTTTCTTAGAAATGTGTCATAATTTTCTATTGATGACTTTACAAATAGTGGTACAAAATATTTGAATTAATAAAATACTAACAGCCTTGTTCAGTAATGAAAACCAATAAATTCTATAGAAATTCAGACATTTATGGGATTTCTTATAAGTGCTGTAATGTGAAAGAAGACTATAATTAATTATGTACATTTTTGAGATTAATTATTCAGAAATATAATGTTCTATACATGAATATAGAAAAATAGATTTGTTATATTTCATTATTTCGGTTTTGATCACAAGTCAGTCCAATTTGTGTTTGGAGACAGATATAATTTGATACCAGTCTCATTAATTAATAATTTATAAAAAACTACACTCGAGATCATAATTTAATTGTACATAAAAAGTCAATCCCATTCCAAGACTAATTCTTATTTCTCAGATACTACTAATTACCATTTCGTGCATTAATGTTTGATTATTTTATAATTAATATTTTTTATAGTCTTTTATATTTCATGTTTCCAATGATACTTTAAACAAGCATTATTCAATGAAAAAAATACATACTTCCCTTAGGTGCCTCAATGTCGAAATGTATTAGTTAACGTTATTAAAATAACCTAGTAGGATTAGGGTCAATATAGCACAGTACACTATTTATTAAAATTGCAAAAAAAAATTATTACTCATTTTAATGTTAATTGAATAAAAATCGATATGTCAGTTTGATTGAAAACTTCGTGTAATATTATTTTTAAAGAAATCTTCAGAAATTGTAAGCAATTTGAAAAACAAGTAATATGTCTATTAGTAGAAATGTTTTTATTGTTCAGTTGACAGACTTGACATTTTTATATATCATATTGTAAAGTTCAAGATTACTGAACACAAAGTTGTATTATATATATATGTATATATATTGGATGTAAGCAAAAGTTCTTTAGTTTTTTAATACATCTCGACTTTTGTTATGTATGAGACATAAGATTACCTTTTCATCTGCCTTTTTAAACTACTATAGATTGAAGTTTTAGTCACCTACATTAAATATTATAAATCAGTCTTCTAAATATATTCTTCTAATTATAAAAATATATTCAACATATCAAATATTAATAAAGTGCATTTAAGACATTGTATGTATTTTATAAAAATTCCATTAAGGAAATAAGAGAGTGATTGAAGTTAAAAACATTTTTTGTAGTATTCGGCGAGGATGCTGTAGTGAACACATGTATTAAAATTAGTTTAAACAATTTAATTAATTGTGACTTGCGACTTGAAAGTTGGATATAGATCTGGGAGGCCATTAAAAGTGGATGATGGCGTACTGTAAGACATAATAACCCCAATCCTCAGCTATCGTTAGTAGATTCTGGCTTTAAACTAAGCATTAATCAAAAAAATACTCTAAAATGTATGAAAAGGCTTCATTTCATCTTAAAATTATGCATTTGATTGCCACACGAACTTATTGAGAATACTTGATGAATCAAATATCAGTGTGCGCTTCAAACATCAATTGTCAACATCAAAACGAGAACCATTTTTCGATCGTTTGGTGACAGGTGATGAAATGTGGCTGTTACAAGAACGTAGTGAGAAAAGTAGCTTATATTTTATCAAGAGAACCAACGCCTTCAACACAAAACTAGATGTGCAGTGAAAATAGGTGATGTGCTGTTGGTGTGATTTCAAAGAACCTATTCATTATGAATTATTGGATTTGAGTGAAATTGTAATTGCTAATCAGTACTGCTTACAACTTAAAGCGCTGAACTTGAGAGTCATAAATTTGGCTAATAGAAAAAGAGTTTTGTCATAACAACGCACTAACACATAAGATAAGAAAATTATTCCGAAAATTGTTGAGTTGAAGTATAAAATATTTCCTTAACCTCCCATATATACTGTCTTTTTACATCATTCGATTATCATTAATTCAGGTACCTGCAGAAATTATTAAACGAGACGGAATTTGTAACTTTTGAGGATGTAAAAATGATAGTAGAAGGATTATTCGCTTCTATAGACACAGCCTTTTATTCTAACATAGATATGCTACCAGATAAATAGCACTGTCATAAGTAACAGGAGAAATTATTTTATAGATAACGATTGTAATTTTTTAAAAAAACGTATAATTTTGCCTTTTACTGAAAAACGAAAGAAATTTCAATTTAACACAATGTACACGTACTAAACTTGAACATTTTTCTACATTGAAATATTACAGATATATTCTGTTCACCTTATCATGTTTTAGTTTCAAATCAGATAATATAGATGTTATTTTTTCATTTACATATATATATATATATATATATATATGTGTGTGTTTGTATGTTTTTCTGTGTGTATATAAATGCTTCTTACTTGGCAACTTTTATGAAAACAAATTTCCTTTATACATGAAATCTTTATATTGAAAATATTTTCAAAATTATATTTTTTTCTTTATTTCATGTTATAAGAATGTAAAAATTAATACTCATAAAACTTTTTTTCCTACCAGGTAAGCTCTTCCTTTATTAACGAAAGAGGACATAAGCCGCAACAACTCTTGAAATGTTGATCATCAACTTAACTTGATAGATATTTAATCTGTTTAATTATAAACAGATTAAATAAACCAGCTGATAACTTCACTTCATTTCTAAGTAAGTACTGTATGAAAATTTCTATTGATTCGAAATTGAAATATTCAAATAAGTATATTTATATTTAGAACAAACCAACTTTTTTTTAGTTCAAAACTAATTTTTTTTTAAACAAATATACAAAATTACAAAATTAATGAAAACTATAAAATAACATACTTTTTAGTTTTAGTTTTCTTGCTCTAATTCATTTATTTCATTCTTTTTAATGAAAATATTTACAATAGTTACATTTTCAAACGTCTTTACTTTTGAAAATAATAAGATAAAATTTCAATTTAATATTTACTTAGAGATAGCTGCATATTGCAAATGTTGCATAGACTCTTATATTTTGAACATTTCAGTTTGAAATCATACAATGTAACGTCTGCTAAAATAAATTTTACTTTTATTTGTATCTTCGCAATGTAAACTTTTCTGTAAGAATAGAAATTGAAAAAAATTGAATATATTCCTCACAAGTAGAATGTTCGGAAAGAAGTTCATATTATTTATTCATTTAACAAATTTCTTTTCTATTTTTAATCAACTGATATAGTCGGTTGCTTGTGATATAAGATTTATTTCCAAGAAAAATATTCTGTATATTTTCTTTTGAATTTTATATTCATGTATTAAAAGTAATAATGTAGAGAAAAATGATTTTATCAATTCTTTAAGTTGTAGTTCCCCAATACACGAATTACACAATTTATTGGGAAAACATATACGTATAAATTTCTCGACATTATTTTTGTGTGAGAATTTATTGTAATTTTTAAATGGAAATTGTTTTATTTTAAATATGGTTTAAATTTATAATTTTTAATAGCTATAAAATTAAAGTATTAATTTTCTATAAAAACTTTTAATTTTTCAACTTGTAACTTGAATATTATTTCAGGTAATATATTATTTTACTGAAATATTTTTGTCATTATATTAATATCTTAAAAATACAATTATATATGCAAGGAAGTAATATAATTAGTTCCAGATTCATGTAACAAAAAACCTTACATAGTAGATAAATATTGTATGTATGTTGATAGTATGTTTTTAAGTTATTTTATATTATGTTTACTTTTGTTATTCCATTAATTAAGTTGATTAAGTGATTATTTTGTTTAAAAAAAAACGCTATATAATTGATTCTGGTAATTTCATTTCTTTTAATACATTAGTCGCTGCATTTATTTTTTAAATGTATTTATGACAAATATTAAAATCCACGAAGAAGAAAATAAATGTTTCTATAAGAGAATCACTGTTATTTAATCACTTAATGTTCAGTTTTGATGAGTTTTAGAACAAAGCATCTTTCCATTTTTATATATACTTTTTAATTTAAACTTATTCACCTTAATAAATTCTCAATACCATATTTTTTTTGGAATCTCTCTTAAATTGTTTTCACTCATTTACAAATACTCATTTGATGCGAATCCTAGAGAATAGATTTTCAGTTTATTTGAACTTTATTAGAGATTTACTATTAAATATATTTGTTCTTTTAAAACATTGTGTGTAGTTTATATATTTTTAGGACAATTTTCTATATCGTTGTCATAAGAAATCATATCATTCATATTCTCTTAAAATACTGCCTACTACAAATTATTAAAGTTCAGTTACTCTAGAAGTATATTGAATAGAAAATTTTATAGATAGATTAAACAGAACAAGCCATTAAAATTAAATATTGGAATATCGAAAGTTTTGGTTAATAACAAATTATTTTTATGGTGTATATCTTCACAATATTAGTCGTTCATTGGAACATTTCTTAACTAATGTATTTATCGTTTTAACATATTCCAAGTTACATATATATATATATATATATATATATATATATATATATGCATGGGGGTAGAGAGATAATTACCCGTATTTGACAAGAGATGGAACGTTATAATCAATATCATCCCCTAAATTAAGGCATGTCAAAACAATAAGTTTTTGAAGTTTGTTTCGTACGACAGCATCGAATTTAATATTTCATATACATCTATCAATTAGTAAAACTTTTTAATTATTTGGCGTGTACATGATTGTTCATGATTCATACATCTTATTACTAAAAGGTTTGAATAGTGTACAAAATATATAATAAGTAATTTCAAGTATGTTTAACTTTGCACCTTTTAACAAAAATCATTCCACACATAACAAGATGAACAATTACACTTAGGTAGATTATTCTTCTGTAACATATTCAGCTTAACAGTATATCCAAAACAAAAAAATTTTCAATCTGTTCAGTTTCAAAAAGATAATATATAATTAGTTTCGCTAAAAGATTTATAGAATCATGAGTATGATCATGAGTATACCTAATCAATACATCAGAATATTTACTAAGAAAATAAACAAATGTTACTGTTCTACTTTTTCAGAAATTGTATTAGGTTATTAGGAAAATAATTTCGATTTATGTTTTTCAAAAACATTTGCGAGGGTAGAGGGATAATTACACGTGTTTGACAAAAGATGGCCCCGCTGATATCAAACTGCAATATATAAGGTCTGTTCAATATGTACACTGAACTTATCCAGAGTAAGAAATTTTATACTTTTCTGTTCGATATGTACTCTGAACTTACTCGGGATTTTCGTCGAACAGTTTACAGTAAGTTTAGAATGGGAGATTTGTTACTCTGAACTGACTCTAGCTTTTTGTTAAAGTAACGCGAGCATCTTTGTCTAACTCGAGAGTCTTTATCTATGATAATTGCTATCGAATAAACAAATCACCAAAACTTGACAGATTCATATAATTTACTCTAACCTTACTCTATGCTGATCGATAAAAACAAGTTCAGAGTAAGAAAGTCAGAGTAAAGTCATAAAATTCAAGAGTCAGGTCAGAGAAAGTTCAGTGTAATTATCGAACAGACTTATAGTTTCGACAGTCATTCAGAGTAAACAACTATTGCTCTTTTTTAACTATGGAGAAAAATCAGTATCGATTAGTGATTAGTTTTCTGTTTTTGGATGGGGAAATGTATGGAGAAATTAAAGAAAATTTACACACTGGCTACGGGGACTCGCCTTCTGCACTTGCGATAACAACTGACAGATATTGGTTTTAATGACTTTAAAAGTAGCCATACAAGCGTTTTTGATGAAGTTCAGGTCGTTCAAATAAGGTGACTACTGAGGTGATTACCGTTTTCATCTTTAGACATCTTTAGTTGAATACTATATCCGCCTTAAAGTTTTAAAAGACGAAACCAGTAGTAGAAGAAAAAGAAAACATAGTGACTTCAAGGAGTAGGAACCATAACTTCAAATCCAGCAACACAGTCAAGAAACAAATTACAATTAACACATAAATCATAATAATATAACCCAGTGTTAAAGAACTAACAGTATGAAAAGGTATAACTAACAGTATGAAACAGTATAACAATTTAAGATTGTTTGAATTGTTATAGATTGCAATGTTGTTAACATTGAAATTGGTATTTTATTTTATTCAGTTGGTACAAAACAATAATCAATTATATTTCTCGTCGTGTGAATCATCTGTATAATATTTTGTACTAAAATTATCGAGAAAACAAAAAAATCTGTCTTCTGGTTTTCCAATATACATTTTTTACAAAAAAGTAAAGTAATAAATTTAAATAAAGTTTTCACGAAAACTTTTGTTGCTTGTGAGAAAGTTTGAGATTAAGCATTTAAAATTTTTATGTTAATAAAGTTTACTTTTGTAAAAATGCTTGCTGGTGCCGTTTTTACAGAAAAAGCGAATAATAATAGCAGAGTTACAGTCAAGTAATGTTTAAAAAAATCAAGTTCTATTGAAATAGTTACATAAAAATCTATAATTATATATATATATATATATATATATATATATATATATATATATATGTTTGTGTGTGTATGTCAACTCACGTTGCTTATCGAGTAAGAAGCGAATATATATATATATATATATATATATATATATATATATATACGACAGGAAATTTATAGTGCCCTATTTCTAATGCTTTTACACAGTCCATGCATACTTTCATATAAAATAAATGATGGCGTAAGGATGGCACCGCAATTTCTTGGCTGCTTCTCAAAACGTATTGCAGACACGAAAAACTTTTGCCCGCTTACAATTTTTTCAGAGGCAAACTTTACGCGTTTATAATTACGCTTCATTAATTATTCTCTTATTTAATACAATCGAGTTTATTATATGACAGTTCTTTTGGGATTTATATTCAATTAAACCAGTGTAAGAAGTCTTAAAATTAAAAACTCTAAATATTTCCCGAATATAATTCATAATGAGATATTTTATGAAAATTAATTATTGGATTAATTTGTTATTAAACAAAATAATGAATATTTGTTCAAAGAGTGTATGTTGTATTGTCTATAGGTTAAAAAATTAAATATATGTTCCTGTTTTTAAATTTAAAGAAGACTGTTTAATACTATGAAAAATTAACGAAACTTTGTTAAAAACATTAAAACATTAATTAAATAACATTAATGATATTTTTTAAAAAATAAACCTCTATGGCGTTAGTAAAGTAAATTAAATTATTAACCCCTCAGTTTTTAGATTAATTTAGTATCCTTACCATAGCTGAAGATATTCAAATTAAAAAGTTTAAATACAAAATATGAAATTAGATTGTAATAAATGTCATCACTGTAGATTTAGGAATTATCGGCTTAGTATTAATTGCTGTTGTAATGAAAACTTACTCGTGGTATAGTTATACAGCGATAACTTTTAAGTAGGTCAAAATTCATCAAGACTAAACAGTAAATTATTTCTCATTTTAATTAAATTAAAAACGAAAATACACTATACATTTTTCAACACGTTTTATCGTAACAAAACATCTATATACGTCGAAATAAAACCGAATAAAACCGTTTTAATACGTTTCAGACGTAAAAACCTGTTTGTTTAATACGAAAAAACCTCAAGTTTCAATAAAAATTTAATACGTTTTATAGATCGACATTTCAACCTCGTAAAACAACTTAAAGGGCGCCAGTTGGGTGTCCTTAAATGGCTTATTTCATGTATTCACTTTTTAAATCTTATATAAAACGACGTAATATAAAAATATGCAGATACCAGTATCGTATATTGAATTTTGAAATTGTAATAAGAACCGAATGTGGATATTGTTTAACACTTTTTTGTTTTCATAGACTGATGTGCTATGTGAAATCGATATCGTATTTAAATAAGTCCTTATGAAAATAAACATTCTTACTTTTAGAATGTTTTTATTCCTCGCATCATTTCTTTGTCTTTATTTTTTATTTTCATTTATTATTTTATTTATTTTTTACTTTTACAAAATTCTGCTTAGAAATTCAGTAATATTGAAAATCGTTGACATAATATATATATATATATATATATATATATATATATATATATATGTATGTATAGGTTGCTCGTACAATGTTTTAGTATACAGCAGGTTGGTAGACAAATAATTACGGTTTATGACCTTCAAATTCATATACATTATTAATAATTTTATATTTTAAGTGGTCCAAAATTGTTGGATGACTAGCGCCACTCGAATTGTTGTGCATGATTCTGATTCAATTAATGCCATCAGTTGGTTGTTATGAACTGAAAAAAAAAACGCCCGCGACCTTCTTTATCTTCAAAGCTCATGTCTCTAGCACTAAATTTTGGGAACCACCATTGCACCGTACATTCCTTAACAGTACCCATGCCAAAAGCATCGTTCAGTTTATGAGGAATTTCTGGTATCTTACCACTCATTTTGAACACATACATAATTTACTCTTATTTGCTTCTCTTCCATCTTTAATTCAATAGCTTAATTTGAAGCAAAATTGATAATAAAACTAAAATCGATATTACCAAAATATAGACTGAAAAATACACTTTATCATGATATTAACATGAAATGACAACACGATGAAATAACTGTTTCATTGAAAAAAATAAGATTTGAATATAGAAGACAAAAATCGTAATTATTTTCCTACGAACCTAATATTAAATCAAAAATTGTTAATAGAATATTCGATTGACTTAATTGTGACATATTTGACTAGTCTACTTTCACTTGAACCGACCTAGTTTGTCTGAGTCAATTAATAATTGCTTATAAAGTAAAACATTATAATTGTCTCCTTGTTATATTTGTATAGTACATCAGTTCTGTACTGGAACATTTATTTTCTTAACTTGGATGTTCTGAATCCTCAGACTGAAAAGTTTATTTTGTTGAATTTTATTAGTAATAAAAGAACGATTTAATTTTAATAAATTGCCGAATTATTTCTATTTGTCCTTTAATATTTTTCTTAATAATGAATACACTTATAAATGTTCGTAAAAATTTTAAAATTACCCTTTAGTAAATCATCGTAGGTAATGAAGATTACATATTTTCGATATATCTGTTCTTTGTTTCGAAATAAATACACAAAAACTAATTATTTATAGAAGATCTGATTTTCTTAATGATGGAAAATCAGGAAAGATGGCCTACAAATACGCGAATATAAAAATTAGCTAACGGATTATTATAATAATTAGTATTGACAAACATTTTGAGCTGATTAAGCTTTTGATTGATCGAAAGTTATAATACGTTCCTATTATCCTAGTAAGCCTCAACCTTATATGAATCGTATAAAGAATATATAATTTCACCTTATACAAACCATATATGGTTTTTATAAGATGAGGGAGAGAGTCACTATCATCCATATATGGTCGTTAACCCTATAAAATATGACCTTTTTTACAGCATAAAGATCATATAAAGTCACTTTATATGCCTTATATGATTAATATAAGGTGTTCATATAAGGATTCTGATCCTCATATGCATTGTATAAGAAATATCTTAAACCTTATACAGAAGAATTACTAGGTCGATCTGTTGAAATATAAA
This sequence comes from Acanthacorydalis orientalis, assembly GCA_034766995.1. Taxonomy (NCBI): domain Eukaryota; kingdom Metazoa; phylum Arthropoda; class Insecta; order Megaloptera; family Corydalidae; genus Acanthacorydalis; species Acanthacorydalis orientalis. Next base: position 45,939,420 of record CM068313.1, on the reverse strand, counting down.
GCAAAGACACATATTACATTTTGAATAAGAAAAAAAAGTTTAATGTCAAGATATACTGCTCGTATGATAATAGTTTTAACCTAAAAAAATGGCTTACTCAATATTGAAAACAACAATTTCTTATTTTTGCAAAGAAAATTATTACATTTTTAAATACAGAAACATTTTAGTACATGACCAAAATACATTACTCAGTATAAATGGAGTTGTAATTAAAAAATATAATGTTTTTTAGTAAAATTGATAGTAGTATCAAAAACTTAATTAACCCTGCTTGAAAACTACATGTTTATACACTGATTTACATAATAAAGGTTGTACATTAATATAAGCTCTAATCTGTATATATATATATATATATATATATAATATACACATACATACATATACATACTAAATATATCTTTGAATTATTGTAATTTATAGCATGAAATACAACAAAGATTTATTATCTCGCTGCAAGTAAATTCTCCCAAAGATATATATAATACAGATTCATTTCACAAAAGAAAATGTGTATTCTGCGAAGTAACCATTCATATAAAACACATCATTAAAAGATATACATATATGTATAAATTTAATATATAAATATATATATATATATATATATGTATATATATATATATATATATATATGTATATATGAGATGAGTTGATAAACCACGCACACATATTTATATACATATACATATATATTATTTGCTTCAACCTAATCTATATATTAAGTATCCTTCTAGTCCACACATTCATATCTCTAGATCTGATGTGCTAGTTCCTGTTTTATTACATGTCTACGCAACATTCATTTCCTGGTTGGCCGTCAGAATGTCGTTAGAGATTTTCTTGCAAGCATAGTGTTCCCTTTCTCGATCCATTCTCTTCAGTCTATTTCCCACTACAACTCCTTTTCGTTCTTCAACTCAACTCTTCCGCCTCATACCACAGCTCCGACGCCATCTAAAACCTTTCTGTATAGCACCCATTCACTAACATACCAGCTTAACGATGTGAAGTTTTCAAGAAAATATGGTTAAAATTTGTTTTTGTGGCGAACGTTATGTGTTCACCACAAATAGTTTTTGCGTAAGTCGATTTAGTTTGAATCGGATTGTAATTTTTTTCAGTAGAGATCTGATAAGTGATTTGTATGATCTGAAGCTCACAGAAGAGAGTATAACGTCTTTATTTTATTGAATTTCATGTTTTTGATGTATTTCATCTTACATATACTTATATTCTTTTGAAATTTTGACGAATACAAATTTTTAGTACTTCGAATAAAACATCAAGGCTTTTCATTTTTTATAATATTATTAAGTTAATAAACTTCACTATAAAAAAATATATTTCGAAGCTAATACTGTCTACACACTCTGTTTATATATATATATATATATATATACAATATATATACATGTATGTATGTATATATATATATATATACATATATACTTTCTTGTATATATATATATACAAGAAAGAATCAAATTAGAACTTCATATTGTAGACCAGCTTACGATCAATAGAAGACAAGTTTGTGATTTTTAATTAATTTTCATATTTCAGCGTAATTAAATTTTCGTGTAAGGATGCCTCTTGTTGAAAGAAAGATGAAATATGAAAAACATTTTTTGATTACTTTATTCTTTAGTTAGATGTATTTAGGTTCATTTAAGAATATAATTTTTTTAAAATGTGTTGTAATGATAATGTCATTGATTTTTTATTAAAATGTCTGTAATGAAATTTATTAATATTACACACTTATATACACCCACGCACACATACACACACACACACATATAAATATATATATATATATATATATAGTAGGTGAATAAATTCAAAGTGAGTATACAAGGATTCATTAGAATTTTCCATCTACAATATACATAGATTAGTCATAAAATATTATTAAAAATTATTTATTACAATGCTTTCGTAAAATTTTCCATTTATGTTCCTTATGTGTTACTTTGTGGTTTAGAATCATATATATATATATATATATATATATATATATATATATATATAAATAAATAAATGAATTAAAATTGTCCACAAAAGATAAAAAGAGATTTTGTTTTAAATTATTATTAATAATAACACCCTAACTTACAGGAAATTTTCGCGATCAATTATGATATTATTATCAAAACATCTGCAATGAAATGTGCGACTATAAAACAACTACGTTGCAATATATCTCCGAGAGGTACACACTCACTATCATTCAACAGCGAGAATGATTAAATAGACATACTGATTTATGTATATATATAAAATTATAATTATCTACAAAAAATAAAAAAAAGACTTTTATAGCTATAGCATGTTAATTTTTCTTAGTTAAAACACATAACTTTTATTTTGTGAGAGGAGCTTTAGTTTTATTTTAGCTGACGTTCCATAGATAAGGCAAAACGTATCAAAGAATATCAGCGAAATTATCTCTTGAAAAAAAATGGAAAGGGTATTTTCTAAGCCAGATCAAATATGAGAAATGTAGAAAAAAATGTGTTTATTTATTGTTATTCGTTTACATGTACATATTTATAATTGATAAGTGGAGGAGCATAGTGAGCCTGGAGGTTGGTGAGCCTAGCGATAAGGGGCAAAGCCCCTTCGTATATGTATATATTTAATTATTGGAACAAGTTTTGTTTCATTTGATGGGTTTCACTTAATTTAGAATATTAATTAAAGTCACTTTAAAAATAAATTTACACAATTTTACATTTTAGTGCATTGATTATTGTTGAGATTTATTAACAGAGTAATATGAACCCCTTCAAAAAATAAAATTTTTACCATAACTGTCTTTATTTTCAGTAATAATGATAACATTTATCTTTTTTTTTGAATTGATACATAGCTACAACAGATGCTGCTATTGTTCAAAGTAATTTAGTGAAACATGTGTAAAGCTGCTGAAAAGTTTCGCAGTCTTTTACCAACAAAAAATGTATTTTTTATAAGGATATTGTTGATCTTTGAGAAAAGTAAAAATCACAAGTAATTAGTTCGAAACTTACTAATTGTGTGGTGACGTGTTATATTGATGTGTACTTCCGTTTTTATTATAACAATAATGTTCGAATATGCACCCTTTAATTTTTTTAATGAAATCTAACACTTTTTCAATATTAGCATCATACACTTCTGGACGTTAATTATCTGAGTTGTTATTATCTTTCTTTTTGAAGTCAAATTTCTTTAAGCATGATAGTCGCGAATCGAATCGTTGTGATACAAAATTGAGTGACGGAAGTTAAGTGTATAAGAGTAGAGACCGTGACAAAGGTGCGAGTCGAAATGCTGTGTAATAAAATTTTGTGACGAACTGGAATGTAGGGCCGAATAGGAGTGAGGTGAGGTGTTGTGTAGTACGGTGTGTACAAGTGCATGTACGGTTTTATATATTTAGACTATTGCAAGCCAACTGTTTAATTTTTAAATTAATATGATGCATAACCTGTTTAATATAGGTAGAATTATGTGGAAATAATATTTGTGTCTATTAACACTGTATATGCTTACTGGGAACAACTTAAAAATGTTGTGTTCAACGGAAAAGTTATCGCCGACTGACAATGAATGCATTATGTCACATTCAAATCTTATTGTCGAACACTGTATTTATTCAGTATAGCTTTCTAACACAGTGTTTTTCATTTTTTTCCGACCGTGGCCCCCTGTCGACCTTGTTTGCTTCCAGTAGCCTCCCTGTTCTACTGGCAGGAACGTAGTTCAAATTTTCAAATAGTAGTTCAAATGTTTTGTAAATAGCATATATTTTATTACAATTTATACAAACTACAATAATTAAATAAAAAATATACTTTAAGTGTTTCACGATCAATGTAACACTTGTTTTTTAATGACACAAGTTTTTTTTATATCCGGTTCTATTACTCTGAGAGAACCAATGATCACCTCTGTCCATTATATTAAGGCGATTCAGCCTTAGGCTAAGTAAATAATTCAGACGACTGAAACCAGATTCTACCTAATACGCAGTAGGAAATGCCATGAAAACAATTTTGTTTTATCCAAAACTGTGAAAACTTTTTATATATTATAGATACTCTTGATCCAAAAATGGTGTTTTTCTTGACTGAAAGTTATTTTGGCTGCTATGTTGCTTTGTAAGACTATGAGCACTTTTTAAATTCTATTGAGGGTCACTTTTTTGTTCACTTCACTTCTCTGTTTTCTTCTTTTTTGCTTTTCTCGGTCACTTCTCTGTTTTCTTCATTAATCACTTCTCTCTATGCCCCCCTAATTTTATTCCATGGCACCCCTTTAACGTGATTGTTATCTGTGTTCCACTTGAAATATCCTGAGGGTCTCTGGGTGTCATTTATCCCCAGGTTGAAAACCTCTAATCTACCAAATACTCGGTCATTTCTCTGTTTTCTTCATTTCTTACTTCTCTCTATGGCCCCCTAATCTTGTGCCACGGCCCCTTTTTATGTAATTTTCACCTGTGTCCTACTTTAAATATCCTGGGGAGCCTCTGAAGACCATATGACCTCAGATTGAGAACCTCTGATCTAACAAATACGACGCGGTTATTGCACGGTAGCGAATTCAAATTGTCGCTCTAACAGAACCCATACCATATATTGTACACATATTCTATACTTACAGTTCGGAAGTTCCACTTCAACCGGTGTGTGTGTGACCTCACACACACATTTTTTTTTCTTACTTTCAAAAATCGATTGCAACTTTCAAAATGGCAACACTTATTGTAATCATCATTATAAGCTTCAGTTAGTAATTGAAAAGGTTTTCTTCCAAACTTCTTGATATAAACAGGATACTTAATGTTAGCATTGCAGTTTAACACTTTTCAATCAAAGGTAAAAACAGTTTTATAGTTGAATACGCGTCCCCTTGTATCGAGTAAATCTGTCGAGCCAAATCTTATCACATTGTGACAGGGTAAATTACATCCAGTTCTCATTTGTTTGCTTTTTCTTTCAATCTTAAATTCAAAGTGATAAGATTAATTTCGTTATTTTTTGTGTTGCATTTCGAATTTCCTAGTTTTTATATAATATATCAAACATACCGTATTCTATACCATACCATACCCTATCATATTCTAATATAAACATTGAAATAAACGTTTAACTAAATTTAAAATATGTACATACTTTAAAAGACGCAATCTAAAGAATTTCATATGTGAATATCTATTAAAATCTATTTATATATAAAAACATCCTTACTAAATTTATATGATATGTTATTCAAAATGAAGTGATTGTCTTTATCAATCAAAGTTTAAATTAATACGTATTTTATGCTTCGTCAAATTTACTGTAAATATATTTCGTTCGTGATATGTTAACACAACGCAACAACATGGAAGTGAGACAAACTGACATTGTTTCAACAGAATGGTGTCGAAATAAGCTACTTTTTCATAGCAGTTACAATTTCTCTCTCCATCCACAATGTCACATGGCGTGACGTCGGTATAACCACTACCCAGACACTCGTCACCGAACGGTGACTACGTCATATCCGCTAAAGATAACTAATGGTTTGACGTCGTTGGATACAGACGCATCAAATGCACAAGTGCGCGCTCGTTTATACACATTTCATACGTACTTTTCAAAAATTAGGAAATTATATTTTCATAGGAATAAATAATGGTAGTAATGTTATCACGGAAACGAATACTTTTAAAATAGAAAAAAATCCACTTAACAATAGAATATTTCAAAGTTTTATTGCGTATTTTCAACGAAGCTTTATTTCTAAATATTATGAATACATTTGATTATAAATAAACTAAAGAATCTTTTTCTAATTTGAAGAAGCTTTTTGATATAATTAAATATTTATTGGTCTTTTAGTTTGTTATATTGATGTTGACAAAAATCTTATGTATTAAGTGTAAGTTATATATATATATATATATATATATATATATATATATATATATATATATTCAATAATATATAAATCCCTTTATAAAAAATAATCCTGTACATTCAGATTTTTACCTAATATTATCTTCTACAAAAATCCTGAGAGATTTGCCTAAAGGAATTATTAGATATTCTGACCATTGCTTTATGCAAACTTTTATTGAAACATGAAGAAAAATATAAATCTTCTTTACATACTATGCTGTTAGGAAAAATTTGAGGCTTTTTTGAATGGAGTATTTTTTGATTTAATTTTTCATTTGATTAAAAACTGATCAGTGGAATGGCTGTACAAATATCAGTGGTACGGTATATGTAAATGTTATCATTGTTGAAAATAGGTTCCAAAAATATATTCCTGCTGTCTGTTTAGTTCATCCTTTTCATTTATTAACATAAATTTACCGGAAACTACTATTCTTTCAAGGAAAAAGGATGCCAGAATTAGTAAACACTAATTCAGTCGTTAATATGAAACATATATTTTCCTAAGATCAAGATTATTTCATGGGCCATTTTAAACTAAATGGAATAACTTTGTTGTTTACGTACATTTTTGTATGAATTAAATTACTTTCAATTGTTGTTTACTCCTTAATTATTCACTCCTAGTTGTTGTGTTTTTATATTTACTCCTAGTTGTACTAATTTATTCCTTAAATTATGTCACGCAACTACGCTGGAGTAATAAATATCATTTTCATTTTCTTCAACACATTGAAAAACATTGTTAAGAGATCTTAGCAAATCCTTTGTGGAAACTAATTGATCTTGCGCATTTGAAATTATAAACCTTAGCAATATAGTAATTAAATTCACAAATTTATACATGTAATTATTTAAGACACTTGAATGCAAATGGCTCATTTTCTTATAACGAAAAGAATAACAAATAATAGTGGAATTCACTGATTATGTGGATGATTGTGAGTTTGCTTTACGGAGTAGTTCACTGCATGCAGGGTTCAATGTATTGCGACTCTACTATATATATATATATATATATATATATATATATATATATATATATTTTAACACAACCTCTACCATTCCATTTCTGGATACAGGCCTCTTCCATGATTTTCCATATAAGAGCGTAATGATAAACAAATATGAATATAAATGGATGTCAATAACAAATTATTTATCAAGAAACACTTCATATTTTGTTTTATTTAAATGTACGAATATTTAAATAAAATATTTTTCTTTTTATAAATGAATCAACTTTCTGTTGCGCAATAAATATGAAAAATTATTGATTTTTTTATATTTTTTGAACACGTATATATATATATATAGAGAGAGAGAGAGAGAGACAAATACACACACATGTACATATATATATATATATATATATATATATATAATATAAATTAACAAAATTTATTTACAATACTATATAAAAATATTTTTAGACTGTTCATCATAAAATCATTATTTCTATTGCTTGTTTTTATTCACAAACATTCGCAATCTTTTTGTTAAATTTTTGAAATTTTTTACGCATGTATTTACTTTTAATAATAATACTTATATAATAATAATATTTATAATAATTTATATATATATATATATATATATATGGATTTTTCATCTTATTACTGCACTTTATTAAATTTTCTTTATATCATTGTAAACATATTTAAAATCAATGCTTATTAAAATCTTAGAAACTACATTTTCTTATTACACAAAACTTTTTGATAAATATTTTTTTACACATAGTGTCTTTTGAGACATTTATTCTATATTATTATTATATCTTCAATAATCCAAACTTCTTTACTTTTTTTTAGATGAAATATTTATTTTATAAATGAAAGATATATTTTTACGAAACGATCTTTAGTATTAAAAAAAAGAATCGGAAATATTTATTTTAACACATGTATTTCATAATAAATATAAAATATGAACAATTAAAAAATATGTACAATATTATCCAAGTGTCAGTTAAGTAAATAGATTCATTTAAATTATATATTGCATGTGGGAAACTTTTTTGGAGTTATTGATCGTAAACTAGATACTGTGTTAAAAAGTTAAAAATCATTCAAATGAATTACGTTACTTTATACATACATCTTTAATGTATTAAATTAATAATTTAATTTGAATTGTTTTCAAACTATAACACATGAATATATTGCAAAATATTTCTGTTATAAATATGACGGTTATTTGTTTGTTTTGAAAATATAGTAAATGTTTTTTTGCAAATTTGAAGTAATTTTTAAACGAATGCGGCAAGGGAAAGAATAAAGTTTATTCTATATATTTTTTATAAAAATAAAGTTTGCTTGCCTGCAGAAAATATACTTCTTTATTAAGAATGAAATGTTCATTTATTATTCGTATTAGTTTTTTCATGAATAAAAAAAGAAAAAAATATATTTAAAAGTTGTAAGAAGTGTTCAATAAATGTTAAATACATTGTTTTTATTTTTAAAAAATGGATTATATATATATATATATATATAAATTACAAGCGTGATATAAACTTTTTAGTGGATATATTTGTAATTTATGTATGTGTTGAAATAAATATTGTTTTAAAGCACGAAATAACACTTTTATAAAAATACCACTAATTGGTATCTACATGATGAAGACGCTTCGAAAGTAAGTTCTCATTTAATAGCTTCTAGGGGACAGTTATAGGTTGAAAGCACTACGTAGTGATGTACGCGCGAACGCTTGTGCCGCGTTGCTTTTATCGCAGTCATAAATACAGAAACACCATCGTACTAGCGTTACCAACACACTAGATTTAACACCAAATCACACAACTTGCAATCCAACTCTATTTTCGATCTTGTTAACATTTTGTATTTAACACATAAACAGTAGCATAAATTGGAAACACTTGTATTGGTCGAGTAATTTACTTACAAAATCATTTATTTAATATGAAATATATATAAAACATATTGGAATTTTTCTTGTACCATTCTTCAAAGAAGTTCTAACGTGAGATTATTTTTTATACAGAATGAGAAAATATATTGAATTTAATTACTGAATATCGTTTTTTTTAGTTTAATTCTAATTGTCTTAATAAATTAATATTAATCGATTTTTAAATCTGAATGTATATTTCATATTAAAAATTTAATTCAAGAAGTCAACTATTCGTTTATTTTATATATTATTCACTTGCATGATAAAACATACTTCATATGAAAGGAATTAAACTTTTCTTATTTATACTGTTTTTGTTGGTTCTTTTTTCTAAAATTATTTAAAAGTAAGATTTTTTAAATTATTGTATAATGAATATTTTCACACTCATTTGAAATTCTTCTTAGTAATTATCTTAATATACTATAACTTTGAAGGTTAGCTCTATACACTTTTTGATATATATATATATATATATATATTATGAGCACCTTAAGGAAATATATAAGAAAGAGTATATATATATATATATATATATATATATATATAAATAAGATATTTTTATATTTGTATCCTCTTTCTTAAGTGCAAAGTATAAAAATGATTTATAGAACTGTAAACTTTTAATTATGTTTGGAAATCCTAGTCAATTACTTAAAGCTGTCTGTTTGTAGATCTGGCTTTGATTTTATACTCGTTAATTTTTATAAACTTTCGTACAAAATTCAATTTCTTTCATTTATTAACACATTAAATTTTTAGTGTCAAATTATATATATGTATATATATATATATATATATATATTAATTTATTTATTTAACTTCTTTTGTAACAAATTTGTCTGTTTTCTTCTAATGTTAGATCTTATTTCGAAATAAATTTACATTTATTGTTTTTTGCTTTTTTTAAAAAAATAAAAAGTTCAAAAGTTCTGAAAAAAATTTTCTAACGAAATTCTATACTACATTTTTAATGGAATATGATTTCAATTAGAAAGTGAGAGTTAATTTCATGTATATTATATTTCTAGAAGTTTTCATCATCAAATAATATATTACTTAAATTTTTATTTTTTAAATACTACGAGGCTTCGCTTCCTACTCGCTGCGCTCATAACCCTCCGGTGGGGTTTCTCCCCTCGCTCGCTAACGTTCGTGGACCTGCTAACAAATAATAAACAAAAACAATATGCATAAAATGTAAATCATATTTTTTTATGAGAAAAGTTTAAATTTAACCTAATCAATAACATCAGATTGAAGATAACAATCAATTCAATTATTTAGAGTGAAGATCATTCGATCACGCGATTCATAGTAACCAGTCAGAACAATGTATTGGTTGATATCAGTCACGTAACTGATATCAAACAATTAGAACACACATTACATGGATGATATCAACCAATCAAAGTACGAATAAAATTGCACACGGTGGAGGATCGCTTTTCATTTATAGGGAGATAAAAATATAACAAATAGTTATTTGTTTTAAATAATTTAGTAAAATGTGAAATAAGCAACTTTTATGTTAGCACACTAAAAGTCTTATATACATATACATATATATATATATATATATATATATATATATATATATATATGTATATATGTATATATGTATATATGTATATATGTATATATGTATATATGTATATATGTATATATGTATATATGTATATATATACATACATACAAAGAGAGTTTCTAAAATGTTTACACTATAAAATAATTAAAATATATTGAAAATACTTTTTATTATTAACTTTGAGAAGTAAGTAATATTATATAGAAGTATAAAATATTGCAAAGTTTTAGAAATAAACATTTTTCTAACAACGGATTAACATCATAATAGGCATTATAGTTCTTGATATTAAATATAAATATATGCATTAAATTTTAAAAATATGTGATGAATTAACATTCTCTCTCTATCTCTCTACATTTACATAAGCATTTGGTGTGTTAATACAAGTGTGTTAATACATTTAATCATGGCTAAAACTATGATTACTCAAAAGTATGATTATTCTCTTACTACGAAATATGTGTTATAAAGGAAACTAAGACTTAAAAAACTTACATCTATATATATATATATATATATATATATATATATATATATATATATATATATATATATATGTATGAATGTATGATAGGGTGCTTTAATCCCTACTCGCTTCGCTTATTAACCCCCGGAATGGTTGCGTTTGCTCCCTTGTTAAAATTATAAGTATGTACCTATAACCGAATGAAACAATAAATATATTTGGGTATCATAAACGCCTCGTCCCTAAAAAGTAATTCAACGACATATATTTTTTTCTGGATAATTTTGATTTTATATATACATATATATATATATATATATATATATATATATACATACATTTATATATATATATATATGGAGAGAGAGAGAGAAGAGAGATAAACATATTTAAGTACCAAAAAAACCTCGTCCCAAATAAATAAGTCGACTATATATATATATATATATATATATATATATATATATTTTATACATTTTAAATTTAATTATGATTAAATCCCTTGTTATTAAATTAGATAATTTATCTTTATCTTTTCCAGTTTCAATACTTACTGGAGTTTTATTATCTATTACGATTATTCTTTTAAATAAAACTACTAGGTGCTCTGATGCATTAAAGACAAAGAATAAATTGAAATCGGATATTGACTTATTAATGATATTTTATTCTACTTCCAAATAATAATATTCCTTTCATTCTTCATGTCTTTGTAGATTTAATAAAGGATTTTTTATATCATTTTTTTTATTTTAGCTACTGTTTCATCATTCTCCTAAAAATAGCATTCATAAAAAGTAAAACAAATAATAATCACAAATATTACTTACTTTATTGATGTCTGGTATACTCAGAAAAAATGTATTACATTTTTTTCAATATATTTTAATTTAAAAATAATTTAACTTTATTACAGAAATATTTCTGCTTTTAGTTATTAAAGTAAGTTGAAATTCAACAACTAATGCTGCACATTTTACTTTTATGGTTGACCTTTTTTATATATGTGGAACGAGATTTTAAAAGTGTTGTTTTTTTATTTTGATACTTTTTTATTATATATATATATATATATATATATATATATAGAGAGAGAGAGAGAGAGAGAGAGAGACAGAGATGTTTAAACAATTTGATATTTAATTAATTATGCGAATGTAATTTTAATAAATTATGTTAAGTAGAATACTTTATTACCAATTTTATTTATTGAGTTTTCATTTGAATACGGTTTTCTTTGAATTTAATTAAAGATACGGTTTCATTTTTCAAATTTTTACTTTAACATCTATACCTTTTTTACGACAGAGTTGTTAGTGCTATGTATAAGCTTCATTTCCTTGAGAAAACAAAGAGGTTCTGTTGAAGTCAATATCCTTAACTGAAGCTTGTGAGATAATCGCCTTCATAGTGAAAGATGATATATGCTGTAAGGTCGATTCAAACTCGTGACTCATTATAAAAGCTTGCAGCTTAATAAAAAAATTTAATGAGCTTCGATCTTTAGTGATGTCGAATAAACGAAGTAAAAAGTGTTCTTAATATATTCGTCAGAAGACAAGTTTCATAGTAATTATATATATATATATATATATATATATATATATATATATATATATATAGTGTACGGTTGCGATATTATTAATCTTCGTTATAATGGAATCCTTGTTATAATGAACTCCTATTTTCATTGCTTGGGGATTCTATATAATTATCCGTGTAAAATTTTCACTTTCAATAATTTGAACACTTTTTGCTAGTGTGTATGAAAGAGGAAATCGATTTGATTCTCTATTTCAAATATATGAACTCATTTCGCTATTAATAATAAACTGTAAAATGAAAGAACTTTAAAATGTATGTAGTTTTACATAAGAGAAAGAAAAAAATATTTTCGATAAAAAAATAAAATGAAAACAGTTGTCACTACATGGATTGAAATTGTATTGAAAATAAAAAGCCAATATATCGGCTCAAGGTATTTCTCGAGAAAAATGGAATGCCGATATATCGGGTCTAAGGTGCTAAAAAAATCAATGTATAATAATAGTAACTAATTATAATATTAAGACATAATTTCCTGTACAATAGGCTCTTCCCACGCTGTTTGTTGTAGTATCTACGTTCGATCTAGCATCTTGTTTTGATTGATTTCAACTGTTCGTTGTAACATCATTCGTTGTACCAGACTCCACTATATATATATATAAACTTTGACCTTAATTTTAAATAATGCAATGTTTTCTGTAGACCTCTTCATTCCTGAATCATATTATTCAAATTTAACGCTTACTGTTGGGTAATATCTTTCTTATACTTAATAAACATGTTCAATTAATTTTAATTCGCAAAAATTAATTTGAAATGTTATTAATAATATTATAAAAATCCTGAGGATCTGCCATATTGACTGAAAACGAATTTATTTTAATAATTTTAAATCGTGCCATCCTTGTTTCATGTAATTACTAATTTTGTTAACAAATAAATGTTAATAATAATCAAAACTGATAACATTGAATACTTTAAAGTAATATGTAATATAAATCGTTAAGTTTTAGTATGGACATATTGAATTTCATTTTTTTTTGAAATAAGTTTTAATTTCAAAACAGCTTTTATTTATAAAATTAATTTGTGTTTCTAAACCCGTTGTATAAATAATTAATTAACAAAAACTGTCAGTGAAAGTTCTGTGGCAGCAGAAATATCTTTAAAAAATACAAAATGTTACAAAATCACTTGTTATTTATCTCAGATATTATAAAGAGTTATATAATAATTTAAATTTTAGAATAAAATTTTAAATAAATTATACTTTATTTGTTTTTTTTTTCTGTTTGCTGTAAAATGTAATTTAAATTATAATATAGTGGAAGTACGCCAGTTTACGAGTAAATACTAATTCTTTTATAATAAGCATCTCTATTGTTTATTTATTCTCAATAAAAACATTGCAGTGGTAAATTTTTAAAAATATAAAAAATATTATTTCAATACATCATTATTTTATACGACAATCGACGTTATAAAAAGTGTCACCAAAAGCCATTTACATATGGAAACAAATAAAAAAAGTGATTGTTTCGTGGGATTTCGGAAGATGACCCACCTTTAAAAAAAATAGAAACAACAATACAAGAAACTCGGCAATTTAGTATGCCCTGACCGGCCGCAATAAACAAACCATAAAAAAACAAAACGGCTACATAGCTCGTATAAAAACAAATGGTCGCTGAGCACAGAAAATAAACTTAACAGTTCGCGAAAGCTTGCCCGTCCTCCAGGCATTGCCGGAGTCCCGTCGCGTTGACCGGCATATTTATTTTAGGTTTGGGATATCAACACTGTACAGTTTTTATTTTGTTGTCGCAGTGACCTAGTGAAGAAAACTGCCAGAGATTTAAGACTGTTCAATTTGCATAAACTGGAATAAGGATTTTTTGTATGGTACTAAATTTGATGATTTGTTTCGCATTTATTTCTATTTTATATATCATGATGGCATTGTATTCTAAAAAAGATATTACTGGTTCGTCAATACACATACAAATAAAAATAAAACATTATCATATATATATATATATATATATATATATATATATATATATATATTTCATATAAAGTATACTTATTTTTACACATAAAATGAAATGAGATTTTTTAGTGGGTCACTTCTTTTTCACATAAAGGATATTTATCGATTTTTCTAAACACCAGTTCATTAAACATTATATTTAAAAATTAAATATATTTCTAAAATATTATTATCAATTATATTTGAGTTTTATTTCTTCATATTTATAATATACAACAGGCATAAATATGACAAAATAATTCTAGAGATCTTGGCAGAAGATACTTAAAAAATGTAAACTTATTCATACATAAAATAATATTTTAGTGTAATTCAAGTAATTATTTAAGTGTTTAGATTTTTAAATTTGCATCCATTTGAATAAAATAACTGTAAATAATAGTGTTCGGTCTTCTCTCTTTCGATCCACATAGAACTTCTTGCCAGATCACAGGCAGAAAAGTAGCTGCTCTACATTTTGGCACGGTCTCATAATTTAATATTCAACATATCTAAATTATCAGACAGTTATTTGTAAACAACGGATTTTTTAGCCTTGTTATAAGAAATAGTCCTTATGATTTAAATCTGACATCTGAAAGATCAGAACAGAGTTCCATTTGTATCAATCTATCGATTTATAAAACCTCATTTCAAAAATACTTTGCTGTTTAAACTTTATGGTGAAAATCATTTTAACATGTTCTGTGCCGAATCGTGTTTAAACAAATGTCATTACCAATTCACGTGTACCAATAACGGTATAGAGTTTGGTAAATATGTAAAAATTAATGGAAACACTGAAGAAAACTGAATTGCACAACGCATAACTCATCACTCGG
The DNA here is from genome assembly GCA_034766995.1 of Acanthacorydalis orientalis. Lineage (NCBI taxonomy): Eukaryota > Metazoa > Arthropoda > Insecta > Megaloptera > Corydalidae > Acanthacorydalis > Acanthacorydalis orientalis. Next base: position 45,924,086 of record CM068313.1, on the reverse strand, counting down.
TCGCGTGTACCGTTTGACGCAGCTTAAAAAATACTAAAAATATCATTTTACAGCATACAGTGTGATACCAACAATTGTTTTCTTGCACTTTATCTATCAATGACAAAAATATGGCCTGACCAGGAAACGAGGTTCAGGTGTGTATCGAAAATGGTACATGCGGCACGGGACTTGTTAACCAAACAAATATTATAAAATATTTCTTATCGGGAACCAAGAAAGATATCTCTCATAAAGAACTGCAACTGTATTTGATAGTACTCCAAGTAACACTGACATTTGAATTTTTATTTAATACTTTGAACACCACAATATATTTAAAACGTACATAGATTAACAGTTTGTGTAAATTATATATTGACAGTTTCAAGAAATAAAATCTATTATGAATGAATCTAATTTAATGATTATGATAAAAAATTATTTGATGTAAATATCTATTCCAGAATCTCAAGCAATTAATTTACAGAATGTGACTATCCATTAAATGGATAGAGCTTAGAGTGTAAAAGAACCAATTCAATAAGCTTCTCTCAGTATTCCGCAGTATATGTCATGTTTTTTTCTAATATTGTTGTTCCGCATGCTAGTATCTACTCAGTTGTTTACCAGCATAACAATTGTCATGCAGTTAACTTTTGTCATCTTACAAAATGTTACTTAAAACAATAGGTCATAGTGGAACGTTCAGCCATATAACGAAAACTAGACTACTAGACTTCCTATCATCGAATCTTAATCGTCAACTTTTGAAATAGTAAAAATATATTTTATGTTTTTTTCTTCTAAATTTAGTCGAGCGCTAATGACGTTAACTGTCGACATGCCTCTAAACTCCAAATATCTATAATCATCTCAAAATTTAGTATAGATTGGGGAAGATGCACCAAATTCATTTATAATTCAAAAATTCAATCATTGTAAATGAATTTGGATTATAATCGAATATTTTGGAACAATACAGTTCTGACACAGTGACTAAATTCACTTGTACAAATAAATTATTTTTTTCACTCCAAAAACCTGAAAAAATTTTCAAATCAAAAATCTTCAGTGTATCATTATTGATAATTTTTAAACGTTTCTTATACCCATTTTGATGCTAATGTCATTATTCTTAGATTGACAAGATATCGAAAATGGAACATTTTTGATCACAAATTATGTTTGTGGTTCCTGAGACAAATAAACAAATTATTGGCGAGATTCAATATTTTGAATTAATATTTTAATTTTTTTTATCGTCAATAATTTGAAAATTATTAATTAAATAATGATGATATATAATATTGTTGATAATTTCAGAAAGAAATATTCTAGAGAAAAAAAATCATTTTATACTAAATTTACTATATACATCATGTTGGATAGAATGAGAAAATATATTTCTTATTAAAAATATATTTTTATTCCTTTCCTAGAAAACACATAAAAAATCATCTTATAAAAATGTTTAGAAAATTACGTAACAAAAACATTTATAAATTGTATAAGTGTTATCAGTTATTCTCCATAGTGTGTATATTTAACAACATATAAACTTGAATATAAACAGTAATGCTGTTCAAAACCTACCTTTATTGTTAGTTTATTTTTAATTATGTAATAAATTCGTGGTCTAGAGCTACGTTTATATCATAGTAGGCAATGCTACTGGGACAGTTTTGTTCTTGACTTGCTAGAGTACAGTAGCACATAAACTTTTTCAGTCGTTGATATTGTAACAGTACGGTATTAATAAAAGTATATGCGTATCTCGTGTTCTGGAAAAGCAGTATTGCTAGTTTTTTTATGTTTTTAATTTATTAAACTTTATTTATTATGTTATTTAATAAACTTTATTTCGTGTAATTTTCTCGTATTTTCAAATATGTAGTGAATGTGTGTTTTCAAAACGTCGATAATTTTGTACAGTAGTATTTTATAGGTAAGTTAATACATACTACTTTATGTATATATATATATATATATTGGTACACTCATTTTCTATTTTACTTTTATATTTTTACCCGTAATTAGGTAACAAATCGAGTTAGCTTGATTGATTGATCTTATATTTATATCAAATTTATTTTCTTTTAAATTTTCATTTTGATTCGCTATTGTAAAATATTAAAGAAATCAATTAACAGTTAATTTTTCATATGTAACAGTTACGATAATTATCAACAAAAGTTCTTTTATAGTTGTTAAATTATGGCAATGAAAATACTACTTAGTTAACTCTTCTTGCAAAAGAACTTCATTTAGCTTGCTATCGTAAGAAAAAAATGTCCGCATAGTACATATATATATATATACATACACACACACACATATATATATATATATATATATATATATATATATATATATATATATATACCAATGAAGGCAAGCAATTTAAAGATAAAGATCACTTTTTATTATATTTTTAATTTAATTTGGCATTTTTGCCTTATAGTTATTTTATTATATTGTACTCTATATATATATATATATATATATAAAATATTGTTTATCAAATTAGGTAGAATATTAAATAATTTCATTAATTTTCTTCAGTCGAAATGAAGCTGCTGTTTTAGAGTAGTCAGTGAAATTATTTAACAAGGTATTTATAAATCTAATTTCTAATAATCCTTTTGTTTGAATTGATTTCCCTTTATATATATATATATACTCTTATATAAAACGATACAATTAAAGTTGTTTCTTAATTTGTTTTAAATAAATTCCATAGCAAAGTTAACTTTATATTGTTAAGTAACTACTCGTATAATAAAATACCAATCATTTGTAGTATTTTCTCTCCTCTATAATTAAATTATTTACAAAAATATTAAATTAAAATTGCTTCATTCAATCGACAAATAAATATTTCGATATATTAAATACTGTTGTTGCTATATGTACACTACTTATTAATATACATAATTTTATTGAAATATTGAAAAAAATCATATAATTAGATTCGTGTTAAAATTTATATATATATATATATACAGACATACACACATACACATCCATGAATCATTCCACTATTTTGTACTTCATTGTATGGACAACATAATTCATCCAAGTCTGCATCTATTTGAACCTACGACACCGTAACACAAACTTGTAATAACGTTGTCCATTCGCACTCCATTTCCGACTATACGTAACCGTTACCATTACATGACACTTGGACAATTTGCAAGTAGTACATATATACAACTATATTCAATTCTTGTTCCTTAGTGTAATGTATATATATATATATATATATATATAATTATATATGCATATAAATATATATCCATATAAATATTAGCTAAAATAATTACTTCTAACATGTTACTTTAGGATAGTTTTAAAAAAGGTACTAAATTAATTATTATCTACAATCAATAAAAGTATGAAAATATATAATAAACAGAAAACGTTTAATAAGTAGAAACATTTAAAAGAACAATTTAATACTCTTGTTCCAAACAAGTATATTTGGGGATCTTCTATAAATAATATTATACTTTTTTATAACATCTGTTTTTAACTATATGAAAAATTATGACCATTTATATATATATATATGAATTAACATTTTTGTAGATAATTTTCTGAATAGCTACTATTCTATCAGATTATTCTAAAGATAAACAATTTTAAAACATTGGTTTACTCTTTAATAAAGAATTATACTTAGAAGCTAATCGACAGAATTTTGTATACAAGTACATACAAATGTATGTCTGTCTTTTAAAGACGTTTTCTACTTTATTAAATTTTGTTGCTATATGCATCTTTCTTTGGGATAGTCATGAATGTCATTAGAAATAAAATTATTACTATATATATATATATATACACATAATATATATATATATATATATATATATATATATATATATATATATAACTTACATAGAATTGACTGTCACAATATGTGTACCTAAATTAAACTTTTAGATATATTGTTAGTAAGTATTAAGATATTAATATTTGTTTACTTAATTACCTATACTTAGTCTGTAACAAGTAAAATTGATATACTCGTAAATATTGAATAATACATGCATACATATATATATATATATATATAAAACAATGTTGCTATATATATTTTAATAATTTATGATATTAATTACAATTTTTAATTTAAAGTAAATATAATTATATTTACTAAAACATTTAATTACAATATTCTATATAATTTAATTACATAGTTTTTTTTTATGTACAAATATTTTTTCTGTTGAACAATAATTAATCCGTCTCTCATTCTCTCTCTCTCTCTCTATATATATATATATATACACACACACACATAACAGAGGCAAAAATCGAACCTTTATATTAACAGATTGAATAATATATATTCGGATAATGTATCATTGCAAAGTATCAATAAAAATATTTTATTTTCTATTGCCTTCAGTTTACTTTCCACTATTAGTCAAATCTTCAAAGTTCAATAATAAAAACATCTGAAGCACCGGGAATGGATATAATATAATATCAAATAACCTGCGGATGTAAACTTTTGGCTTCTTATTTTTTTCACATCGTGCAACAATAATATATAAACCGAATATACAATGATATAAAATATCAACGAAAAGTATAAGTACATGGTTCTCTTATATGACATTGCGTCCTTCGGATATGCCAACACCACCACATACTCAATCCGAACAATGGGGCGCCATTCCAAGGCCGTAACAATCGCGCTGTTTTCTGGGATTCCGTGACGCAGTCATTGCAACACCAACCCGGGCCTGGCGTAATGCCAAATCGCCCCAGCGTAGGCCGCCCGGCGACTCACTTCGTCTTCGAATGTTGTATGCATAAAAGAACTGCGGGGGCTGTAACAGTTCAGCGCGACCAATATGATATATATATATATAAACACATACATACATATATATATATATATATATATATATATATATATATATATATATGTCTCCTTAACAATGTTTGAAAGTTTATATTTATATATAAATAGCACACGAAAAACTTGAGTGTTAGTGATACTTTGATTCAGATTTTTATTTAGTGGCATAAAGACGAAATATATTTATACTGAATCGTGTTTCAGTATATCTTTTCGGATGACTAAATGATTTAGTACCACCATGATTACTCACACCTCGTTACTCTCATAAACTCATATAGTAACGCCTGTATGTATTTTATATATATATATATATATGTGAAGGGATGTCATTTAATTCGAAGTCTATTAAAATTGTTGTTTAATGTCTGAAATTAGTCAAACAAATGTTATATATTATAAAGATAACATTTAAATTAATAACAAGTGATTTTAATAAAATGTTTATAATTAAATTTTCATTATAAATTTGAAAATATTTTTGGAAAATGCATTTATATTATATATATATATATATATTTATATATACATACAAATACAAACATGTTGCCCTGTTTACTTTTTTATTATTCATCTTGATATTTCAATAAATTAGAAGTCGTTAAATTTAATAAAATTTACTAATTATTCACAATAAAAATGAAACATAATATTTAACTATTCACGAAATATTGTAGAAAATTAAAATTTAAAAAAACATTTTAAAAATAATCATAGCTAATCTTGATATTTGGTTTCTTGCGTTTATAAGGAAATATAGGTTATGAATGTAACAGAATTTAGTTATTTATTAAGAATGATAATTTATTTAACGTACATCATTTTCGTTAACTATAAATTGAAAATTTTTATTCTTTTGCACTCCAAGCATTCAGGCTATACAGCAGATCAAAAATGTGTATAGTACGAACTAAGACAAAAGTATGATAAACTTAAAAAAGTATAAACACCCGGTGATACTGATGGAGGAATGCTTATCAAAGCTTTTATCTATAAATGATAAAATGTGGGCAGTGACATGGGCCGTAGATTTAGAATGTCTATAATTATATAGGCACTACAGTTGACCTTAGGAGTGCAAAAGGTTAATAATAAGATATCTTACGTATAAAAGATTGATTGTGATATTAAAAAGTATAAAATTTGATTTTTTCATAGGAAAAAAGTAATTTGATATTTTAAAAGTGTATACTTTCAAAATATATTCCACAACTGCAAAATAATATAGTTAGCTGACTACAGCTGTTTATTAAATACAGTATTAGTAGTTAAACTTTTGACATTCATTCACTACCTTCAGTTTTTCTTTACTTAGAGCAAATTATCACGAGAAAATGATCATTTGCGAAACTAGATTTTGTAGGGATTAATTTATGATAACGAATTTTCTTTAATATTTTCGTGAAATTCACACTGGTTTCATTTATAAGCTTCGATGATGAAACTGGAATTAATAAACTATAATTATTTGTGCAAATTTCAATTGGAAACAAACTTTGTGTCAAAATATTGTTTATTACAAAAATAAAAATAAAACTATAAAATAAATATAATGAAAGTACTTGTTTTATTTTATAAAATTAATTTATGTTTGAAACTAAAATGTCTATCACGTGGGTCGACAAAGTTAATAATTGTTTGTCAATTATGAAACACCCAATAACGAATTTGTAAAATTTGGAATGGAAAATAATATAAGAAAATATTGGATAGTAAATGAATTTAAAATGATAAAACAATTATTTACTCAATAAAATAAAATGGCAATGAAAATAATCCATACTATGCCAGAAATCTCTCTCTCTCTCTGTGTGTATGTATATATATATATATATATATATATATATATATATAATATATTAGGTTGGTAGGAAAATAATTGCAGTTTTTGTTTTCTGAATGCTAATCTTAATTATTTTTAATGACAATGTCATTTTATCGTCGTCTTGTTAATATAACTTTAAAGTGTATTTTCTTGTCTGTTTTTAAGTAACATCGATTTTGGTTTCATTATTAATTTTGATTCAACTGGGTGTATTGAATTATTAGAAATTGAATTGATAGAAAAGAAGCAAATAAGAGCAATCTTTTGTTAGTTCAAAACAGGTGGTAAGGCAGCAGAAACTGCTCGTTAACTAAACGATACTTTTGGTATGAATACTGCTAAAGAGTAAACGGTGTAGTGGTAGTTCCAAAAATTTTGTGCTGGGGACGAGAGCGTTAGAGATGAAGAAGGTTGTGAGCATCCTTCTTCAGTTCATAACGACAAACTGAATGTGTTAATTAAATCAGAACCATGCACAATCAAAGAAGCATAAAATTTAGACGCGGGCCTTTCAACAGTTCTGGACCACTTAAAGCATCTAGGAAAATCAAAAAAGAGAAAAATGTATATGAATTTGAATGTCATAAACCGCAATTATTTTTCCTGCCACTATATATATATATATATATATATAACTAATTTAGTGTTAGGAACATTCAAGTCAACTTTATAAATGTAGAGTATATATTATTTTAATTTTTAACTAAATACAGACAAAGAAAATGAAGTGACTTTAATAATGAAAATTACAATTTTCTTTATATTAAAAATTTCAAATCAATTTTTCACATAATAGTCAAACTATAAACTAAATGTCCTACATAAGTTTATTTTTAACATTATCTATCATCTGAGAGATACTTTAGATAGTAGTAAGGAGTGTTCATCTCATACAAAATCTGTTTGAAGTTTGTAAGTAACGCTTATGACTAAACGATCATTCATCATTATAACTTTCTATAGATGTATGTAAAGTTAGAACAGTTTTTTTTTAATAAAAGACGACATATAACAAGCTCTAGAATTTTTTCGCAAACTTTAAATAATCAGATCATTTCTTTAGAAAAAAATGTTATCGACGATTAATTTTCAATTAGTCATTCAATTGAATATCTATTCGACAATGGTAGAGAAAAGTATTCCTATTTTTATTCTATTTTTATTTACGAAACGAACTGTAGAAATTTTCATTCTTTTTAAAGATGCTAATTAAATATTTTTTATGTAATTAAATTATCTTTAATGAGAAAGAAATTAAAAAATCAGTTTTAGATTATACATTTAATATTGAAGTAAAATATTCTTAAATGTTTTAATGAGCTTGAAACTAGTTTTTAAATTGCTTAAATTTTGGATAGAGCAATATATCATAAATTTGTATTTTAATAGATATAGATAACTTTTATTCTTATAATAAAAAAATGAATTAATATATAAAATTTCAAATACTGAAATAAGTATCAATAATAAATATGAAGTGAAGTTAAAGTAAAAAAAATATTAATCTTAAATTAGTTTTTCACTAGACTGGTATCTAAATTTTAGAATGTAAAAACAACATTTTTTTCTATTATGTAAAAATGTAGTATGTTTATTATTTTATTATTTTCAAGTTGCAACATTTACTATGTCACTTGGTTTTATTACATTATTTTTATTGTGAATCGGTATAAGATTTTATTTTTAATATTAATTATATGTTTATTTCTGATTTTTGTAATTTCTCAATCAACTAAAACATGTTTACAATCTATATACGTTTAAAATAAAAATAATAACATTTTAATCTCTTTTACTATCTTTAAAATTATTTTTTAAAAAATAAATATATATATATATATTAAAAAAATAAACTATATATATTTATATCTTTATTTTTCAAATTATTTTGGCAGTTGCCTTAAACCATATTTTTTTTAAATAACTCCTTGCATTAAAAAGAAACATATTATCAACTTATTAAAAATTGTAGTATATAAACGAATAACAAAACTAATTTTTAAATATTTTGTTACCATTTCTGTTTATTTTCACAAACTATTTAACATTAACTATGCTGTACTATTTCCAACGAGTATGGTCAAATTATTTTGCCGGAAGATAGAATGTAGACCAGAAATGTTTATACAGAAATTTTATGTACTAATTATACTCGTAGAAATACGAAAATTTAATCATAATTCTGTTCATTATAAATTTATAGTTTATATAAACTGATTAAATTGTTTTTCTGTCAACTTAATATTTTAATTTATTGTTAAATTGAAAATTTTTGTGTTTTTTTTAATAAGAACATTTTTCTTAATTTGACCGTATGGTTTAATCAATCAATTCTACTTTTTGTTCATTGTAAGATTTTGTATTTATTTTTTTATATTTATGCGTTCTTTTCAATACTAATATTCTAAGTAACAACACTAATAACTTGAAAAGTCATTTAGTTTAAACTGTACATTTTGGGCTTAGACATAATACCGTAATAAATAAACGATCTCATAACTTGACAAAACTAGTTAAGTTAAATCTACAATACTACTATATCTAAGAGACTATTTATTTTCAAGTAGTCATTTCATTATATACAATATACAGTAATCAAATCTACTGTAAACTTTTTAATTATGAAATTTCTACCTGATAGAAAACATGAATAAACATTTGAAAAAAAAATAATATGCAAAGTAACAATAAAAATTAGGTATTTGTTTTTAAGAGATCTCTGATAAAATAAAGATACCAATTATTTAAATATTTTTTAGTAGATAATTACTTTCTTAATGAGAATTCACTGTTTCTTCTTTTTGAATGCCTGCAATGTATTTAAATCTATTTTGACATTGATTTCATATTTTAATTCTGTACCAAAGTAACCTTTAGATCTTTGAATAGAAAACACTTGAGGAACATGATTTAAACTGTGCTGAATAATTTGAAAGTTCCATGAGATATTACTTGGAGCTTGTGAAAACCCCAAAGGGGTTATTTCTCTTAGTTGACCACCTGAGCTTATAAAACAGTAATCAGATACCTACTCTTGACTATTTTCCTTATTGTAAGGAAGATTATAATCTATTAAGTAATATTTTTAACATATTTTTTGTATGTCCTTGTTTTAAAATCTGCTTAATATTTACATTAATATTATTTAAAACATGATATAGATTGTGATAAGTAGGTATAGACTTCTTAAAGAATCTCCAAAAAGAGATTATATTTTTTCCAATTGATTAATGATTAATTATTGAACATTTTTTGATCATAATTTCTGTTCTTTACGAGGAACTAAAAAATGATTTTTGAAACTGAATATATTAACAAAATCAAACTATTATTGTAAAAAATAACTTACAAGGAATAACTTAATACTTGCAAAAAATATGTCAATTAAAATTTTTCATACAATTAGGGTTTTAAAAATATGACTTATTAAAGAATATCAATTTAAAATTGGTTATTATTTACAAAGCGCAGTAATATCCATATCCAAAAAAAATATCTGTTAATAATATTACAGTGTAGTATTGACTTTTACGACTTTAAGCAGTTGTATAATGATGACATCATCCTATAAGTTCATGACGTTGTTAAAGAAAACGATTCGAGCAAAAAATCTTAATAATGTTGTATATTGTAATGAATGGTTACAATTTCAAGTACATACATATTTTCTATTTATAATCAGACTGTAATTTCATTTCATATTTTTTTAATTCAATACTGTAGTTTTAATTTCTTCATTACTTTTATTTTCATAAACATCCACAAACCCAACCATATGTATATATATATATATATGTGTGTGTGTGTATAAGCTTATATATAAGCTAAAGTAAAAAAATCGCAACAGAGAAGTTTATTTAAAAGATATTATAAAAGAAAGTTGAACAAACTTTATTTTATTACAATTATACTGAAATACAACAAAATAGTTCCTTTATTTGATTATTTATAATTTGATTTAAAAAAAAATTTTTTAGTCAAAAATATTTGGTAGAAATATTCAAACGTTTTTTTTTGTTTGTTATTTTTTATATTCTTCTTCTACTGATTTAATTTTTAATTTACATATATAACAATGATTTATATTTTTTAATACTTAACAGCGTATAAGAAATAAAAAAAAAACATATTTGTGGCGGCTAGGAGTAAAATATTTTTTCTTATATGTAAATGTTCTTTTGTGTGTATTTATATATATATAATCATATGTCTGAAAATATCCTTTTTAATAATCAAATCTTTCATAAACTGATTATTTGACAGAAGAGTAATCGTAAGCATAATAATACCTTGAATAATAATAAAGCAAAAAGTCAAATTTTTCAATAATTTCATGTCATGTTTTTATATCCATTCTTTAATTTATCCTATGGATACTTTCGATTTTTTTGTGGAAGATAGGTCATAAATTTAAAGAATTAAAAATTTATATTATTTCAAAAGTTTTAAAGTATTTTTAAGGAAGTTTATTAAATTAGTTAAAAATTTGTAAACTACCTGAGGATGACGCAAGTCAAAATCAGCAGTAGAAAAAAGAAAGATAATAGTTAACTCGAGAGTAAAATATAAACATTAGGAACAAAAACAGCTGTTCTTTTTTTCAATATGTCAGTAAAGAGTATTTTCTGTAGCTGTTTAATATAAATATTAATATTTCATTCATTAAAAATAATTAACTTTAAAAAAATTATTAAAATTTTAATATTAATCATTTAAAACGAGTTAGTATTTAATAGCTAAAATTAGTTGGTAGTTGAACTATTTGGTTTTATTACACATTAATTCTAGATGAAATTAATTTATTCTGTTTTATTACACTAATAGGTAGGATCATTAATCTTAAATTAATTATTAAAATTGACACTAGTAACAATTCATAGCGTAATCAATTATTCTAGTTTAATTCCAAGGATAACATCCTAATTATGTAAAACTATTTATCATCTATAAATTTTTGAGAGGTAAAACAATATTGAAATAATATGGTTTAGACAATAACTTTTCTCTAATCGTTTTATCTAATTATTATCTTGTACACAAATATTGGAAAATGTCACCAGTTAACCATATTTGACATTTTTGGTAAAAAATCTTCAAATTATTTAATCTTTAACATAGTATTAAAATTACAACCACATTTTTTAAAAAAAGAAATAAGAAACGTTTCATACTTGCTTTTAAAAATCAATCTGCAACATAAGGCGATTCTGATTTTTATAAATTTAATATTACCTGCACAAATTTAATAAATCTATTTTACTAAATTGGAAAAGTAATTCGTTCAGTAATCAGAATAATACTGGAGAATTAATTCGCTTGAAAACATTAATTTATTTCTTAAATATAAAATATGCTTCAGTTATAAGATATAAAAATAAAACAAATACAAATATGTTGTTCTTACTGTGATTTTTTTCTTTTCGTGTTTATATTACAGAAATATTTATATTTAGAAACATAATATGTGATCTACTTATCGTATTATTTTTTTCATCTTTATAATAAATGTCAATGTCGAACAGAAACATATTATATATGGAAATACATAAAATATCATTTGAATTTAATAGAAACTGAATATTAAGTATCATAAGACGTATTGTGGAATATAATACTAGTACCTGCTTTACTGATCGAATGAAATGTGTCATCAATCTTCTGTCAGACAAGATGTTTATATAATATACTGTGTATATTGGTACACACCAGACATTTTTGGGAATGAAAGAAATATATATTTATGACTGTTCCGAGAAGCGTTAGTACTATCAGATATTTATTTTAATGTAGAAATTATAAACGATAATTGTATATACAGTAATCCAGTTCCTTGCATCTGTCTCTTCAAGATAAGATTAATTATTTTACAAGTCATAATCCGGGTAATCTCTGCAATAGTTGAAAAAGATGAATAATTTTGTAGAATTTAATGTTTTGATTCATTTATAAAAGCCATAATTTGGTAATTTTAAAAGTAAGTTATAAACAATTGTATATATATATATATATATATATATATATATAAATATATTATGTCGGAATATAACACTTTTTGAAAAATATAATAGTAGAAGTTATTATACTTAATAATAAAATATTGCATTCAAAAATGTTACTATATCAACTAGTTTATTTTCATGTCATTATAACTTATTTATTATCTTAACTATGAGAGCAAATATAATACTTGTATTATATGATTATAGTCTATAGATAATAATTTTTTTAATTCTGTTACTTCTGATTTTTTCAATCTAAAAAACGTATGAATATTATAATGAAAATAATTTGATGTAACGCACACTTAAGAAACGATTATATATATATATATATATATATATATATATATATATAAAGTAAAATGTACAAAGCTATATAAATAAATGATAGTTTGTTCTAGTGATGTACTATATACTGTCGAGAATTGTTTGATTATACCATTTTTGTAGCTGAACATTCTACCATTTTGGCATTCAAAAGTTTATGATTGTAGAATAATTCACGGTTCACAAATATTTACTGGTTCAGATATTCTATAATACTATGATTTAAAATATTACAATATCTTTGTACATATATAAATATATATACACATATATACATTACCATATTATATATTAAGTGTTATGCATGGTCATTTTTTTGTATTTATTACTTTACATTTCGATTAGAAATCATGTTAAATTAATTTTCTTGTATATAAATGCCCTCAACCTTGTTCACAATCTAAATCCGTTCACTTAAATTTATAGTTGTATGGGTTGACTAGACAATATAAATTTGAAAATTATATGTGGTTATATATATATATATATATATATATATACATATTATTAAAATGTATACATACTAAAAACTTGCAACTAAATATATATCAGTTTATGATTTAAATTAAAATAAATCAACTGTTTTTACATGTAAATATATGCATCAAGTATCATATAAATAAATCATCGAAATATAAAAATATTTTTACTTTTAAACATCTATATATATATATATATATATATATATATATATATATATATATATATATATATATATATATTAACTGTATTGATTCAGCTTTATTTTGAATATAATTGAAAAAGTTGAATGATATACATTTCGACACACAGTGTATTTTTCCAAAGGCATAGTCATGTTTTTGTATCCAGTTAATTACTTTTACCTACTATCCCTCTTATCAAAGCAAGTAATTACACAATGACTTACAACTTTCGTTTCTCAGATTAACTAATATTTTCGTGAGTCCTTATTTTCTCTAGAAAGTTGAGCATTTTTTGTAATCTCTGATGAACCCACTTTTCGTATATCAGTAAACATAGTTCCGGAGTGTCTTAAGGTGCAGATGGCATGCTCAATACTCTCCCTTATAGTGTTACAATTTAGTTATGGTGCTATAGCTATATTCACTTTCATAAATATTTTTTCATTCTAAAAACCACAAAAAAATTAACATTTAATAAATTGTTTCATATGCTTATTTCGATGGAATTCCTATCATTTACAAAGTGAAAAGAAAAGTCTTCTCATTGAAATATGCATAAACAAAGAACCAAAATAATCATTATTAATTTATAGAATATTTTTGACTAGAAATTACTTCGTGTTTTATGCCATGGTAATAGAATTCATTTGTGACTTGTATTATAGTATATTTTATTGGTAGAAAATTTAAGGTTTATTGATATTAAATTTCAGTCTATCAAGAGTTGGTTTTTTTAATGCATATGTTTTTTCTGGCTCATAAAATTCTTGAGAGCTACAAACTTCCAGGTAACTTTATTACATTTTTCGTTGTATATGAAACCTCTAATTAGATTTGTACCAGACTTTTTCATTTATGTGGTTGGTTTTTTTAGTTATCATTTGATAATACTCAAATACTTAAATATGATCATATATACTGATGAAAGGTTTCAGATCTTAGAAAGAAATACTTGTAATTTCATGCAGTACAAAATTTATATAAGATCTAAACTATATGTTAGTTCACAAGTTGTTGTGAGTCCCTCGTATTGTTTATATTTCCTATGATATGTAAATTAAATATTTTGTAAAAATGTAATTTCATAGATACCACTGTAGTTACAGTAATATTGAAAATATATACTTGATTCAAAACTAATTTCAAATTAGGATCACACCCAGTACATTTTATTAAAAGTATATGGATATATACTTTTATCCAGTGTGACTAATAGATGTTTACCTATTTTTTAATCGATGTTTAAGTTTATTTTTTATTAAAATGGAGTAGATACGTTGCTCTAAATTTTATTATTCTAAAAAAGGGAAAATATCGTCCCGTATTGTAAAATTATTTCACCTATTTTTATCAATATATTATCTTAGTCCCCTGCGTATTAAATTTAATGATTATAATTACTTCTGTAATGGATATGATGTTAAAATTGTTAACAAAATCAATTTTCAGATTTGTAATATATAGGTTTGTAGATATTGTATAACAAGAGTAATTCGTAATACAATTTTTGGTACATAATCTAGCGTAAAGAACTTTACCATCATACCATGGTGTATAATGATTAATGAACATGTGATACAAGATAAACTGTTCAAAGCTCAAATATGTTTAAACACTTTTCTGACAGAAAAGTAGTTATTTAGCATTTGAAGTAGAGAATATGGTATCAAACACATACATATATATATATATATATATATATATATGTGTGTGTATGTGTGTATATATATATATATATATAGATAAGTAAACTAATTGCTTATAACAATTTTGATTATAATTTCCAAAAGATCTGTTAAACATATTGATAGCTGTATATAAGGAGACAATCTTTAATGTTTGCTATGAAGTGGCAACTAATTACAATTATCATAAAAATATGAGCTCAATCTTGAAAATGAAGTATTTTTCATGGATGTTCAGTTCAGTTCATTATGTGGAATACTCTGAATATAATCTTTAGCATTAATATCTAAACTAGTTTCTTGACTATAATAAAAAGCTACGTCAAATGGTCTTTTTTAATAATTTGTTTATATCACAATTAATATTCAGTTAGGACGAGCATTTCGATGTTGTAGTAACAATTAATATTGTAAATTGTCTTCGAGCTACACTTGAAATAATTTTTATATTTATTGTCCTGAATTATGAAACCAATAATGGCGTTCACACTTTTAAATAAAATTGTATGTATATATATATATGTACACACATATATATATATATATATATATGTATATATATATATATATATATATACACAATATGTGTGTATATATATATATTATATATATATATATATATATATATTGCTATTTCTGTTCAAAGTTTATATGATTCGTTCAACATATCAATATAATTGTCAATTAATTACGCATCACGTCATTTATAACAGAGTACACGAAAATAATTGAGGAAAGGCTGTCATATATGAGAAAAATAAACAAATCAATCTTGAATAAACACACTGGTAATAAACGTTTAAAACGTTTCCTATTAATATGAACGTAACATATGTATCCGAATCAATTTGGTTTTTATCAATACAATTTTTCCGAGGAAAATTATTTCCGACTCTGTAACATACCGGAAAATACGCCATTTGCATGGACGAGAGGCGTATGAGTTTCAGAGAAAAAAAATCGCCCATGAATTATACTATGCTGCTACGACCGACACACCTCGGTCGAATCGCAGTCTCCGAAAGTTTAATTTGAAATTTTCCACACTTTTATTATAAGCGACGTGCCGTTTCAGCACGGTTTTGTCTAGCTACAAACGGATACGGATATTGTGTGCCGTACAGATGCGGATTGTCTTTATTTTAAATTAAGGTTGGAAAATGAGTTGACATTTTTTTAAATAAACAACATAAAATGTTTGCTTTTTTATGTTGTTAAAGAAAGGTTAATTATACTAATAAAAAAGGAATTGTAGGTATAATATATTTTTTGACATTGTTTTCATTTTATTTTAAAGTTAATTATATTTATATTAATATTTAATATGAAGAAAAATTTTTGATGTAACATAATTGCAATTTATTTTCAATATATATTGTACATCAAATGAATACACATACACACACACACATACATATATATATATACATTATAAATATTTAAATTAAAATAGTTAAATTTTCGAGCTTTGTACATATAGAGATGGTTACTTAGGTTAATGGTTAATGATTTGAGAAATACATACATACATATATCAATAAATTTTACATTTTATTTCTATGCACAAAAAAATTAAATATAAACTAATAAAATAAATATTCATTTTAAAAACAAATGCGTATATCTGTTATTTATTATTATGTAGAGAATCTTAAAGGCGATAAATATTTTCATTGTTCATTTATAAATTCATAATCTATATAAAAGTTTAATAAATATTCATAGTATAGTGCGAATTCGGTATTTCATATCATTCGGATATTTAAACATTAACTGTAAACATATTACTATTTGATATTGTAAATTGTTATTGAAAATTTTTATAAATTTATCAGTAAAGAAATTTCAATTTAAATAAATTACATCTCTCTCTCTCTCTCTCTCTCTATATATATATATATATATATATATATATATATATATATATATATAGTGTGTTAGAATTAATTCGTAGCCTTTTGTTCATGAAAAAAGATCGTTTATTTTAAATGAAATGAAAGAAAACATATCATTCAAAGTATTGTCCATCGTTATTCACTACTTTTTCCCATCTTCCGGGTAGGAAACGAATACCACGTCGGAAGAACGCCTCGACTTTAGATGCAATCAAAAAATCGACCCATTTGTTGCAATCTTCATAAGAAGTGAGCTTCTGCCCAGACAGGCCATGACTCATCGATCGAAACAAGTGGTAATCAGAAGGAGCAATATCTTGAGAATACGGTGGGTGGGGTAGGACTTCCCATTTGAGCGTTTCCAAGTATGTTTTAACCGGTTTTGCGACGTGCGGACGTGCATTGTCGTGCTGTAAAATCACTTTGTCGTGTATTTCAAAGTATTCCGGTCGTTTTTCCTTGAATGCACGGCTCAAGCACATCAATTGTAGTCGGTAGCGATCCCCAGTGATGGTTTTATTCGGTTTGAGCAGCTCATAGTAGATCACACCCTTATGATCACACCAAATACAGAGCATGAGCTTGGATCCATGGATATTTTGCTTCGCCACTGGTGTTGATGGTTGGCCGGGCTTAACCCATGTCTTTCTGCGCTTGGGATTGTCGTAGTTGATCCACTTTTCATCGTCCGTGACAATTCGATGCAAAAATCTCTTTCTTTTCTCCCGTTGAAGCAGCAGTTCACAGGTAGAAAAACGCCTTTCAACGTCTCTCGGTTTCAATTCGTATGGAACTCAATTTCCTTGCTTTTGGATCATTCTCATGGCTTTAAGGTGTTTTCCTATCGTTGACAAGTCAATTCCCAACGATTCAGTCAATTCTTGAAGTGTTTGACATGGGTCTTCATTAAGCAATGCCTCCAATTCTTCATCGTCGAACTTTTTCGACTGACCAGGTCGTTCCTTGTCTTCAGAGTCGAAATGACCACTTTTAAAATGTGCAAACCACTTCCGACACGTTTGCTCAGCTAGAGCCTAGTCACCATAAACTTCCACTGAAATACGATGAATTTCGGCAGCACTTTTTTCATGTGAAAGTAACGAAGTAAAACTCCTTGCAAAAACAATTTATCCGACACGAAATTCGATACATTCGATAAAGTATAAAGTGTTATTTACGCTTCAACCAAATGACATATACTGAAACTGACTGCTAAGGACAGCTGTTTTACGGGGAATATTTGGTTAAAGGGAACAATGGAAGAATGCACTACCTACGCCATCTCTTGTAAAACGCTACGAATTAATTCCAACACCAAATATATATATATATATATATATATATATAAATACTTATACATACATATATATATATACATATATATATATATACATATATATATATATATTTATATATATATACATATATATATATATATATATATATATATATACATATATATATATATATATATATATATATATATATATGTTCATGTACCTATAAATGATGTAACATTTGTATTTTTCAGCAATGTTATAATGAAAATACATTTGTATTCTAGAATAGTGTATTGTTACATTATGGCAACATTTCATCTCCTTGTGTTGTTATATTGCTTACCGTTATGTATGCCGGTAACATGTATTGTTCACTGTTATTAGTATCCTGAATACTAAAACATTTCGTCGGTGTTTGTTTGTAAATAAGACAGGGTATAAATCGTTGAATGTATTCCTCTTATATGATAAACGAAACATTTGAAATTTATTACCAAATAATCAAATATTATCTAAAAATACTAGTCTGGATATTTAAAAAAAATACAAATGCTTTGTAACTTTTTATTAATATTATTTAGTTTCATAGGCTATTAAAATTTATTAGATTTATTTATGATTTTAAAACACACAATACATTAAAATGTATAAATAATTTTAAAATTCTTCTCTCAATGATTTTATTTTCTTTATTTAAGATACATAGAATTTTTAAACACTGTTATTAAATGGACAAAAATGATTCGATGATTATTTATGAATCAAATGTATATACAGTGGCTCTAGATGAATGGCAAAATTTGAAAACGTAATAATTAAGTCAATTTTTATATAACCAGGAGGCTCTGCTCCCTACTCGCTTACACTTGCCGAACCCCGGAAGGCTCTGTCCCTGCTCGCTTTACTGGCTCCCCTGTCTTGCTTATCACCCCGGCTTATAATCTGTAATGATTCGTGAAGCATCCGAAATGGAAGTGGTTAACGTGCTACTTGTAGAGTGTAACGGGGGGAACCGTTGCGAGGGGTGGACTACATGAAAAATAAAATTTTGTTTTATGGAAATTTTACGATGGAATTATTTTTTATATATTGAAATATTTGGCGTTCGTATTCTTCTTAGATATATTAGGCCATTTTATTTTTTTTTAAATAATGCTTGATAGATGAGCACCTTTTGGTGCACGCATTCTTATAGTCTTATTCGAAAATTTTCCATTTAGCGTCTTCACATGTCTGGTGGAATCCTCGGAATTTCTTTTTGGATTTTTAAGTTCAGCGATAGTGTGTGTACGATCAATATACATTTTGTTCTATAGATACCCCCCCCCCAAAAAAAAAAACAACACACCGTTAAATATGAAAATCTTGCTAGTCAACCAATATCTCGAATTTTTGGAAATGATATATTTCAGTAAGAGCGCTCTTACAGCAGCGATGGACCTTTTACCGGTATGACTTGTTTCTCTATCTTACTGGAAAGTGTAATTTATGAAAATCGAATTAATTCTTGTGCCAGAAATGTTGTAATTATGCTATTGTAGCTGGATGCGTTAACGTTTATAGCACTTTCATTATCGTATTCAAAGAAAAGTACCTTACAATGCCGAAAGACCAATGTCCACACCGTACAGTAACTTTTGGACTATGCAGTGGCTTTTGATGTGGTTCAAGGAGATTTCCAGCTCTCTAAAACCCAATATTCTGCTTTTTCATATATCCATTTAAATGAAAGTGCGCTATATCTGACAAATCAATTGTTAATCATGTCTTCATCTTCATTCAAACGCACTAGCATATTTTGATAAAAAATCACGAGAGCAAGCAAATCAATATCTTTGAACCGATGAATAATTTGAATTTTGTACAGAGGAAAATTCATATCTTTATGTAACACTCTATATACCGATATGTAACTAATATTCAATGTATACGAATGTTTATTGGTTGAAAGTCGTTGGGTCGGGCGTCACGGAAACTCAAACACGGTCAACGTGTTCCTGTGTTCTACTGTTCTTCTGGACCTTTGATGGTTCAAATTTAATCTGGAACTAGTTTTATTAAACTTCCGAATCCACAAATTGATGGCATGAGCGGTCGATACCTGTCCACGAAGCGAAATGTTGTAATGAATAGCTATTGTACAGTTATAGAAGACTCACCATTTTTGTAAAATGATTTCATAGCGAAAACTATGTTCACCGGACCACTCCTCCATGTTTACTGAATAGTCATAAATAACAATATCACTTAATTTCACCCTCTCGCTTCAACGGTAAAACAGTTGTCGTTGCGCGTTAAATCCCCAATAACTCACTCACTCACTAACGGTAAGTGAATAACCTTGGTTTTAAAATTTACCGCTTCACTGGCGCATTCTATATTACCTTTAGCAAATGAAATTCTCACATCTATTCACCAAATACAAAAAAGTATTCACAACAAAGTATTCAGTTATTAATTATCGATCATTTTGATTATCACTGGATAACAAACAAAAATAATTAATAATAGTGACAATACAAAAGTCTATATTGTACATCACTCTGAATTTAATTTGAATAAAGTTTAATATGTTATTTTATCATCAGTTTACACATTTTAAAATTAATTGAATATTATTTTATTCAGATTAGTTAAACAAAGTTATAATTAATAAAACATTTTCTACTTTTTAATATTTAGAGAGATATAAAAAGATTTAATTTGCTTTTGTGAAGACTATAATTATTATCTATTTCATAATATTATTTAATAACATTTTTATGATTGTTCTGATAATAATTTAATTTATATAGCTGCAGAGTTTAACTTTCTAAGACTAAATCTATAAATTGTAAAATGATATTTTAATGTTTTGAACACACCAAGAAGCAACAATAATACCAAAAAATAAATTGAAACTTTTTAAATTTGTTATATATATATATATATATATATATATATATATTAATTTTTAAAATATTGCTAACTCCGTTTTATTTAATTTTTTTTGAAATATAGTCATATGAAAATACTAATAAATTCAAGTGAATGTATGTTTCAATTAATTTTTTTAATAAAGTGTACAGCGTGGAAAACTAATTTAACAGAAGTTTTAATATTGTTTGAAGTTAATTATTCATTAATTAAAAACCATTATAAAGAGAATCTATGATTGATTATTTAACCACTTAATAAAAATTCCTGTTCATCAAGATCACAGAATTTAAATAATACTCGAATTTAGAAAAAAATAACCATATTACAAAAAAAGCGAATAATGATAAATAATTAATTTATTTCTACAAATAAACTATAAATATATTCAGACAAGGAGGCTTTTTCCCCTGTTCGTTCCGCTCACCAATCTCGGGACTTGTTGCGCTTGCCCACTTGTCAATTATAAGCCTTTACATATAACCGAATGAAACAATAACCAAAATTTTGAAAATCATTTATGTCTATATAATTATTATCATAGATATATTGTAACGTAGTTGTTATACATATATATATATATATATATATATATATATATCAAATAAATGTAAATATATATATATATATATATATATATCTGTTTTAATTTGTACTACGAATTGGAAACGAAAGATTTTTAGATTTCTAATTTAATTATAAGAATTTGTTAATAACTAGATGTAGTGAGATGACTATATAGCTTCTAGAACTTATTAACTTTGATGCTATAAATATAAGTGATTGAACTTAGGCCTCCACATGGAAGTATTAAAAAAAACTCAAATTTAAAAAATATGTTTCCCCCATTTAGTATTTTAGAGCAATTATATTTTAGTATTAAATTGAATTCAAGTACTAAATAAAAAATACATGAATTTTCTCTTAAACTCCTCGCCCTCTTTTAACACTTTCATGTGGAAATCTAAATTGAATCATCTTATATATGTTCGAAATATATATCATAAGAGAAAAATGACCTAAATGATATGATTTGTCCGATAATTGTAGCAATATATAAAAAATCAATACAAAATCGTCCGTTGAATATTTTTTATTCGTTTGAAAATTTTTAGTGAATTTTAGCATTGAAATTATTACCCCAATAAATATTATTAAATTTTGATTTTAGAAAACAGCAATAATTTTACTGAATAAATATTTAAATAAATTGAAAACTTGTTTGTGTAAATAATAATTTTTTTCATAGAACTAGTAATGAACTTTTCCATCTACTTTATTAAAAATCAAAATTTAATAGTTTAATGACAAAATATATTAACAATTATGATTGTGTTTATGTAGAATGAGAAAATAATATTAAGGAAAAATATGTACTTTAAAATAGAATTTGAGTAAAGATTTTGAAAATCATGGTAAATAAATGTATATTACTCTGATAGATACATAAATATACATACATGTATATATTACAATAAAAACAAATATTGAAAATAGCAAGTTCAGTAGCAAAAGTTCATTTTAGTAACAAGTTTTCCAATTACTAATAATTATTAGTAATAATATTTTACTAAGTGCTCTTATATACGAATAGAAATTATGTTAT
The DNA here is from genome assembly GCA_034766995.1 of Acanthacorydalis orientalis. Lineage (NCBI taxonomy): Eukaryota > Metazoa > Arthropoda > Insecta > Megaloptera > Corydalidae > Acanthacorydalis > Acanthacorydalis orientalis. Next base: position 45,901,030 of record CM068313.1, on the reverse strand, counting down.
AGTTGCAGTTAACTTCATGTTTTTAGTCCATACACACTCGTGTATATATATAGATATATATCTATATATATACACGAGTATATATATATATACATACACACACATGTATATATATAAGGAAAATGTAGTACAAATTAAATAAAATATTTTTTTTTTTTAAAATTCAAATATACAAAAATACGTACAAAAAATTAAAATATTATATGTTACAAATTACATTTAAATGCATTTGAATACAAGAATTCACATTCTCAAAACTAAAAAACATATATTTTCTTTTAATCATTCTATTCTAAAAAAAAATTGACATACATTTTCTTCCCGTAAGAAATAAAAAATACAAGAATCCCATTTAACTGCTCAACGTGATAACAGATATGTTATAAAAGGAACAATATTTTATGCTGACAAATGTTCTTTAAGAAAAAAACACACAACTTGTATTAAAGTAAATGCAGAATGTAAAAATAAAGTGTCAATAAGATTATGAAGTCTGAAATAAAACAAAAAGTTAAGTGACGTTTTGGAGAAGAACTTCATACTTTTTATCTAATAATCACTATTTACTGCACTTTAAAGCGATGTCACCAATTGAAATGTTTTCACTTGAGCCGTGAAAAAGTTAGACTGCTTTTTTGATTTTATTCGTTCAACAAATGACAAGAAGGATTAACAAGCAATTTCATGGCAGTGTTTTTACACTTTGAATTTACTATAGCTATCAAAGAATACAATTTTGTTTACGGAGTTGCTTCTTGTATATAATAAACGTTAAAAGGAAACGTATTAATTCAGTTTACTTATTCAAAACATTTTATGTATATATATATATATATATATATATATATATATATATAACTGTATGGAATTAAATTTAAAGATCATTGAACTGTTAAAAAATGTATACAAATAAATAAAGCATATCTGAATCGTATCCGATTTATAAATGATTATATCTCATTCGTTTTTTCCGGAAAACTTGAAAATATGATTAATGAGGAATCTTAAGAAAAAATTGGTACAAACATTTTATATATATATATATATTTATATACAGTCCCCTGCTTAAAAAGTTGAAAGTTAATTTATTGATCTAATGTATTTTCGCATAATATAATTTGTATAAGTATATGTTATTTATATTCAATATAAGATATTTATTAAAAATCGTACATATTTTTCATAAATTGTTAATGATATTTAATCCTATTTCTAAAATAATTTAATTTTAAATAATATTATTCGTTCGAAGTCTAGAGAAAATGATTTGATATTAAGTTAGTTTCTATTAGAATTGAAGTTATAGTTTTACACATATTTTTGCACATATTTAATTACAAGAGAGGAAAAGAGTCGTTTAAAATAATATTTAAATAATATAGAATTTTTTTAAAATAATTTCCAATACTTAGTAAAATAATTTATGTAACATTCATTTTCCATGATTATATAAAATAGTCTTAATCAGTGGCTTGTTTATTAAATTGGTGATAAGTATGACAAGTATTTAAATTAAATTTTATTTAACAAAGTATACGTATGATACTATAAAATAATAAAACACTTTTATTATATACACAAATATTATAATAGTATTTAAAATTCATGGTTGATTTTCGTTATATCAAGTAGAACAAAATTTACTTTTAAAAAATTCACTATTTTAAAATTTAACTCATTAACACGTTGAATGTCATAGTGGTCACCGGTGACAGGCACATGACATGCCTCTGTAGCACCGTGGGGGTCATTGGTGACCAGCTATGCGAAAATTAATCAAAACACATAATTCACGTAAATGGCAACAATTCTAAAATTTTTAATATTATTATCGTTATTACAAAGATATAAAAAAACTTATGTGTCATAAAATATCGAAGAGTCATTGAAAAAACGCACTCCAGCGCAGGGGGCCTCAACGATGACTCCCACTAAGATAAATGCATAAAACATAATACAGTTCAACTTAACTGTTGTATATATTATTTTAGCATAATATGCATGGCAAAACAAAAAAGTTCCTTGACTTCTTGGGAAAGTAATATAAAATTGACCCGAATTTAACGTGTTAATAAATATACATTATAATCATTTAATTTTAAGTACTTAAAATAAAATAATTCGTCAATCTCATCTAAGATTTTTATTATTACACAACAAATATATCATTTTTATTACATTTTGTTCTAAATTTAACTTTTGTCATCAATACAGCAATTTCTCACTCTTCAACAACTTCAATCTTGAGGTCATATCTGTAAACCGAAAGAAGAGAAAGATGATTTCACTTATTATCTTTATAAAATATCTCCCTACTCTTTGTATTTAATTAATAAAATTAGAAAAATAATTTCTCATTTAATAATTCTGTTATTTCCTTATAAGTAATTTAATCATTGATGTTAATAAATTATCTTTTTTAATATATTCATGTCAATGTAACGTCAATTAAATAGGAACCTTTAAAATATATTTTTTATTGGTACGAAAAATTAATAATGTAATATTTAGATATTCGTATAAAATAATACTACAGTATAAATTAATTGTGATTATAAAAATAAAATATAAAAGTTTCGTCTTACAAATAGTATCTTGTTTATCAGAAATATGTACCCAATCAATAATAAATCTATTCAAAAATAACTGTATCCAATAATTCCTATAAAAATGTATCGCCTAAAATTTAATGAAAAGCTGTAATCTCATTTATAGAAACAAATTACAATATACAAACAAATATCACCTATGGTCCGAATATAATTTATTATAAAATATTAAATAATTAATATTCCCTATTATCTCTTGAATTAATTTATATATATGTATATATATATATATATATATATATATATATATAATTTCAATTATATTAATTGTTGATTTGAAGAGCATTTATTAATATTTCGCAGTGATGAATGGATGCTTGTTTCAAATTTCAGCAAAATAATATTTTTAAAATTATAAACTGCAATGTTTTCTTAGAATATCTCCACGTATTTTCCAATTTTTTTTTAATTAAGTGTACTTGAAAAAATCATTTTAAGTACAATCTTCGCCATATGTATATATATATATATATATATCACTTAAATTTAAAAAAAATTGACGCTTTCAAAAATATACAAAGAATAATAATTTACTACTTTAAATTATGTTCAAACGATTTAAACTTTAAAATTCAGTAATGCGGACCTGAAATTCGCACACTTTTAGAATGCAAAAGAACGCTGTCGCGTTGAATAAGTTTATGAAAACTTAGCGTGCAAAAGCGGGATTTGTTCGACGGTCTTAAAAAAAGCTTTTTTCCCCAACGTTGTTTAGCGTGACTAGAAGAACGGTATTTATACGTCACCGGGGAAACTCAATGTTGGCAGGAGGAAGGGTCCAAGCTGTGTGATGCACTTTTTCTAACGCTCTTTCGGATGTATCGTGATTTGTTTTACGAGATTATTATATATTCGATCCAATTAAGGGAAACAATGTGCGTGATTATACGAAGGTATGTTTGTATATATATATATATATATATATATATATATATATATATATATATATATCATATATTTGTAAATTTTAACCAATGTGTTTCGTTCTTTCATCGGAAAACATTACTTTTGAACTAGGGCTATTAATTAGCAATTATATATAAACATATATTTCCAAAGAATGATATCCTTTTCTGTTATTATAGATTGAAAATGTTTTTTTATTGCTTAATTTGACGTTATAATTTAGTATTGCATTTGAAAATTACATGATTTTGTATTAAATAATTGCAGAAAATTTAAATAAATTTAGAATAAATAATGATATTCTTTCCTAAAATAATAAATCATATAATAAAAAATAGAAGAAACATTGAGTTTCTTTTCATTTTTTATCTTTCTAGTTCTATACAAAACTTTGAAGCATATGTGCAGGAGTGAACAATATGTATATATATATACATACATATATGAGTGGACAATATATATATATATATACACACATACGTGTGTACATTTAATAAAAAGGCGCAATCAGAAAAATAACTCGTTCATTTTGTCTCAACAAATTTACGACTAAATTTATTAGTTTAGATAAAAGTATAAACCCATTGTACAAAACAATAAATTTTCGAACGCATGGATTAAAATAAAAATAAATCTTCCATCATACTTAATAAAGTGTTGTTTCTGTATCATTTTTTCTTATTTTATTTTTCCATTAATTTAATTAATGTTCTATTATAAAACATTAACAATAGTGCTTTTTCTCCTCACGCGCGTAAAATTTAAATTAAAATATAAAGTTTCGTTGAATAAAATACTGAAAGAAGAATATTCATACACACACACACACACACACACACACATATATATATATATATATATATATATATATATATATATTTATAATAACTTGACATATTTTCAGTAAACGTATGCATTTGAAAATAAGTTAATTATACTTTAAATGTAAATATTAAGTTAATAAGAAATTAATTGCGGTTTATGAAGTTCAAATTCATATACATTTTTTAATTAGTGTTTTGATCTGGTGCAGAACTGTTGTATGATTAACTCTTAAATTTTGTGCAAGCTGTTGAATTATTGTGCGTGGTTCTGATTCAACTAACGCCTTCATTTAGTCGTTATGGACTGAAGAAGGACGTCCGCGACCTTTAGGCTCAATCTTGAAGACTCTCGTCCCCAGCACGAATTTTTTGAAACCACCATTGCACCGTCCGTTCTTTACCACTACTCGCGCCAAAAGCACCGTTTCGTTCTTACAAGCAGTTTTTATTTGTTTACCACCCGTTTTGAACTCATACCAAAAATTACTCTTATTTACTTCTTTTTTATCTTTAATTGAATATCTCAATGTGAAGCGAAATTACTGATGAACTCAAATTCTATGTAACCAAAATACATACCGAAAAATGCACTTTAAAATGATAGTAATATGAACACGATGAAATAACACTTTCGTTGAAAAAAATTAATGTTAGAATTGAGAAAACAAAACCGAAATTGTTTTCGTTCAAATGTAATATAAAGTACTATTTAATGAATTATTTAAAGTAGTCAGAAGTTTAATGAAGAAGTTTTTCAATTAAAATTAGTATGGAGTTGGTTTCAGTTTAAAATTTTATATCATTTAATAATGAATACAATTTTATAGTACTTTTTATAGTATTAGTATTGTTAATCTAGCTACTCTCCTTATAGTTTTTAGAACTTTACATAAATTGTATATTTATGTGTATGTGTATATATATAAGCAGAAATATATTACATTTATTTTATTGAACCTTATCTGCTGTATTATAGACTACTTCAAGCGATTGAGAGAGAGCATTAAAGCCAGCAATGATCTATGTGCTGAATGTGGATTTGGAAAATGGCTATGCTAATTTATTACTACAATTCTTTTTATTGAAACGCTTTCTGATGAAAAAATACAAATTTATCTCCATAACTTTTTTATTTGAATTTAAACAATATTTAATTATCATTTTATATTCAAATAATTGTGTTTTGATTAATTATAAGAATGTCAATAATTTCCTTCTAGGAATTTTCTGAAAAAAGAAATATTAAATAATATATCTCGAAGTACATATTTGTACTATATTTTCGAATTATTGCTTTTTATGTAATGTAATACATTTGAAAAAGTGAATTTTATAGTCGAAAAATCTTTCATAAAAATTATAATTGATTATTTTAAAGAAAATATTTAATATTATTCTAAATTGTTGATATTATGTTTAAAAAATAATCGATAGTTGAAAATTAATTGCATGTATTTTAATACATTTCATTGAAAATTTAATTTTTGAATCAAAATTTATAAAAAAATGTATAACCTAGGAAATATTTTTGGCATGATTTCACTTTTCAAATTTATATTCTGTTCCAGTACACAAATCACATAATAAGTTATCTTGAATATAAAATAGAACATACTTCATTACATATAAAAAACGTATATTTTGATGTGATAGCCTTAATATAGATATCTTGAAGTGTTCAAATAAGTTATACTATGATATTTTCATAAATACAATATACATTACAATAAAATACAATATACATTATGATATTTAATTAAATACATGAATACATTATTAATTATTAATATTATTATTAATATATTTAATACATTGTTAATTAAATACAATATACATTATGATATTTAATTAAATAATATTTTTTGGTTAATAAACAGTGAAATTAAATATTGAAAATTATTTTCATTCAATTTGAATGTTTTCTTACAAAATGTTTAGATCAAACGAAATTTTTAATATATATTTTATTAAAAAGAAATCATTTGAATGGCGTGCAACACTAGTGTATTTCAATTATTCGTACATTGAATAAAATAAAACGTTGAAAATATATACTTAGCACAAAATGATGTATAAATAGACATTTACATGTATTTTGTAAAAACATACTTATTCAATATGTATTAAATTCCTGCCGACACACTTTATACAAACGTTCACGTTTTGCTTTGTGATTTGTCAACGTGTAAAAGCAGACAGTTTTGCGGGCCGCCGTGATTTATAAGAGCAGCCTCTGTTTCAGGACGCTCGTATATATTGTTTATTCTTTGTCGGTACAACATTGTTCTCATATCTTCATACATATATTGCGGCCAGTAATATATCATTTTAAGCCTACATTTCCTGACATGTACATCACTATGAGAAAAATGTAGCATCTTTTACTTATTTAAACAGATGTAACTTTTTTACATTCATCACGTTATTTATATATGTTACAACATTGTGTAAAAATACAAAAATCTTGTATGCGTTCTTGTTCACATACAAAAACATATGTATGTATGGATGTGTGTATATATATATATGTATGTGTGTGTATATATATATATATATATATATATATATGTATGTAGGTAGGTAGGTATGTATTATACATGTTCGTTTAGTTATTCCCACTAAAGAAAATATAAAACGTTTATATTTTTTTAAATACTTCAGTAAAATCATACTAGAAAATTATCCTTTAAATTTTATAAAATCTGAAAAATGCAGAAGATTCAATAAGTATACAATAGACTTTATGGGAAAATAATATAAATATATTTATTTTATTTAAAAAATAATAATGCGTAACTTTTGTACATTATTTATAATTTTCTTCATAAAATACTAACATGTAACAATTGTCATTTGAAAAAAACTTATAAAGCTGTTTAAAAATAATCAAATACGAAAAAAAATCTACATTGGAACTAAACATGTCAAAATTATTTAAAATCAAATCTATATTATACGGTTCAATATGATTCAAAATTGTAAGTTTCGATAAAATGAAAAAAGCAAAATATAAGATGTAAAGACAAGTAGGATGTACATTTTGAACTTTAATAATAATAAAATATGTAATTTTCTAACGTAGTTTTCAAAAGTTCTCCATAGTTAAATAAATTTCCTAATTAACTGTGACGTTAATATAAAATTGCTATTCTCACTATTATATCATAAGCTTGTGATTTAAAAACTTATTACAAGATATGGCACATGGTGTCTACGCTCAACTCATTTAATTTTTTATTATTCTAATATTGATAAAATTAAATTAAAATTGTTTATTTTTATGACCGACAACCCATTGATACATTATTCTGATGTTTTTTTTTCTTTTATATCTATGATTCAGTCAAAGTTGTACCATTATTAGGTAGATGCTAGAATATAACAACTATTTGGAGATAACACACATGTTGAAACTAGTAGCAGAGAACAGACACCCAAATACTACAAAACGATGAAAACCACTATGACAGTTAATAAATTGATCAGATAAAATTTGTGAAAATGATACACGTATTTTAACACGTTGAATGCCAGATCAATTTTATGACTTGCACAAGACACCGTAACATATTTTTTGTTGTGCGATGCGTATTGTGCTAAAACATAATATACAACAGTTAATTTGAACTTTATTATTATGTTTTATATATTTATCTTAGTGAGAATCATCGGTGACCCCCGCGGCACTCTAGTGCGTGTTTTTCGATGACGTTTGATGTTTTATGGTGCACTAGGTTTTTTTACATCATTTTAATAAAGATAATAATATTGAAAATTTTAGAAGTAGTATCATTTACTTGAATTATGTGTTTTTAATAATCTTGGAAACGCCGGTTACCTGTGACCCCCTCGGCATTTAATGCGTTAATATATAATGAAATTGTTTTTTATCCTATGTACGAGGTTTGATTAAAAAATGTCTAGACTACACGCACAGCTTAATATTTAGTAAGTGGAGGGAAAAAATAGTTATACGATCTAGTCATGAGTTGCGAGTTGACTGCTATCGAGTTTATATCAAAAATTTCTTTCTTTCAAGAGTAATACTGTTTTTTCTATTTTTTTTTTACCCCGGCGATTTTTAAGATTAAACTGATTGAAAAACAGAAGGTGGAGCCTTCTAGTATTATATAAAATGTGCAGTTATACTAAAATAAAATTTTTAAGCTGCAGCTGTTTTTTTAAATTAGTGGGGCAAATTCTAATAAGATAAATTTGCTATCTCTTTACTTTCTAGGTTAGGATTAAAATTAATTAATTCAATACATTTCTACATCCATCTTTATCTATCATATCTCTCTTTCTTTATATATGTATATATATATATATATATATATATATATATATATATATGTGATGTATGTATGAATGCAAATATTTTAATGTCTAATTTTTATTAAACTCATCAACTAAGCAAAAGAATAGACGAAAAATGACATTTTAAATGTCAACATAGTATGTTTTATTGAAGCTGGAGTACTACAAAAGCTAAACTCAATATAAGTCGAACAAAATGATGACATGTTCGATCAGAAGAGATAATTACATTTGGAAAATGTACTTCGACACATTAACATGATAAGAGTAATATAAAAAAAAGTCGACGCGATAGCAAAGACTGTATCTACATTCTCGACAGGCATTTGATGAACTCATTCAATTCAAAAATGGGAACTGATTTAAAAGTTACGAGATAACAAACTGTAAACGAGTTATGTACAAACGAGAAAAATTTGAAATTATTTTCATTTGCTAAGCCACAGCGGTACAAATTTGCGCACGAGTTGTGTGTATATTTTTTTTCATTTCGTTTTATTTGTTTTCATAAATGTTTTCCTCGTGTACGTATCGTAGAGCATTTTTAATATTTACATACATAATTTTTATCTTGTCCTCTTACGTACGTATTGCAATATTTATGTTCCGGAAATATGTATTTTCGATTAAAATAATAATTTTATTTTCAGTCATTAAAAATCTACATTTTAAATTCAATTTTATAACAGGCGCTATTGAAATGTTTTATGTATGTGTGTACATATATATATATATATATATATATATGTATATATATATGTATAATATTTGGCTGAGTGGATTTGTGAGTGAACGTTCATATGAATATGAACGTAACAGAAATATATATTCATAATTTAATTATTGTTTTTTCTTTTAGAACAATTCTTATATACATATATATATATATATATATATATATATATATATATATATATATATATATATATATATATATATATAAAAATGTGTGTAAGTAGATAAATAACTATTTGAGGTTCAGAGACCCGTCAACAACTAATATTAGCAAATGAATGTCAAGAATTTAAAAAGTAAATATTAAGTTGGTAGAAAAATAATTGCGTTTTTTTCTGAATTCTAATCTTTATTTTTTTCAATGAAAGTACCATTTCAATGTGTTCGTGTTAATATTACTTCAAAGTACAATTTTCTGTCTGTATTTTGATAATATCAACTTGGGTTTTATTATTAATTTTGTTCCACATTGGGCTATTAAATTAAAGATAGAAAAAAAGTAAATAAGAACAATTTGGTATGAGCTCAAAACGGGTGAGAAAGCGGTAGAAACTGCTCGTTAACTAAACGATGCTTTTGGTGTGGGTACCGTTAAGGAACGTATGGTGCAGTGGTGGTTCTAAAAATTTCGTACTGGGGACAGCAGCGTTGAAGATAAAGAAGGTCGGAAATGATCTCCAGTTCATAACGATCAATTGAAGGCGTTAGTTATTTTTTGTTACCAGCCTAATATTTCATACAAAATTAATAAAAATGTCTAAATACAATAATATTAAAAACATTTTAAGTTTTTAAATGACTTTTTAATAATTTTCTAATATTTTTTGGATTTTAAAAAGTAACCATATTAATGATTTTAACGTGAAAGTTCATATTTTTAATTTACTAATCAAATTTTGTTCTACGTTTCATTATTTGTTAAAATGTTTAAAGAAAAACTAAGTATTGAAAGAAGACTTATTGATTACATTTAAAAGTAACTTGATTCAAAATTAAGTAATTAAATAAATGTTTAATAAATGTAACTAGAGTCTTAATCCAAGTTCCATATCTTTAAATTACTATAATAATAAGTTCTTCATTAATGTAAATATATAGTCGTTTTGTTCCTTAGTATAGTCATCATTTATGACAATTTTTTTTCAAATCGTTAAATTCAGTTTTGGTTTGGGTTATCTTCTGCTATTTATTTGTAATTACCCAAATTGAAATCAGTACTACAAATAATGAGCTCGCTCGGGATACGATTTATAATAAAGTTTTAGCAATGTAGCTACATTCAGTAAGTAGTCAGTAGTCAAGTAATATGTCTTTCACTCAAACACACTAAAATATTTTTTTTCTAATGTAAAATCAATAAATAATTACTGATGATTACTTATGTGCACTTCAATGACGATGTATTAATTTTCAATGAGCTGTGATATAGAAAATGCTAACTTAGTGCTTTGAAGGTAACATCTAAATGTGAATAAGCAACAATCAAAAATAATCAATAATCATTTATTAAAAAGTTTGGATCAGAATTTATTTCTACTTCGTAAGGTGACGAAAAGATAAGATTCGAAAAAAATAGCCACAATGACTGTGTTTATCTAAAAGAACAATCACTGAGCGCTTAGTAATATAAATATTATGTTAATTAGAATGATATACAAGTGAAATGTTTCTTTTTTCTTGTACAAACATTTTTAAGAAAGTATTCAAAAGTAAAAAAAAAAATTAAAATTTATTATAAGCATGGTAAGACAGTCAGATTTTATTTCTTGTCGGATAATAGAGTATATCTTGCAAATCAAATATCAATATTTCAACAGTACATGAAATAAGTTAATAAAATAAGAAAAACTTTTCAGAATAAAAACCGTCTTTTTCTTTTTCTGTGCAGATTAAAATTGATTTTCACTTTAATTTAAATAGCTTTCATCTTCTTGACTTTGATGATAAATCGAAAATGAAATTTACATATCTCTGATTTTTATCTAGAAATTGAATTTTATTCAAACATTATAAAATTTAAATATCAAAGTATTATTTTACTAGAGACAAAATGGCATTTAATTAATTTGTCATTAATTTCTATGTTGTATAAATAAAACAATACCACAAAATAATTCAAAAATAATAAATTGCTAGACGACTTGTTAAGTTTTCATGATTTGTGAATAAATTTATTTTTCAGTCTAGATTTTCGTTGGTATTTATCATTCACAGTTTAAATTATTAACAATTTTTGAGATACTTTTAAGGTATATCGAAGTTGTGATTTTCTTTCAAACTAAATATGTTAAAAACAAACTTAACGACTGTTGCTTTGAGCTTCCAACTTTATCAACAACTTTTTACACCACATCAAAATTTCAAACTTAATATTACAATATTTTTTTCTTGACAGTTTTCTTGTACAAAAATTAAGAAAGTTTATAAACATTGATATATATATATATATATATATATATATATATATATATACAGAATATCAAGCTACGTTTTAACGATTATAAAATTCTTATTTAATTGATGTAAAAAACTTTGTATCAACTCGAACTATTATTAAATTTCCACTCAATTATTACAATTTTTCTCAAAAATGTTTTGTTATTAAAATGTATATGTATATATATATATATATAATTCAAGTTCATAATTTTATACATTGTTTTAAAAAAATAGTTGTTTAATCTCTCTATTTTAAAATATTTTTATGTCTATTAATTTGCTCCCGAGTAATAATTATTGAACAGTTACTTATTCTAAATATAATATTTAAGAATTTTGATATAAATTAAATTGTTGTGTTGTGAAAATACTAATTTTTTTATTATAAAGACTGTGCAAAATGTATAGTGTTCTTAAACTAGTTATTAAAGTTTCATACAAACTAAATTGATAAATAATTGTAAATTTAATCTTTATATTAACAATGTATATAAGTTTCATCTTATTTTGATTTATTTTATTTCTAAATTTGATTAACACCACTTGTTATGTTCATGAAAAGTGAACAATAAGAATTTATGAAATAGGAACGATTTGTATAATATTTATAGTAATAATAATAAAAAAGATTAAATAATAATTATCCTCTAAAATGAAATAAACGAAAAATCGAAAATATATATATATCAACGTTGTATGAGGTATGATACTCTCTTACTTAAAATATTTTGTGTTCATATTTATTATAAATAAAATTTATAAAATATCCATAACGATAAATTTTCAAGGATTCAATATAATGTTAAACATTAATGTCTGCTTCTATAACTTGTATTAAATAAGTCTGTGTAATTTAATTAAGAGAAAACTTGCTAAAAAATAGTACCGGACCTCAATAAAAACTGAAGTAGAATAATGTATGTCAATGGATAATAAAAGAAAAGAATTCTATTCAAAACACTATTATAATATCATTTTTTACTTCAATAAGATCATTTGGAAAAGTATGTACAATATAATTAAATAAGTGCTATGTTGTATTACTTTTATTCAAATTTCTTAGTTTTAATAAAGTTACTTTTGATTCATATTTTTTAAGCAATAGAGAAACAAACTTTGTATTTCATATACAAATATGACTATCAATTTCTTTAATAACTTTCAAGAAACAAATTTGTATATATATATATATATATATATATATATATATATATATATGTATAGAGAAACAGGATTATTTAATTTAGGCTTTCACATGAAAGTATTAGGAAAAATCGTAAAAATTAAAAAAACGTAATTTTTTATTTAGTATTTTAGTCCAATATAATACTTAAATACAATTGAATTATATTACATATAAAAAATTACATGATTTTTAATTTTTATGACTTTTGTAATCTCATCAGAAGCCTAAATTGATTCTCTCCCTCCCTCTCTCTCTCTCTCTATATATATATATATATATTCAAAACTAGAGGTAAAAAGGTTTTACTATTATTTATTATGAATAAATTTGAAAATACAATTGAAGAAATAATTCTATGCATACTTTTATTTGAATTCAAAATTAAAACATCAAAAATTTAATTTAAGTCAGTAACAAAAACATTTACATTTACTGAAGAAGGTATGAAATCACTGCTTAATTTAAATTTATATATATATATATATATATATATATATATATATATATATATGTATATATACATACATATTTTAGAGTTATTTCAAACAGCAGTTAAAAAATAATCAAAAACTATATAACTCATATTTTTCTATTTGTAGTCCTATAAATATTGCAATAAGTCAGATTAATGATTTTTACTTCAAATAACATAACATTATAATTTTATTTTAATTTTTGGTTTCATGATTTAATAAATGAAAATCATATAGATTGTTCATTTAATATTCTAAAAGTGAATTTTTATATATTTAGTTATATACCTAATATTTTAAACACACACACATGCATACATACACACATATGTATATATATATATATATATATATATATATATATAGTGTATTTAAGAATTCATTAAGTTTGAAACAAGTATCTAAAAATGTATGTTCCATGAAATTAATTTTACGACCTTTTTTATTGAACTGTTTAACACAGCGAATTTTTTGTACGATCCTGACTTATTAAAATGTCATAATGTTCATGAAAAAGTAACATTACCGATCTATAAAAACCACTCACATGCTCACAGATCGCCAGAAAAATAAAAATGAATCAATTTTATCTGGAAGAAGCGGTAATGGGAAAAAAGGCGACCGCTGAGTCTCTTCGTGTCCAGTTTCAATTAGCAAGCCAAGGTAACACCCTTTCCATGTAGCCATTTGTTTTAGACGGAAGCTGCTATCGGAAGCTTCGGCCATTGTGTTTTCAGGCGTATACTCACGTAGCACGCGACTGTAAGCACCGCGCGCGCGCTTACGCCCACCCCACTGGTTTCCGGTCGCGGCAATCATCAAATATCCTGTTCATTGTATCTTATTTCAAAAGCTGTAATATGTGCTCTAGACTCGTATGTGTTTATTTACAACGAATATCTGCCGTAGTTGAAAGGAAATAAAAAAATGTAGAATGAAATTTATCGGTGGAAAATCTTAGTTATAGTCAGACTTAAGCAGTGTAATTTTTCTTTCTTTTGTTATTTCGTTTTTATTCAAGATTTATTTTTCTTTTTGTATTATTGAAAACATAAACATTTTATTGTTTTATTTCATTTTATGATTCATATTAATTTAAGTATTGAAAGAAATATGTTATATATACAGGAATGCTTTAATATAATATCAAAAACTTTTTATTGTTATTTCCAAGATAAAGGGCATATGCTCGTATATTATTATTTAAAATTTAATTAAAATCAACAAATTTTATTTCAAAAGAAACAATAAAAATAAAAGAAATCTGTTTCAATATACTTACATTTTTTACAATTATCATTTATATGCTCGTTTTGATTTTAATGTTATAAATTATATTTTTAGCACGAATTTGTTCATTTATGAAGTCTGTAAAATATTAGTTTCCATTTACTTTTAAATATTCTAGAATTTATGGAATTGTTGAACAAATTTGTATTTTTAATTATATTAAATGAATGAATTATAAAATATATAACTTAGAAAAGATTAAATGCAGATCTATTTGTATCTTAATACACTTACATAATTTTTTTTTATCGACTGTTATTATTTTTTCGATACGATAAATATAATTTTTAACAAATTCAGTTATCAAATGACTATTATTATAGATTGACTTTGAGATTAGATTTACAAATAAATTATTATTATTAGGTTTATAGAAAAATAACCGCGGTTTATGACCTTCAAATTTTAAGTTGTTTTAAGTGGTCTAAAACTGTTTGATGACTAACACCCTACTTTTGTGCAAGCTCTCGAATTGTTGTGCGTAGTTATGATTAAACTAACGCCTTGGATTAGTCGTTATGAACTGAAGAAGGACATCCACGACCTTCTTAGTTTCAAAGGTTCTCGTCTCCACCATGATATTGTTGTCCACCACTATTGCACCTTGTTTGCTTCTTTTCCATTTTTAATTAAGTAGCCCAATTTGAAGAAAAATTAATAATGAAACCAAATCAATATTACCAAAATACTGACCGAAAAATTATACTTTAAAATGATTTTAACATGAACACGATGAAATGACATTTTCATTGTAAATATTAAGGTTAGAATTCAGAAAACTAACATTTTAATTATTGTCCTACCAACCTAATATCACGAATTTTTTTTAATAAATTATTTTTGCCCAATTTGATAGTTTATGTAAATTTTCAAAATACAAACACATACAATTTATTTATACTTTAAAGACAAAACATTACTATCTCTTTACGTTAATAAACAAGATGGATAATGAGTAATTATTAATTTGCTTCTGTTTTTTTTTTGTGTATTTATTTTTCATTGCTATGTGGAAATTCAAGAGACTTACTTATGATGGTAATAATTTTAACAAAAATTTATTTTATTTTAGTTTAATATTATATGAAATTAAAATCCACAAACGAAATGATCGATTACACTAGATTATATGGTAATTCAGAACATAATTTTCATAAACCGATTTTCTATAAAACTAAGTAATGTCTATAAAAATGTGTTGGTTTATTATTCTTTCTTCAATGTGAAAATGTCAACATGATTATAAATGATAATTA
>CM068313.1:45802495-45882495 GCA_034766995.1 Acanthacorydalis orientalis | reverse complement strand
GTCTGCATTGCGAAAATGTGAACTTTGTAAAATAAAAAGCATTTAATTAATTATAACACGGTTCAGTATTAATTAATACTGATGTTCTCAATTTTAATTATTTCAATTTATTTTAATTGTAAGGAATCAATTTAAGCGTTAACTACTCGCTCGAAAATTACTCGTAACTATTTGCTTGGTACATTGGTACTCGTACGATAAAATATTATAATAATATATTATATATAGACAGAGAATTCAATAGAAAAAATTTTAAATTTTTTTCTTTATTTATAGTCTAATCAAATGTTCTATAATAAGTGGAAGTCAATATACACTTTTTAATTATTTTATTTATTATTAGATAAAGTAGAAAAATGTTCCTTAATAATTATTAATTTACAATCAATAGGAACTTTTTACAATTTTTATATATAATTGAGATCTGTGCTTATTACTCGTAAATATATATATATATATATATATATATATATATATATATATATATATATATATATATATACACATTAATATCGTATTATTGTTTTTATTCACCAAAGATTATGCTTTTTGTTGCTAGTACTTGTTAATATTTTAATTTTACTTTTGTTTCATGGCAGTCAAGTTATTAACATAGTAGGTAACTTTCTTAACTCACTTATATATCCACTATGTCACTTATATATGTGTTTGTAGGAAAATAATTGCGTTTTTTGTTTTCTGAATTCTAACCTTTTTCAATGAAAGTGTCACTTCATCGTTTTTATGTTAATATCATTTTAAAATGCATGTGGTAACATCTACTTTTATTTTATTATTAATTTTGATTCAATTTGGACTGTTGAATTAATAATTGAAAAGATACAAATAAGAGAATTTTTTTGTATGAGTTCAAAACTGGTAGTAAAGCAGCAGAAACTGCTTGTAAACTGAACGATGCTTTTGGTAGGGGTACTGTTAAGGAAGGTGCAATCAAATTCAATAGTGATTCCAAAAATTTCGATCTGGGGACGAGAGCCTTGGAGATGAAGAAGGTTTCGAGCGTCCTTTTTCAGTTCATAACGGCCAAGGTGTTAGTTTAATCAAAGCCACCTACAACAATTCGAAAGCTTGCACAAAAGTTAGGTGTTAGTCGTCTTAGAGTTCTGGACCACTTAAAGTAGCTAGAAAAATCAAAAGAGAAAAAATGTATATGAATTGGAAGGTCAAAAAAAGGAAAAATCAAAAAAGTTTGACAAACTGTTTCCACACGAACTAGCCAAACTGCAATTATTTTTCCACCAACCTAATAGTTTTATCAAAAGTTAAAACATTACTTCATTTAAAACGATTTTTTTATTTTTAAGGATATTTTTAATATTATATGTTCTCAAAAGATTAAATTAAAAACAAAACATAATGAATATTCATAAAACGTAAAATTTGAGAAAAAGTAACATGTAGCAAATAGCTGAGTTTAAGAAGAAATCATAAAAATACAGAAATAATTAAAAATTGCATATTTTAATATATTCATTCTCTCTCTGTCCCTCTTTCTCAATCTCTTTATCTCTCTCTCTCTATCTCTCTCTCTCTCTCTCTATATATATATATATATATATATATATATATATATATATATTAAGGAATGCGTTTAAATGAGAACATTTAAATTGACTACTTTTTAAACATTTTACTGTATCTTTTAAATTATTGTTAAATTCTTGGTTGGTTTCGAAGTGTTTTTTCAGGGAACAATTTTAAATTGTGAAGTCGAAAAAATTAAAGCAGGACAATTTATCTAGTAACTGATTTTTTCAAAACTGGGAGATATCAATAGTAATATAATTGAAATAATATCAAATGATATCTATAAATAAATCTACAAAATATTTAAAAAACAAATTTATTAATTGATAAATATTTATCAGCTTATAATGTAAAATCTTAAAAAACTGAATCGATTTTCATGCCTTTTTCACTACATATTAGGTTGGTAGGAGAATATTTGCGGTTATTGTTTTCTGTATTCAAACCTTAATTTTTTCAGTAAAAATTTCATTTTATCGTGTTCTTGTTAATACCATTTTAAAGTGCATTTATTGATCTGTATTTTGGTAACAATGACTTTGGTTTTATTATTAATTTGGATTCAAATTGGGCTATTGAATTAAAGATGAAAGAGAAACAAACAAGAGACTTTTTTATATGAGTTCAAAATGAGTGGTAAAGCAACAGAAACTGCTCCATAAGTAAACGATTCTTTTGGTGTGGGTACTGTTAAGAAACGGAAGATACAATGGTAATTCGAGAAATTTCGTGCTGGTAACTAGAGTTAAAGATGAAGAAGATCGAGGGCATCCTTCTTCAGTTCACAACAACCAACTGAATCCATTTTTTGAATCAGATCCACGCACACCAATTCGAGAGCTTGTACAAAAGTTAGCACTTAGTCATCCAACAATTCTGAACCACTTAAAGTAGCTAAGAAAATCAAATGTATATAAATTTGATAAAATGATAAACCACAATTATTTTTCTACCAAACTTATATCCATTAAGAATTTAAAAAAGTAATACTTCATATTATTTTTTAAAAATAGTATAAAAACGTACAGTCAAATAGTTTTGGTGACTTTTAATAGAATATTACACGAAATGATGTACAGTGGCAAAAAATAATGAAGAAAAATGTGTAAAATATTTTAAAGTTTTAGATAAACTACGACTTATAACTCACGTGGTTTGGAAAAGGCTGAATTGCGTTTATCATAAAATTGATCAAGAACATTGAATCGATTTTAATAGCACTTTCTCAAAAATATTAAAAATATTATAAGCTTTACGGAATTAATAAATAAGAGTTTTATGAAGTTTTTTTGGCATTGACTACAAGCTACGGCAAACAATGTAGCTAGTGTAATATAATAATATTGTAAATAAAAACACAAGTTTAATAAACATAAAATGCACATTCTTCAAAGGTTTGCGGTATTTTTTGAAAAAAATATACATAATGAATATTTTATAAAATAATATATATTGCTGAAATGTATTATTTTCATTTATGTATTTTTTAATTCATTCTGATATACGTACGGATAGTTTATTTCTTTCTTTCTCTCTCTCTCTCTTTCGAATGAAAATTATATATATATATATATATATATATATACATAAATAATGTAATATTTGTATGAGAGTTAACTTAAAATATAAATATTAACAAAAGCATTCATTTATTTTTGCATGAAAATTATCGTTTTGAGAATACGTTAAAATGAAATTCGTTTTTATAAAACTTTATAAAGAACGTGAAGATTAAATTTTAATATATATATATATATATATATATATATATATATGTTTGTGTGTGTATATGTATGTATTATATAAATACTTTTTTCTTGTATAATATGAAAGTTATCAGAGCACAAAGCATATAGCAGTAGAGTATGAGGAATAATTAGTTCATTCAACGTTTCTTCTTTTTTTGTTTTATATTATACACACTTATACACCCGAGTGTAATTAAAGTTCATTCGAGAATTAGGTCACAAATTCAAGCATTTGAAAGATCAGCGAAAAACATCCTATATAACCATTCGTTTCTCCCTCATCACCACAACGGGTCTAATAAAAATATATTTGCATACGACATAAAACGTGACTCACATTTAACTTCACCCACCTTGATCTGTGCTGTTCAAATGCATACTTTATGTCTCAAGGCAAAGTGTGTGGGTTGAATGACTCGCATCCTACTAAATTGCACGTGTTCAATTCCCGCTAATGGAGTGTGATATCTGAGATCACACGTGCAAAGCCAGGTGGGTGGATTGACAGAAGAACACACGTTAAGAACTATATCACGCAGTGCATTACACATCAACGTGTTTGGGGTGAAATGATGCTAGTTATAAGCTGTGTTGACACGACATTTCGCGTAAGCTAATGTCAAAAGATAGCATGCCTTTTAAAATTTTTGATTAATGGTTATTTCAATTGTGTTTTATTTTATTTCGCAGAGAAAACTTTATATACAGAAAAACGTTGTGGTAACATTTGGCATCGGTGACATTAAACTAATAAGGAAAAGAAATAAAATTAACTTTAAATCAATACTGACTTAAAATGAACAAGTCTCATATTTTAAAATGAAATAATGATCAGCATGACTAGTAATGATTATAATTTAGATTATCATAATTATTTCACTGTGTTCGAAAATGTCTATTAAAAATAACTTCATAAAAAGTATTTTCTACAGAATTTAAAAAAATTGTTACTTTTTGTATCCAAAAATTTCAGATCAATGAATAGAATTTTTAAAATAAAATAATAGAAAATTAAAAGTAATGCATATTTTGAAACTTATGTACATTTTTAAAAACTGACTATTTCTAAAATTAAATAAGGAAAAACCCCTATTAGCCAAAGTCAACTTTAAATTTTATTTGAACTACTTCATTGGACATTTTAATCTGTGTTTTAATAGAACACAAACCGATACTTGTTCGTAATACGAAGAAGTGTGTACTTAACTTAAAAGCATTAATTTAAACAACACAAAGTATGTTACTGAAGCCGAACAAATGTTCCACAGGAGACGTTTCAGTGATGTTCTACACTGTTCTTTACTAAGTTTAAGAGAATAACTAAAGAAAAACGTTTTTACTAACTGTAGTTACTATGAAAAAGGTAAAATGTTTCTCATTTTGTAATCTTTATGAGCCTATATTAAATTTTTTGGCATTATTTTCAACGCAACATTGCTTATTAAAATATTATGAAGAAAAACATCCCATTTGTTTTTATTCTGTGTTAATTAGACGCCAAGTAAATTTCTCATTGCATCGTTATTTATTTGAGGAAAAATTAGCTGTTATTAAGTTTATGCATTCGTTAATATTCTTAAACAAATTGCTGGTGTTAGTAGAGTTGAGCGAATGTTTTAATTATATATTCGTTTAAATGTTTCTAAGTTTAACCCATGTTATAAGTTAAATACACAATTTAAATTTTTAATTTGTTCTTTATATATAATACTCGTATATTTAACAACTTTAACTTAAATATCCTTAGAAGAATATAATTTTTATTCATAATTTCTAATGAATTAAAGAATACATGTATGTTTAAAAGATCATTTTATAACATTTTTTAAAAAATAAAATTTTCTTATCATTTGTGCCAGTGATAAAAAATTTAAGTTGTATTTTATACTAAAAAGTAAAATCAAACCAATATATACTTTATAAGTATTATATTTTTACTAAAATATTTTCATTTTACAGAAATAGTCTGAATAGCTTCACCTAATTGTTAACTATACTTCCAGCTTTCATAAAAAAAAATTAAATTAATAATCCTTTCCCCCACGAGCCACAAAATTGTTTGTAATTTAATTATGTTTTGTAGTTAAGAGAACGGTGATAAATTTATTTTTGATAGTAAAGTTGTCCATAGTACTATGAACTTGCATAATTTGTTATTAGCTTTGAAGATGTTGATTGGTTTCATTATTTCATTAATCTTCTTTGAAGTGTATAATCTATTAATTAAATAGAAAATTACTACATAAAAAATTAATTAATTACTCAACTTCCAATAATTTTTGTAGGAAATTATTTATTTTTTACATTTGTCAACTAAAAAGTTCTTTGAAGTTTTTTAAAAATATTAAGTTAGTAGAAAAATAATTGAGGTTTATGACCTTCAAATTCATATACATTTTTCTTTTATGATTTTTCTGTCTGTTATAAATAGTTTAGAACTGTATAATGACTAAAGCCTAATTTTCGTGCAAGCTCTTGAATTGTGCGTGGTTCTGATTCAACTAACACCATCAGTTGGTCGTTATCAACTAAAGAAGGACGACCGTGACATATTTTATTTTTAAGGCTCTCGTCCCCAGCACGAAATTTATGGAATCATTATTGCATTTGGTTGTACGTTCCTTAAAAGTACCCACACCAAAAGCATCGTTTAGTTTACAAGTAGTTTCTGCTGCTTAACTACCCGTTCTGAATTCGTACAAAATAAATACTATTCATTGTCTTTTGCATTTTTAATTCAATAGCCCAATTTGAAGTAAAATTAATAATAAAACCAAAGTTGATATCACCAAAATATATACCGAAAAATGCACTTTAAAAAGAGATTAACAGGAACACGATGAAACGACATTTTCATTGAAAAAAATTAAGGTTAGAATTCAAGAAACAACCTCAGTTATTTTTCTACCAAGCTAATAACTTTCAATTGATATAAAATAAATTTAAAATTTTAACTTACACATATATATATATATATATATATATATATATAATATAAAATAAAATACCACATATATATAATATAAAATACCACATGCTTTGTTAAAGAAAATTTAATTTATTCAGATACAATAATTTGTTTTTATTTAATATGTTTTTAAGTTCTGTTGTAATAAATATTAAATAATGACATAATTGTTTGTCTCAATGAATAGTGTATGGCAAGATTTCGAATTTTTTCGCTCTATAAATCACAAAAATGTTTGTGTTAAAAAATGTTGAATAAGTGATAATTGATATCCTTTTGATTGTTATTTTTTACATTTTCTTTATATTCTAGCTTTGAAGTAAAAATTAATATAGATAATTTCGATATAATTCCTTATTTTATCATTCAATGCGACATTTAACGTTTAATTTTACTAATTTAATTATATTTTTAATTTTAAATTGCCTGTTTAATTGAGGACAATAGTACAGCCATCAAAATACATATAAGAAATAATTAAAAATATTCATTAATCATTTATTAAACATTTTTAATCGGAACTATTTTATGTGGTAAATCGAATGAGAAAATAATTTATTCAAAATCCTGCCATACTCCATTAAAGAAAGTAATTATATTATTGTTTAATATTTACTATAACAAATTAAAATGAATAAGAAAAAGCTTATTTATATCTTGAACAAATAAAATTTGCTTAAAGAAAACATGTAATCTTTTGTGTTAGTTAAATTTGATTTTTTTTGGTTTATAGAGTGAGAAAATAAATCATTTGTAAAATAAAATATTTAAGTTTTGAAAGAAATTGTGCCAAAATTGTTTTAAATTTAATAATCGACTTCTTTTAGAAAGATCCATAATAAAGCTGTTTTTTAGTAATATATGAAATTAATACTACATGTAATTCAATAAATCATTTTAGAGAGCATATTTATGTGAATAGCTAATACATATGTAATAATATTAAAATATTATTAAAATAGCAACATCAAAGAAAATCTACTCGTCAAAAACGTTTTTGGAAACGAGTCTTTATAATACACAATTCCCAAAAGGATAACTCAATAAAACGTTGTTTCGAATTCTCTTCTTCCGTATTTAATTGTATACAATTGCGAGAATTAAAAAATACATAAAAGCGAAGAAAATGCGATAAAAATAAAAACATTTCGAGATTATATAAACACGCGAAATGTTTATTTGTCCATTGAGAATAATATCAACATCGTAGTATAGAATGTACTTGGAGAACGACGAACGTTTTTCGTGTGCGGAACGCCAATCGTCCCGGAGGCTGGTCACGCAGTCACCTACTCGTCGAGCAGGGATACGATGGGAGATCTCTCGTATCACCGCACGACCCCTCGATCACCAACGAGTGGGTTATCTGGCTTCTGTCGGCTGAGTTATAGTCGCATTTGGGCCAGAGCCAATTGGCCTCTGTACGTTATTCCGGTGTTTCTACGTACCTATACTAGCTAGAACATCGTCGTAACTGATTGGAACTAAGGTTAAATACTGTTTTGCTGTTTCAGCGTTGCATGAATTTCTCCCGTAAAAATTATTTTATCAAACGAAATTTTCACTTACAGTTCTGTTACTAACATAATTTTTAAATTATACAGTACCGTAAGCGAATCCGTAAATAAATGGAGAATTATCATGTCGAGAACTCAAGAAAATAGTATACAGGCAGAATATGAAATGTTATTTATGATATGAAACTACTTCGTTTCGTCTGATTCATTGGAATTCTAGTTGTGTTCTAGACGCGCTATAGAAAATTTAAATCTAGAACATTCAGACGTTGCACTGTTGTGTAGGAAAAATCACAAATTCCAATTTTGTTGTCAGGATCAATATGAAATAACCTTGAGAATAAATAAGATTTTATATCACTTGCGAAACGCAACAACCATATTCTTATTTTATAGTTTCATCTGTTTTTTTTTTTTTAAAAAAAAAAGATATTCATTTGTGAAGTCTAGCAAACTTGTTATATAGCAGTGATAAAAATTCTATTTTTTTAAAGATTATTTTTATAAAAAAAATAAAATTCTATATTCAGAAATATATGTAAGAGATATTACTTTTATATTCGTATAATAACATTCATTATATATATATATATATATATATATATATATATATATATTAGTAAATAAAATTCTATATTCAGAAATATATGTATGAGATATTACTTTTATATTCGTATAACATTCGTTATATACATATATATATATATATATATATATATATATATATATATATGTATGTATGTATGTATGTATGTATGTATGTATGTATGTGTGTGTGTGTATGTTTACATAAAGATTAACACTTAAACACCCGGCATTGCATTTTTGTTGTTTGTGAGCTACCCATAAGCGTCCGGCCATGCATATATATGTAATATGGCCATGTATATATATGTAATATATGTAATATGGTACTCTTTTTTGTGTCAGTATCTTTGACATTTGAAAGTGTCATAATTTTTATCTTATTAGCTGTTGTAAATAAATATCTGTGAATAATATTGTTCCGAACCTAATAATTTAGCGGTAGTTTAAAAACATGACAAAAATGCAATTACGAGTATTTAAGTGTTAATACAATGTTTTTAACATACAAATATACCAATTGTTATTAATATTCTGGTATTCATAACTAAATGCATTTAATATTTCGTAAATAAAATATAAACATTGTAATTATTTAATTTATTTAGCCAACAAATATGTGTATAATAAATGGTGGAATATCATTTAACAGATAAACAATCAGAGCTATTATAAATAAATTCTAATTAGATTAATGGAAAAAGTGAATGTAAGATCTGGACAAGATGTGACAGAATGGAATGGTATTTAGTCACAAAACAGTTTCGACAGTAGGTAAATTTTCTTTCATAAATATTTTTTTTAACTCCACAAACCACATGAAAATTTCCCATGCGTATTTATGTGCGTTTTAAGAGCAACTTCGCCATTTCTGCTCACCTTCATGCGCTGAGGATGATAGACATTGACATCTAAATGCGCATACGCAACAATCATAAATAATCAATAATAATTTATTGAATATTTGTAATCAGAAAAAAGTATGTGGTTTATGGGAAGAAAAAAAAACAAATTGTAAAAATGTGTATGAAATAAATTATTAGTGTTTTAATAATTATTCGAATAAATTGTTTCCAGTCTCAACTTAAATAAAAATTACATTTAGTCAGTGTATTTTTAAAATTTTAAAAACAAAAAAATATCAATTTAAATCAAAATGAACAGAAAAGATAGTTTTAATCATATTTAACCCGTAAAAATAAAAGAAAAGGAACAACTTAGTTGAATTCTAATTATAGACATCCAACATTATTTGGAAAGCATCAGTAATGGTAGGATGGTCTGGAATCACTTTGAAAGAAGAAACATGCAATTATTATATATATACTACAATTATTGAAATAAAAAGTAAACATTAAATCTTAGGTCATTACTCTTAATGGTAGAGCAAATAAAGTAAAAAAACAAAAATAAACTTAATATATTTGAAAAAAATATACAAATATTACTTTTGAATATTGATATTTAACTGTCTTGAACTTAACTTTGTTATTTTAGAAATGTAAGTTTAACTGAGAATATGATGTGGTGAGAATTTAAATGTAGAATAATTATATTCATAAATAATTATGACGTCGGATTTTATTTAACCAATATTAATTTTCGACTTGTTTTTGAATATTATGAATTAAATGAGTTTATGTTGTACACTTTCATAGTATTAATTAATATATATCCGAGCTATATACTCTACTGTATATATATATAAAGGTATATAAAGATAGATATATAAACAGATAGTATATAATTGGGCTATTAATCCGAGTAAAGGATGTTATCAGAATCATTTAATTGAGCAGTTTGATATCTAGTATTCTTTTTATTCAGAAACTATCATCTTTATATTACGTTAAAGTATATTTTTACTATAGTCATCAAATGCAGTTTTCTGCCGGTTAATATTTTTAAACAAAAAGGGAATATTTCACTGAAAACAAAAAATAAATATACTTACGTGTGTATATATATATATATATACACATATAAAGTTATACTGCAAATTATATTGTTCAAAAAACCTTCTTAAATTTGATTTATATATATATATATATATATATATATATATATATATATATATTTGTAAGTAGGAGCAATGTGATACTAATACAATTATTTTAGATATCTGATATTCAAAAAAATACAAAATGTATATTAATTATTGACGAAACTAGTTACTAAAATGCACCTTTCCTGTAATATTTCAGAATGAATTACAAGTAAAAATTCATTCATCTTCACATAAAAACATATCTCTTTCAGTTATGATCAATATAATTACATATATATATTGTTTTTTTTGTATAACTGTCTTCTCTTTGTGCCTATTTTCAATTTCTTTCATTAAAACCATCAAGTTTGTAGAAAAATAATTGTGGTTTATGACATTCAAAGTCATATATTTTTATCGGCTAATTATTAACTTTATTAATCGAAATAAGTACCATTAGAATCGATATATTTTTGCTAATTAACCCATCAAAACGCCTTCGCACATTCAGTTGGTCGTTATTAACTGAAGAAGGATGCCAGCAACCTTCATTTTCAAGCTTCTCTCGTCTCCAGAACGAAATTTTTGGAAGTATCATTTCACCATATAATCCTTAACAGTACACATACCAAACGCAACGTTTAGTTTGCGAACGGTTTCCGCTGCTTTACCAGTTTTAAAGTCATACAAAATAGTTCTCTTATTTGCTTCTCTTCCATATTTAATTCAATAACTCACGGTGAACTAAAGTTAATAATAAAACTAAAGTCGATGTACTAAATACAGACTGAAAAATGCACTTTAAAATATTAACATGAAGACAACGACATGACACTCATCGAAGAAAATCAAGTTTAGAATTGAGAAAATAAAAACAGTAATTATTTTTCTACCAACCTAAATGGTCGAAAAGTACTGTTTATATTTATTAAAAAACATACCATCAGGATTACATAGATTATATCTGAAAAACAGTTTACATGAATCGAAATTACGTTTTGTTTTATATATATATATATACTTCTAATATTAGTGAATGAAGAAATATATAAGTATATGAATATAGTTTTGTATTTCGGAATGCAGTTATAAAACCACTTATAAGTTTGTAAACATTTCGTTATTTTTTGCCAGAATACTATGTAAAGAACGGTATTAAAAATAAATTAATAATATGTAGAACAGGATATAAAATAAAGAAATAAGTTTTTCGGATATGAACTAAACTAAAACAGACCACATATATTCATATATATCTAATGGCAATAACATGTACTTAATATATCAATTGTTAAATAAACATTAAAAAATGTTTTTCCCTTGTAATAATACAATATACAGCGATGAATTACTTTTACATTCTGGAACAAAG
Organism: Acanthacorydalis orientalis; assembly: GCA_034766995.1. NCBI lineage: Eukaryota > Metazoa > Arthropoda > Insecta > Megaloptera > Corydalidae > Acanthacorydalis > Acanthacorydalis orientalis. The sequence continues at coordinate 45,870,770 of CM068313.1, read as the reverse complement.
GTCAATGTTCTTATACTTGTTGTGGTGTCAGCTTGAAATTATGTTGTGAAATCCCAAGGTAGTTGTAACTTTTTTTAGAAGGCAGTCAACCAAAACATATTACATAGGAGTGTCGTAACATTTAGGTGATAATTATATTCTTGTTTAAAAAGACACAAATTCAGTTTATTATATTTATTTTTCATTCTTTATATAATAATTTACTCGTTTTTACAAACAATTTCTTATACAAATGAGAATATATGTTCATATTTTTGTATGTTACTTTCTTTCTTTCTCTCTCTACATATATATATATATATATATATATATATATATAATGTGCATAACTCCGATTTTATAACAGAGTAAAAATAAATCCTTGTGTGATGTTTAATCGACATTGTAAGCATTGACTGTTTTATATGTTCGATTGTGTGGCGATATTCCGTTTCGTTAGTATTTTATTTTCAAATAAACTTTTCACATTAGATCGGAAACCACAATTCATTGATAATACCTCTTGACTGAAATGTTGGTCACAAATCGCTCAAATGATTTTTGTTGAGAAAGAGGTCACTAGTATTGTATTATCTTGAATGCATATCGATATTTATGGCTCGTGTTTTATATATTTTGTTTTATTTTTTATGTGTAGAGAATAAAACTCGTCAATATTATTTACTCACATTCATTTCCCTTTCTTTTATGTATATACCTACATATTGTTATGTATATGTATATATATATATATATATATAAACAGTTTAAAGATCCGACTTTAACCCTTCTTTTCATAGTATAAATATTTTTTCGTTTATAAGTAGTTTTTATTATTTTATTTCAAACAGATAACATTTTATGAAAGAATAACCACTCTTAAAATAATTTCACATTAAATTTTCAAAATCATTGTAAAACTAATATATATCCCGTCAAAATTGACGAGAATATAGAAAGAAACATAGAAATAAACAACTGTTTATTTGTTTTTAGATTATAGTATATTTAAATATAAAAAATATCATGAACGAAACTTAATGAATTACACTTGAAACATATCCATGTTGAAAATTTCCTTATACACCACATTCGTCATGGCCTCGTTGTGGACAAAATGGCGAGAAATAGGGGTTTTTAGTATTAAGACGAAGCTACGAACTTCAGTGCCGAAATGAACTTTTAAACTAGTCCACAAACCATAACAAAATGTTCAATTTCTAATGATTGATCATTTTTTATTTTGGTTTTTGCGCATTTCAATTGTAATATCATCATTCACAGAGCGCTATTTAGATTTTTCTGCGACTTAATATTTCGAGTTTGTTAATATCGCCATTCTCGCTCATAATTAACAATCAAAAAATGTTAATATTCAATTATTTATCATTTTTGAAGACAAAAATATTAATGGGAAGGATGAAAATTTAATTTATAAAAGAGATTTTAGCCCTAGTGTCAAAACTATATACTTATAAATTTATACATTGCGAATATTGAGTTTCTCTGAAATATTTCTGTATATCCTTTTATATCCTGTTTTCATTATTTTATTTACCCAAAGCTCTTCTTTAGTGTTTGCCACACATGTGTAAACTATACTCTAAATTTGTTAGCGTATGGGACCAATTTAGAGTGTAGTTCTGTACTTAATCTAAGGTATAAGAATCTTGCTTGAACAAACAAGTGGACTGCCTTTTACAACAGAAATTTGGTGATAATTATTGTCAAGAAAATTTGAAAATATATTCATTAAATTTGACGTTCTGTATGTTGAATGAAGCATCGACATTACATGTTTATATCCTTCAGTAGAGAACTTTCTCTCTCTTTCTCTGACTTCCCACTCTCTCTCTTTCACACACACGCTATTATATATATATATATATATATATATATATATATATACACAAACGGTCACACATACACACACATTACACACACATACACAAACATACACACATACGTACGTATATGTACTGTAATACAATATTTTATTCTGACCATAGTACATATTATTATTATTTATTTGACGACAAATGTAAATCTATGTTCATTTACTCAGTTTATTTATTAAAATATTTTACGTTTCAACTTTATTCATATTGGTCGCAAATTTTCTTATTAAACTTCAAAATAATTTAAATAACATTGAAGTTAATTTTATTTTTTCAGTTGTGATATAATGTATTTTATATTCAAATTACAAATTGAATATAAAAAAAATTAATCACGCCCTTTCAATGAAATGTAAGTTCTGTGACTAAATTTTAGCTACACTTAGAATTCTAATGGATTGGTTTTTTTTTTCAAAATACCTATGAAAATTTCATTCTTTTATATATTAAGCCTCGTCGGTCGTAAGGCGGACTATGCCCGACAGAACACTATCGTCCTGGTAGTCAGTCGGACTATCCCGACACGTGAGAGATGATCGATTTCAGTTTTTTGGAAAGCTTTATTTAGTTTAGTTTCTCTTCTATTGGAGAACAGCTAACAATAATAATATTCTATTAGCAGAAATCTCTATGCTACATATTTAATCACTTTTGTGTACTCTTTTCATTTTGTTATATAATTTTTCAAAATTTTCATTTTAAAATGGCAAAAAAAAGAAGTGAAAAATTTTGAGTGTTCCAGTCACAAAAATTAAAGGGAAAGACGGGAAAAGGTTTATTATTGTAATATTTGCTCACAAAAACCGGGTCTGCGTATCTAACACTGTTTCGAGAGATATCATAATGTTTAAGATTGTAAAATATATTATTATAATTAAATGAAATAAAAAACTTAATTTTCTGTATGAAGAAAACAATTTCATTAAAATAATAAAAAATATATGTTTCACAGGGTAATCTTTGTCTACATTTAAGCGTCGCATCGTCCACTTTAAAATAATTCCAACCAATAGATTACATATGCCTCATGACAATATGACCGAAAAGGGTTAAAAGTTTATCGAAATATAAAACATATTTTTTGATATAAAAGTCAGATGTAGTAATTTTAATGTATATTAATATTCGATATTTATTCCTAATAGAGTAATGTTAAAATCTATTATACAATATATTCATATTGTGTGTAAAATAATTTACATTGTGTATATGTAATTTTAAGTTCTGATTTTAATGTTTTTGTTAACGAAAATGAACGTGCGATATAAAAAATGAAAGATGCTATTATATATTACTAAAAATTCTAATATTACACTAGAATATTAATTTTAGTTAACACTTTGCAATTTATTATAAATTTGAATTTTTCATCACTCAACATCAAACGAAGCTTTCTTTTGTAACCAGTATCAAAACATAAATTCAATTGTAATGGTTATATATATATATATATATATATATATATATATATATATATATAACCCATTTATACATATACACACTATGTATATATATATATATATATATATATATATATATGGAATGTGTGTAAAAGAAAATACTATCTGTAAACATGAAGCTTGTCTGAAAGTGATATGCAGTGCTAGTTTTTAGTATCAGAAACTATTACTACAAAAGAGCACTTATAGTCTATTCAGTGCACGAATGCATTAAACTTTATTTAATTTGTTCAGACATTGAAGATAAAGTATTTTTCTGAAATATTTATTATTTAATTTAGGAATTGTGATATATTTATTGGTGTATTTAGAGTTGAATATTTCTCTTATTTGTTAACTAAACAATAAAATATTAAAAAACAGAATAAAATGTAATTTACAAATAATAAACCTTTCACGGGTACATATTATGTAAGTGTGTGTAGTTATATATGTATATATATATATATATATATATATATAAAAAGGGGTCTCGCCCCCTGCTCGCTCCGCTCACCAACCACCGGACTCCTTGCGCTAAACCACCTGTCAATTATGAACCTTTAAATGTAACCGAATAAAACAATAAACATATTTTTTAAAACTCATTTATGTTTTTTTATAATCATCATCGTAGACAGATTGCAACGTTGCTGTTTTATATATGAAATAAGGATATTTGGGTACCATAAAACCTCAACATCATAAATAAATAAGTCGATCCCATCGAAAATTTTTTGTGGATACTTTTGATTATATATATACTCGTATATATATATATGTATGTATAAACTTGCACTTTTAAATAATAGAAGTTTGCACTCTTGTGTCTTTTAATTATTTTATTAAATTAAAAGAAATATATCCGTCTAAAAATGATTTTAATTAAGTGACACTTTTTTAGTCATATTGTATTTTTTTATAATATAAATAATGATAATAAAAATATACCTTCTGAAATAAATTATTGAATTGCATTTTATATCTATAAAATTATAATTTCTCTACGTATTCATATTTCCAGAACATTACAAATGAAATTTTATTTCAGATTTTTATGTTATTGTTTTATCATGTATAATTTTTGTTTCAAAAATAAATCAATTTATAATAATAATAACGGTATCTGTAAAAGACACTTATAATTTTTGTCTCGTTACATTTTATTGTTCTGTAATTCAGAGAGTGTTTTCATATCTTGAATGTTCGTCATGCCTCATATACGACATACCATTATCAAACTATTTTACAAACAGCATACGAGATACCAACTGGAAATATCAGACATTCATGTTATTGCTTCTTTATTGTGTCTTTTATCTTTTCATAAATATTTTATTTTGTCGAAGAGATATGATAAATAAATAGTTAACTTTGTAAAATCCCTATTAATTTTTGATACTCTTTAGAATATTATATGTGTATTATATATATATAAACATTCAAAGCATTGCATCAATAATTATTCATTATAAAATATATATTATATTCAATTCTTATATTGTAAATGAATGAGCAATTAAAACGCTTAAAACTAACTTAACAATATATATTATATATTAAACATATTATCAGGCTAGAATGTTAGGAATATTTCAAACTCATATGAAACGAAAACCTCTTATTAAACCAAAATACTAAACAAGCCGTATATATACTCTTATGTATTTTCATTTTTTAACAATTAATAAACGACGTATTGTCAATCATCTTGTGTAAATATTTTTGGATTTTTTTTGAAAGTAATATAAAAAATACAGGAGATAATTAATTCATTAATTAATAAATATTAAAAATAAAACATACTATTATAATATTACTTAGGACAAATCATTTTTAATTTCTTATATTCTTAATTATTTCTTTAATTTAAAGGTAATTAAGACATTTTTTAAAATTAAATTTCAATTTCTTATTTTTGAAATTGAATATTTATATATATATATATATATATATATATATATATATATATATACGAGGGTCGTTTGATAAGTATGCCAAAAAAATCAAGTAAAACTTTTTCAACATAGTCTCCATTGAGTGCTATGTACTCAGTCCAGCAGTCTGCAGAAAACGAATTGATGGCAACGATGAAATTTTAATTCGACGAGAATTTCTTCCCACCTAGTCAAATTTTCAAGTTTGAGAAGATAAAGAAGCCACACGGGGCTAAGTCTGGAGAATAGGGTAAATAAGAAATCAGTTCGAAGCCTAATTTGTGCAATTTTTTCCATTGTGACAGTCGATTGTGGGACGGCGCGCTGCCCTGGTGAAAGAGCATTTTTTTGTGCATCAATTTTGACCATTCTTGTTTCAATTCTTCTTTCAAACAGTACAATAATGTTGAATAATTGGCTTCTGTTATTGTTTTTCCCTTCGTTAATTAGTCGATCAAGATGATTCATTGGGAATCTCAAAAACAGTAGCTATCACCTTCTCAGCTAACAAAACGGTCTTCGCCTTCTTCGACACTTTCACCAGTCGTTGTCCACTATTTTGACTGCTGCTTCGAATCAAGGGTGTAGTGGTGGATCCGTGTTTCATCCACAGCGACAAACCGTCGCAAAAAAGCCTGCTCGTCCTTTTATATTTTTGTGGCAACTGCTACAATGTTCGCTTCAAACATCTGTAAAATGTGAACAACGCATTACTTCTGGCTGAAATTTTACCTATGATAGTTTCAAAAGTGACACTTGATAACAATGACGTTACCAAATGAATGGTAATACCACAACATAGAAATTTACCACTTATCAAATGACCCTCGTGAAATTAATGATAATCGTTAATTTATACAATATTTTAGAAATGACAAAGTGCAATACATATCTATATATGAACTAGGAAATATGTTTCTTATTTCTGAAAATAGAAAAAAATCACAATTTTTAAAACTGCTAATCCAAATAATATTAGTAAGAAAGTTAAAATCATAATTACGATTTTAATCCAATGATAAAAATATAATTAATGTATAATAGATAGAACATGTTTTGACATGTGAAAAACTTTTAAAAAATGGCAGCAGTTTAACATTTTTTAGGAAACAATTATTTTTTACAAATATAAATTTCTTTCTTTTTAAAAAATCTGAGTTTATTTACCTTCAGGCAATATTATTATTAAAAATAAATATATATTTCTAATATTAATTTTTAACTAGAAATATATGATTCTTTTTATAATTCAAAAACGGTATGTTTATATATAAGTATTTGTAAATGGTAAAATATTTAATTTGACAACGAGGTAATTTTTGGTATTAAGTTTAAAAATTCTTAAAATATTTTCTATCAAATATAAAACCTACTAACAAATATATACTTCAATTAATTGTTAGTAATAATCTGTTTTATAATGTTTTAAAGATTTGTTGATGACTATTTATATTTGAAATAATAATTAAAGGTTAACATTTTACGAAAGCTAAATAAATAATTTTAATATTAAAAACATGCTTTATTTAAGAATTCAGACATAATTTCTAAAAAATATACATTCTAATTTTTCCTTTTATTTTGTTAATGAATGTTCTATTTATAAAGATTTACACCATTAAAATATATGTATGTATGTGTGTGTGTGTGTATGTATATATATATATATATGTATGTATATATATATATATATATATATATATATATATATATATATATATATATATATATATATGAATATATAATCAATTTTCGTACACATGTGTTTAAAATACTTTGAAGCGCAACTAATAATTTTAATTAATTTCTACTCTTTTTACCGACTGTAAGGTATTCAAAGGATAATTAAATTAGTTTTGTTAATTTTTTTAATGTTTTTACTTATTTGTATATATATATATATATATATATATATATACATTGGTATATATATAGAGAGAAAGAAAGATGGAGGGAGAGAAATGAAGAATAAAAGGGAGAAAGTATTTTAACACAGAATATACTATATGTATTCGAACAATTCAATTATATGTCAAGATTTCTTCAAATAGAAACCTTTTTTGCTTCTACATTGAAACTTATTTTCGAGAAAAGTATTTAATTAATTAAGATATTACACTTGTTTGCTTACATTTTCTGTATATAATGTCACTAAAGAATTTTAATTATCAAGTCTTGTAATATTAATTCAGGTTCATAATGAATTAAAATGATTTATTTTCTAATTATTTTTGATTAAACTTTATTGTTTATTACCAACAAATTTGCATTATTACTTTTTATTCCTAAATTGAAATGTTGATTATCACATATTTAATTCTTTAATGTTTTATTCATTCTTTATGTACATATCAATATATACATACGTACATAATAACATGCATATGTACATGAATATAAAGATGATGCATATTAAGCAAAATTTTAACCTGAATACGAGTACAGCAATATTTATTGGTGTGCAAAATGTCAATGCAATTTGAATTGAAATCAAATAGAATTTACTGGTATGCATTGTTTTGTTGTTTGTTTAAAATTTTGCCTGCTCTATGCTGGTAGTATAGGTACAAATACAGTGTAAATTTAAAATGTTAAACTCATTATTGTGTTAATGTGATAGGAAGGGTTAGGAAATTTAAAGCAGATCATCAATTATAATTATGTATCTATCTATCTACATCTATATATATATATATATATATATATATATATACATACATACATATATAGATAAATAAATGTAGATCATATAGAAAATTAAGTACATAGTAAATAAAAAAATAGCTTAATTTTACTATTATAAAATTGAAAAGTATAATTTAAAATTAATTTTTTCACAATGTTCGAACTGTAAACTTTATTACTTATGTGTAATAAACGATTATCTTATTGGAATATCATTTTATGTACTTAAGTTCCTCAAGCATTGTAAAATTAGATAGATGAAACGTATAATGTTTTAAATATCTTACTGATGTATATTAAAATTAAATTTCTTTCCGTGAATTTATATTAAGTTCGTAGCAAAATTTCTGCAACAGCTCTGTTAGCGGTCAGAATGTATAACAGAAGAATGTATCTGCATTATATAACCATCATATGTAATACAGGTAATTTTCAATAATAATCGAGAAATCTATTGAAGTACATTATTTTTCAAATATATTTTGTATGTGGGTAAAGGTTTCTATTATATATAGAAACAACTATTAATGTAATATTTTTGTACAGATGATATGTATTTATTTACAAAAATATTTCAATATTTAAAGTTTTCAACTAAAGAAAAAATATAAATACGAAGTGTTGTATCTTTTTATCGATGATCTGATTTTCGTTCTCTTATTCGCAGAAAAAAGTACTTTTATATCCACGCAACTCTGCCTTGAAAAAAAGAACAGTTTATGATGGTAGAAATAATATTTTCCCTCTCTTTTACACAATTTACACATTCTCATGTTCTAAGTTTGTAAATTCCCTCTTCATATTGAACATTGACTTTTCGACAGAAGTAGTTGTTCTTAGTCATCGACTTCATTTTCTATCTATAATTGAGTTGAATGTTTCGTTTCTGCTTCGGCTAGTTATAAGTAATAGCCTCGTTTACAGGAAATTCTAAGTTCTTTAACAATTTCACGTCCAAAACACATTTCGTTACGTAACTTACAAAAAATTATATATTGTTCAGTAATTTCTTGTTTACATTTCAAAAAAAATTAATAAAGTTTAAAAGTATAATGTAACTAGTTTTGTTTACAAAAGTGAAATTTAGACACTGAAAAAAAATTCTGTATTAATTATATTGAATATGTTTGATTGTTGATACTTTAGAGATCAATGATCAATTAATATTTTTAATATTTCCGTTTAATAAATATTCAAACGGCGGTTGTTTTTATTTAACAAAAGCATATAAATTTATAATAGATTTAGAATAATTGTAAATGTACTCACTTTCATATACTTGAAGATTGTTTTCAGCTTGTGTGTACGAAATAATATTGAGTTATAATAAGACTTACACGGTTTTAATTAATCTTATAGATTTTTTAACTACACTTGAATAATTATTATAAAACATTTTATGATGAAAAAAATAGAAATAAAATATAATATATTAAATTTCTCAGTATTTATATGTTCAAGGAAAATAGTCGAGTAATATTTGCTCGTAATATGGAAATATATTAAAATAATTAATACTAATTATTAATTTTTATTTTTAAAATAAGTTATATTTATGAATTTCTAATGATAGGTTATATTCAAGTTATAGCAAACAATAACCAGAATAATAAAGAAAAATGTTTTAATTGATAGAAAAAAGAAAAGTGCAGTTATAAAAATTAAATAAAAAAAATTATGTAATATATTTGTTAAGAATACATAAAAATATTTCATTCAATTGAAATATTAAATATTTTACATTCCTTGCATGATAAATGTTTGACAGTAGTACTGGTAGATATTGATTTGAATACGTTTTAGTAATATTAAACTAGATTTTGTTATTGTTTTATACAGAAAAAGAAAACAGCACTGTATATTGTATTTAGTTCTAAAAAATTTCAAATTTATATCAAACATATCACATTTAAAATATTTTATCGATATATGTATATTAAAATTAAATTTTATTTCACAATAAGTTGTGAGTTCATAATAAGTTTGTATCAGCAGGTGTGTTTCTTCACAATGAAGCATCTTATCAAATACACGCAATAATTTTTAATAATAATCGAGAAATTCATTGAAATACATTCCTTTTAAAATATATATTATATGTGGGTGTGTGTTTGTGTGAAAAGCATTTCTGATATTGAGAAATAGCTCTTCGACATTCTTGAAAAACGGTGCGAAATTGCTGGTTGTTATCGTGATCCCTTCAATAGCAACCGCTGATATTTATTTATGAAATTGCCACTGGCTCTGACACCAGATAGAACGTTGGTGCGTACACTATGACGTATGTACCACCCACCATTTTGTCATTATCAAAAATCGTGACACTTGAAATGTTCATGTTACGTATTCATTTATTCTGACAGCTTTGACAATTAGTTTTTCAATCTTGAACAAATCGCGCTGTATATTATTATGCGAAATAGCGAAACATCAAATTCGATTCTTTAAATAGCTTTTATTAAAAACGATTAAATTTGCTTCTACGTCACACAAATCATTTTATATACATTTTTTTTCCCAATTCTGTAAAATGTATAGTCGGTTGTGATTGTGCGTAAATATTAAATGTATATTGGTTGCTTTGTGATGAAGCGAATGAGATGAAATTGGTTATGTGCAAGTGCGATAACCGATATTGAAGAAATAAGAGCTGTAATATGCATACATTGACAATACGAGTATATAATATTTTCTTCATTAACATGTATCTATGAATTTACAATTATATTTTCTTATAAAACAAAAAAATATAAACATTTTATTTTAAAAACACTGATGTTATAAAATAATGAGAATCATTGATATATTTTTATTTCTGTTAAAAAAACAATAATATAATACTTCTTTGAAATAAATTATAATGGATTTTTTTAAATGTGAGCATGACTTTTTAAATTAACTAAAAAGAATATTTGATTTTTCTTAGAAACAAGAACATAAAATTTGATTTTATGTCTTTATTTTTGTATATGTATAAACAAATCTATATATAGAGGATTGTAAAAAAAAAATTCTTATAAAACACAAGAGAATTATACTATTTTCATAGAAATACTTACTAGTAATAATAAAATTGAGCAATTATCACTTATTAAAAACATTTTAATCGAATGATTTTCTAAGAATAAAAATTCATTTGTAAAAGTGGAATGTAGCGGCAGTTTCATAAACTAAAGTTCTCATTTTATTCCATACTCTTCGTATAATAAATATATAAAATGATTTAACAATAAGAAACCACATAATATCATTATTCACTTCATTTTTTTATGGCTGCAGTAATAAATTACTGATAATAAAAGCTAATATAATACGGATAATATTCACGCCTATTTTCTATATAAGGACGTTGCATATGATGTGTTCCGTTTTTGTACAATTTGGGAAAAGGTCTTCTTTCTCATGCGAATTCCTGCTACAAGCTATGCTATATATTGAAGTTTTTAGAATAACTGAAAGAATTGTATCCTCTTTTGTTGATGTAAATTTTTTACCTTTTTGAAGATACTTGGAAAAAAATCTTAGTCTTCAGTTACAATATATTAATAAATTATACAACATAATATCGAATAAAACTAAGTGAACTCTGAGAAAGATTTTCAATAAATAAAACAATTGTAATTAGTATATATGTATGTATATATATGTATGTATGTATGTATATGTATATATATACTCAGGTTTCCACACAAGTCTTAAAAAACATGGTATCCTTTATTTTGTATTTTAGTATTAAATTGAACTAAAATACTAAATTAAAAATAATATGACTTTTCTTAACCCTTGCGCCCCATTTTAATACATCCATGTGAAAGTCTCAATTAAATTATCCTATATATATATATATATATATATGTAAAGAGAGTTAAAGAATAAATATTTTGTAACTTTGTTTCGAATTGTATTTCAAATACATGTTATAATATTTCATGTTATTAAAATTCTGACGCTACTTAAATTCTTTTTTAAAAATGCATTCGCTTCTCATTTCGTAAGCCACACATTTTTTTAATTAAAAAGATTGATTAATAATAATTATTTTTTATTGTTGCTTATGCGCATTTCGATGATAACTCTATCATACTCAAAGCGCCAAAGTAGATAATAATCTGATTTTTCTATATCTTGACACTGAAGAAAATGGTATCAGCACATAATCAACAATAATAAATGATCAATAATTTATTAAATATTTTTATCAGAATTTTTGTCTAGCTAGTAGAATATAAAATTAAATTGTGAAAATTAAAATTTTAAGTTTGAAGAAAATTTTCCATGTTTTTTTTGTAAAAAGATATATTTAAAATATTACAAATTAATTGACTTGAAAAAACGTTATTACTTTATTTTCTGCTTGTTTAATTATATTCGTTACATTATTTTGTAATATCCATATTTAAATAATAATTATATAAATATAGTCTATATAATTGAATAATTAATGATTTAAAAGAAATATAACTAACATAATTGAAAAAAATCAGTATAGGCTTAATAATTTATGCATAATGTATATAAACTCATAAAATATACTTTGAGATTCCATTAATGGTAGCTGAAAAATATTCATATTAATAATGGCTCGTAATTAAAATTTTACATATGCTTCGATGAGTTTTTTTAATTACGATGCAATATTTTTTTATTTAAGTATAACGTAATATTAAATAATATTACTGACAAGTCATTTTAGAACATACATTTTTTACAGAAATGCTTAATAGAGTCAAGTTTTAATTAAAACCAATACAATCGTTTCTCATTCATAGCATTGAAAAAAGTTTAATAAACGCACAGATGAAAAAGTAAATTTGATTTTATTTTCATTTTTATCGCTTTAGGTATTAAACCATTAAATACTTCAAATTGAAATTTTGAAACAGTATTAATACTTTGTATTTTTTAACAAAGTTTCAAACTTAAAATGGAAACGAAATATCTTTTAAATATGATGAACAAATCCAAACTTTTATCCTCTATAAAGAGTTAAGTAACCGTATCTTTTTCATGACACGAAATTATTTATGGAAACGGATAAATTGATTCTTTTGTCCATGAACAAACAATAAAAAAATAAACGAATACCCTTTTTTTCTTTAATAACCTCGATACAACTTCTGTTTCTGCAAAATGGATGACAAATGTTTTATATCAAGCGTATATTTCATTGTTTTCAATACTTAGCAAGCACCAGTGATGTCGCCAACCAGTCTATCTCTCGTATCTGATTTTGTAAAGTTCATACTCGAATACAATGATTCACATGAATTAGTGGATGAAGAAAGTGATAAAATAGCTACTACTATTGCTTTCTTAAATAGATTTGTTCCAAGAATGTAATCACGATTTTTATTATTATTTAGTTTTCTGTACTTGTCATTATTCATTCACTACTTAATAACATCATTGATACTCTAAATAAAAAGTTACTTTAGTTATTTTTACTTACTTTTTATTTCATATTTATCATGTAACTGAATTATGGCTCATTAATATTTGTGTATGTACTAATATTAAAAAAATTAAAAACAAGAACTTTGTAAACTTGTTAATGAAGTAGGTATTCAAAAAGTAGAATTTAAATATATTTTATTTTCTAGGAATTATTGTACACGGCTAATGATTACTAATACAGTATTTTTACTTAAGTGATATATCTATATTTACATAAGTGTAAATAAAGTTTTTAACTAAAGGAACATATATTAATCCATAATGTTATTTTCTCTCTTCGACGGTCTGGTTTTCTTTTTCTTAATTCTTATTTTTTTTTTGATTGTATTAAGCGAAAAGTATTTTTACATTCATACATCCTTATATAGCAAATAAAGAAAGTTTTAATAATAGAGATAGAATTTTTTCTTTCTTTTTAGATAATCAACACTTTCTAATGTTCTAAGTTTGTAAATTCCCTTTTCATATTGAACATTGACTTTTCGACAGAACTACTTGATCTTAGCTATCTAGTTCGTTTTCTATCTATTAATGAGCTAGATGTTCTTCGTCTAGTTAAATGTAATAGCCTCGTTTACAGGAAATTCCAAGTTCTTAGGCAATTTCACGTTCAAAACACCCTTCGTTGCGTAACGTACAAAAAGCACTATATTGTTCAGTAATTACTTGTTTATATTTCGGAAATTTTTAATCAAGTTTGGAACTATAATGTTATTACTTTCACTTACAAAAGCGAAATTCCTGTAATGAAAAAAATATCTTCTAGTACAAGTTTGAAATATATATATATATTTGATTGTTCATGCTTTAAAAATAAATGATTAATTAATTAATTCTGACATTCTCGTTCAATAAATATTTAAATGGTGATTAACTGATTTTATAAGAGAAAATTTAAATTTGTATTAGCTTTAGATTGAGTGTACATCTTATTCGCTGTTATAAAAAAGAAAATATTATTCAGATTGTGTATAAGGAATAACATTTAGACACAATAAAATTAATAAAATATGTTGTTTGATTTTAGATATTTTATTAATTTCTTACTTGAATAATTAGCATGAAACATTTACCACAATCAAAATATATATAATTGATGACGTAACATAAATATTAGTATTTCTGTTGTATGTTTAAGGAACAAATTCGTGTTTTATTTATAATATGGAAAAAAGTTTTAGAGAATAATTAAAGATTTTCGTTTGTATGTTTAAAACTAATTATGTTTATGAAGTTAGTATAATATTGTTTTAGTTCATGATTGGTTTATACATAAAAAATATTACCGTAAAGTCTATTTTTCGTTCAATCTTGCTTTTATAATTTTTGGTTGTTATTTCTCATAAAATTTCAATTAAAACCATATCCGGTATATTGGCTGGAAATTGAAGTTCATTACTGTTATTTGCATCCTTCCACTCTATTAAAATTAGAGTTGTTTTGGCAGGGAGTGTTATCAATCCGAAAACATACTATATTTAGAATTTTGCCGGAGTGAAAATGTCCCATAGTTGAGATTAACGTAATGGCACCTATACGATTTTATAATAAATTTTGAAAATATATGTATAATAACGTTTTATTTTGTATGCGAGGTCAATAGATTTACTTGCTATATATATATATATATATATAAATCTACTATTATATCATTTATGCATCATAGTGATTTGTATTTACATATAAATTGATAATATTTTTTCAGAATAAATATGATTATAACTATACATTGGTAACTAATTAAAACTGATTCTTGTTTTAAATTTTTACTCAAGGGTATTGTTTTCCTTAATGTATTAAAATAATATATGGAAAGTGAATGTTTTTTATTTGAGAAGAATTGTTTTTAAGTACAAATATAATTTTAAACTAATGATAAATAAAAGTTATAAATAATTATGAAAACGAGAAGTTTTGTGTTAAAAATTATATATTTATACAAACAATGAATTTTTGAAGGTAACATAAATTTTGGTTTATACTTCTTGATAATTAGCGTTGTTCAGCATTAATATATTCCTATTAAAAATTAATTTAAAAACAATCAGTGCTCTCAATTATTATACCGTATAATTTTTATATCCCTTTATTACATTTTTATTGTATTAGTTGAGCTAATTTAATTGAAAACCATCAATTTACATAATTCTTTCTCTCTCTCTCTCTCTCTCTCTCTATATATATATATATATATATATATATATATATATATATATATATATGAAGATTAAATCCTACAGAACGTGCATTAGGATTAATTTAATAAGTTGATTAGCTAGATTTGTACTATATACTGACAATAATTACATAAAATTTCGAAATCCAATTTGAATATTTTTTAAATTACAAAATCAATTTGAACAGTTCCCAACTGAATAATAAACGAATATGTTCCTTTTTTGAAATTATTTTTATTTGTTAATATAATCTCCCTTAAGTACAACACACTTCGTCCAGCGATGCTTGTGTCTTTATTCTATGTCTATAGTCCAACTCTTCATGGTCCTCAAAATAGCTCTTTACTTTCACTTTTAGCTAACTATGTGAAGAAAATCAATCAACATGTTTTTGGCTCGTGTATAGATAAGTCAGATGGAGCCAATCAGGTGAATATGCGGTGGAAAGGGTAACAAATCATATTTCAATTCGATTGCGTTTTTGCTCAATTGTTAAAAAACACGGTACCCATCTTTCCAATAGCTTTTTCATTCCTAATATTTCTGACAGGATATGAAATTAACATTTATCTAAGATGCCTACCGTCTTAGCAATTACAGATACCTTTAATCGGCGATATTTAAAACAATATCGTGCACTTTATTGATAATTGAAGATGTTGAACTTTTTGAGTGCCCACTATGGGAATTATCTTTCATTCTTTTACGATCATATTTAAATTTTTCATCCCCTTTTTTACAGTGGTAAAGGTAGGTGCAATATCATTCACCACTTTTTTTATTTGGTTAAAAATTTCCATTGATGTTAAAAGTTTTTTAACAAAAATTTTTATCACCCCACGATGTTCAATTTGATTCATAGTACAAAATATACTGAGAAATTTATTGTAACAGCGGTGTAAAACTGGCCAGGAGGACTACTACTTTGTGGCAGCAGTGCTTCCGTTACTGACTGTCAAGCACAAGTATCTAAGAATCGTGCTTGACAATCGGATGACTATTGTCGTTATGGAATTTAAACAGCTATTTACAACAAACCATTTTACAGATCGTCTAGCTTTTTATCAGTTATCCATATGACAGATGTAGAGATACAACGCAGCAAAAATTTTAAACAGAAAATAATATTTCCATAAAAAAGAATTTATTTAAAAATAAAATAAGAATATGTTTTATTATTTGAATAGCATTTTACAATGAATTTTAGTTGTTAAACTTATAATATGTATATACCTGATGAGTTTCTATTTTAATTATTAAAATATTTTCAATATTTTTCTTTAATGTCATATTTTTTCTGTAATATAATTCGTAAATTAATTAAATTGACATATTCATTAATTCTATAAATTGAATAATTTAGGTACTTAAGAAAGTTTCTATTAAATAAATATATTATTTAGAATATTTTCATCAGTTATTTTTATATATATTTAAATATCTGATTTAAAAATAAAATTTCTAAACAATCATACATGAACCTATAGAATTCAAATTCTAATGTATGCATTAAATCTCTTTAAATAATTGAAGTAATTAAAAATCAGGATCACCTAAATTTAATAAATATAATATTATAGTTTAATATTATAATACACAATTGATATTATTAAATGACATATTATTTAATTGTTTATGGCGTGTTTTAGGGTTTTAATTAATTAATCCAAATAAAATTGCATGCTATATGTCACTTTAAATATAATCATAATAAATATTTAAATTTTAACTTCGTTATTTATATATATATATATATATATATATATATATATATATATATATATATATATGATATATATATATATATATACAGTTCATAAAGTAGAGTTATTAGTAATAGAAACGGTACATTTGTTTTGTATCGTTATAAGCACTTCCACCTGAATGTACAATATCAAACTATAAATAAACGTTATTTTACATCGACTGGTTTCACCCTCAATGTGCAATAAAAATAATATATCATATCAATTTGAAAGGGATGTATACATTTCTTGTAAACATTTTCGAAATGTAAACTGTGTACATTCGAATATATAGACAAGCAATAACATGTAATGATTTGTACATAATGAAACAAATGTTTACTCAAATGTTATTTATGACTTGTTATTTTTGGGTACTTGACTATCTGAAATCGTTGAAGAAAATATAAGTTTAATATAAAACCAATTCTTTTGATAGTAATAATAGTTTGTGTTTAAAGATAAGTTTAATATTATTAAATATATCTAATTGAGATATAAATAGTACAAAGATCCAAACTATATCCAATATTTATTTTGTCATTTATTGGGCAATTTCAAAACTTTTTTAAATCAATCACTGAGTAATACATCTGTACTATCATTGAAAAATCGTACTTGTTGGATTATGTGTATGCATACGTGTTCTTGTTATGTGAGTATACAATGTAAGAGAGGTATATGGTGCTGACCCTTATGGAAATTAAGAAAAGATAAGGGATGGGATCGATGAAAGAGTCTTAACAGGCAGGTCATACGGTTTGTTGTATCATTTGTACATATTTGTTTCAACTGTAAAATGGAGTATCGTCTCTGTGTGACCAGTGAGTGTATCGTTTCTTGTATTTTTTTGCTCACTAAATTATTGTAGTTTTTGGTCACAATAAATCTTCTTTTGATTATTTATTATATATTTTATAATAATTCTTGATTTTTAATTAACACATTATACATCCTCAATATTTTAAACCCGTTCCTTAATATAACAGTACTAGCGTTCTCTGGCGTATGATTTATTGAATTTGATATAATAGATAACATTATTTTTAACGTTAGACATAAATTTTAAATGATTGTCTTCGTTTAAGTTGGAAAATATTTTGTTATGTATTTCAAGGTCATATTATTTTGATAATTATTTATAATACGAAATTAGTCAAACTATAGAACATATAGCTATTTATATTTATACCTATAACCGCTTGATGCATTGTTCTGGTCCTCTTCATTATTTTGAATCAGTTAAGTATTTATTTTCTATAACTGCGTGTGACATATTCCAATAATTTTAGATGACTGATTATTTTAGGTCCGTTCACATTCATAAAAACTTAAAAAAATAATAATTCGTTTTATAAGACTATCTTAAGATGGCACACGTACTGAAACTAGTAGCAGAATATGGAAATTTAAGTCATCCAAAAGATAAAACATCTTGTGTTAAAATTATCTTTAAAATTGTCACACATTACATCGAAGTTTCGTATTAAATCTATTTAACACAAATAATGTTAAAGTTGAATTTATGTATTGTTTAAATCGATAGACTTATTACTTACATTTGTATTGTCATCTACTCAGTTAAAATATTAATTACAATTGGTAATAATAAATGTGCCCAAAATATTAACTCTAAACTAAACAATATTTTCAATCTAATTTTTTGGATTTACTAGAGAAAATGGACAAATTTCCAAAGATTTTTGAAAAATAAAATAACTATAAAGTTGTTAGAAAAATAATTGTGGTTTATGACTTTCAAATTCATGTACATTTTTCTCAGCTATTTGTTTTAATTGATCCAGAATTGTTGGATGATTTGCACCTTACTTTTGTGCAAGTTGTCGAATTGTTGTGCGTAGTCCTGATTCAACTAACGTCTACACTTGGTCGTTATGAACTGAAGAAGGACGTCCGTGACCTTTTTCTTTCTCAAGGCTCTCGTCCCCAGTACAATATTTTTGTAACCACCATTGCACCGTACATTCCTTAACAGTACCCACACCAAAAGCATCGTTTAGCTTTCGAGCAGTTTCTGCTGCTTTACTACCTGTTTTGAACTCATACATAAAAAATTCTCTTATTTGCTTTTTTCCATCTTTAATTCAAGAGCTCAATTCGAAGCAAAATCAGTAATAAAACCAAAGTTGATGTTACCAAAATACGGATCGAAAAATGCACTTTAAAATATTAACATAGACACAGTGGAGTGACACTTTCATTGAAAAAAATGGAGGGTTTGAATTCAAAAAACAAAAACCTCGATTATTTTTCTACTAACCTAATATTTATTTTGGAAACATTTTCTTACAATTCAGCCATATAAGTCTAAGTACTATTTAGTATGGGTCTCTATTCTTCTACTCCATTTCTACAAAATCTCAAATCATTTTATTGAAATGAGTTTAAATCTGTTTAAAGTATTTGAGTTAAATTGAATTCAAAAACGAATTCTTTCGATATGTTCTTTTTTGTTTTTGAGAAGTGAAGAGTTAATGGGAATTATACAGTAATAAAAAAGCAATTTCAATGGAAATCTTGAAGAACTGTTATTGTTACGTTCGGAAAATATACACACACTTTTATTACACATGTGTAAAAATATTTTTTAAATTACATATCTTAGGTAGACCTTTAAGTCGCAACATCATAATTTCGATTGTTTATTAATCTTATTTGTATTTTTTACTTAAAATAATTAAAAAAGTAACATTTTATTTAAAAAACAGTTTAACGAGTAGGAAATCGTTTAAATAGCTATTAAGAAAGTGATATGAAAAATGTACATATTTCATTGAAAATAAATTTTAAATTATTCGTAGTGATAAAAAGTATAATTTTTAAAAAAGATTTTCCAAAATTTTTGAAAGAATTATCTACGATTATTTAAAAAAAATTGAATTCTTTATTATTAATAAATAGCTCATATATGAAACTAATATCATATATAAATAATACTACTCATTGCAATTTTGTTTATCAATTTCGTAATATTATTCAATCAGTGTTATGCAAATGAAAAATTTAAATTGGAACATTTATATTTGTCAGTCCGAAAAAAAGCATGTATTTAAACTGTCTTGTAAGCAAACATATATATTATATAGGTGATTTTATTTAAGCTTCCACATGTATTAAAAAATAACATAATTTTTTTTTAATTTTTGCAATTTTTTTAATACTTTCATGTTGGAGACTAAATCGAATTATCCCTATATATCCCTATATATATATACAACCTTTTAATTTTTAACTCAGTATTTAATAATTTAAATTAAAAATACTAAAAATAAGTTACTAAACGAAAATAAAACAATTTTTTGTATAATTTGTTTTCTAATATTTGTTTCTTTAATTCATTAAAGCGTATGTATTTCATCTATTTACATATAAAATATAAACATACGTATATAGATGAATTTGTTTGTGTATGTAAATAATATATGGGAACAAAAATATAAAAAGATTGTTTTTTTAAAAAAGATAATATCTATATATATATATATATATATATATATATTGTAAATTTATTGAACATTGCATTCTATATGTTGAAGAAATACAGGATTTTGTTTATCTGTTTGGATCAAAAATATTTTGTACGTGTTACAAATTCATAAAATTTAAATTAAACATATTCCATCTATGTCCGAAGAAACTTCTTATTGAAAAACATTCTGTCTACTCTATGAATTTAAAATAGGTAGTATTATATCGAATATAGCAAAACTCATTTTTCAAATTTACGAATAGATGTGTTGAATATTTACAAGTAAGAACATTAGTTTCACCAATGAAATATTTAGTTTGAGATAACTGAATTATAGTTTTAGAATAAAATATTTTACTTTGAAATATATTCAGTTATGAATAATTTATAAAATGTAATTCTTCTTTAAAAGAAGATTTAAATATTGATTACATATATTCGGTTAGTAGGAATATAATTGCGGTATTTGTTTTCTGAATTCTACCCTTCATTTTTTCAATGAAAATATCAGTTCATCGTATCCATGATAATACCATTTTAAAGTGCATTTTTCGGTCGGTATTTTGGTGGCATCGACTTAGGTTTTTTATTAATTTTGCTTTAAATTGGGTCCTTTAATTAAAGATTGAAATCGCAAATAAAATCAATTTTTTGTTTGATTTCAATAACGGTTGGTAAAGCGGGTAGTAACTGCTCGTAAACTAAACGATGATTTTGGTGTGGGTACTGTTACGGAACGTACGGTACATTAGTGGTTCCAAAAATTTCTTACTGTGGACGAGAGCCTTGAAGATGAAGAAGGTCACGGGTATCCTTTTTCAGTTTATTATGATCAAGTTAAGGTGTTTGTTGAATCAAAATCACGCACAACAATTCGATAGATTGCACAAAAGTTAGGCTGTTGTAATCCAATAGTTCTGGAATACTTAAAACCACTTGAATTAAAAAAACATATATTTATTCGAAAGTCGTTACTGAAATTATTTTTCTAATTATTAATTATTTTTCAAATATATATATATATATATATATATATAATTACTTATTTTGATATATACAGATTATGTTATTAATTTAAAATAATACCAATTGATTAATGTTTCGCTAAAAATATAACTGCACAATCTCTTCGCCAAATCCTTGCAATGAAATAAAATTTCGAGATTTGTTAACCGTCCACAAAGTTCACATTGCATCATACAACATTCATGTGGGAACAGCAGACGTTTGCAATATAAATTCTTTCAACTTGACTAGACTGCAGTACTATAATCTCAGTATCAGTTTTGTTTCTGTTGAAGATCTGTTTCTTGATCAGCAGCTCTCGCAAAAAAAGTAATCAGAACATAACACATTATCTCGTTGCATTATTTTATTGGAAAAATCAAGATTTTGTAATCATTTCCAATTATTTTTATTTCATAAGAGTATATTTTTTTTATCATAACTTTATAATGCATGTTTTCAATAAGATGAAGTAGTTATAAAACTTTTTTCTTAGAATTTATAAATTGTTATATTTTGATTGTTTTTGATTATTTTGATTGATTGTTTTAAATATTTTACATAAATAATATTTTGTGCGAGAACTTAAAAGATCTGTATTTACAGACCATACAAGTGTTTTTATACAAGTTGCTTCAATTCAGGGGGTTTTACATGAAAATATTAAAAAAATCGTAAAAATTACTTGAATTTTTTAATGTTTACGATTTTTTAATACTTTCACGTGGAATCCTAAGTTGGATCATTCTATATTTAAATTATTTTAATGACTATAAATTTTATAATATAACATATTGTAGTTAATAAAATTATTTTTTTTATTGTAATATTCGTGTTTATTGCATTATGCATGTTATTTAAAATCGATAACTTAACTATTTTACCACATATTTATTGAAAAAATAATGGTTGAATAATTCAAGTCTATAATCTTCAAAACTACAATTAATTATATCAAAAATTTCATTATATTTTTATAATTGAAGTTATTTTTATATTATTTTGTTTTAAACATTAAATTTAGTAAATAATCTAATTTTAAAATCAGTTAAAATATAGGAAAGGATGCGATATTATAAAATAATAGTACTTATGATTTAGCTTAGGTATTTAGAGCAAAATTTGATAAATGTACATGCAAGTAAAATTTATTAAAATTACTGTTAGTTTGTAAATACTTTATTAATAAAAAGAACATATGTTATTAATTTTTGTCTAGTCTTCTGTTGGTCTTCATCTTTTTGGATCACTTGTCACATGTATTATGTTTAGGAATATTTGAATTAAATTCTATCTATAATCTACCAGTAGATGGTACACGTGCTGGTAAAAGAAAACAGACATTCAAGTGATATTAAAAGATTAAGATATCGAGGATAAGGTATTAATGGAACACAGATGTAAAAACATATACTCATATTTTTTATCTTATTCTATTTATAAATATTGAAAAATAAATTTCATTTGAAAATATTCCAGGATAAGAATACCAAAGAGGACGATTTACTGAAATTATTATAACATATTCATTGTACACATATATGTGTATGTAATATTTAAATATTTATTTATTACTAAAATTAAATATTAAAAAAAAACTTATAATATTTCATTATTGGATTTGTTTAATACAAATTCAAGATTCTAACATATCATCTATTATTAAGAAGGACATTTTCTGTAAATAATAAAAACTGAACTGTTGACTATATTTTAAAATACAGTTTTATTAAAAAGCTTATAAATTTTAATAAAATTTTGTTTATTTAAAGAATGGATTAAGTATTCCTACATTCAGTTAATCTATGTAATTAATGAAATAATTAATTTTATACCAAAAATTATCATTAAGAATCTATTCTACATTTATTCTAGTATTTTTAATAGAAAAACATTAAATAAATTATGTTCTGTATTGAAAACTCCATGATTTTTTTATTTTTTTGGACATTTTTGTTATATATTTTTTACGTAATGCGAAAAATTTATTAATTTTTTTCGAAAAATCATTGAAAACTCTGTAAAGTTAAAACCGAATTTAACTCCAAATAAAACGATCTCACCTCTCTCAAAGCAACAGTTGATCTCTTATTTTATTGATACTTCTGCTATGATATTTTTATATAAAAAAAGTATCTGACTTTATTACTTTAATCGAAATATAATTCTGATTTAGTAGCAAACTATTTTCATTGGATATTTTAATAAAAAAAAAACTTAAAAGAAATTAAATTTATGTTAAATTAACAAGAATTTACAGTCTTCTTATTTTTTTATTTTAATCTTTTAAAGTGGGATGATAAATAAATACGAATAAATAAGTAATATGAATGAATAATATATACAATAAATTAATGAGGCTTAGAAAAATAATGCTTAGATTTCAAATAAAAAAACATATCTTATAGCGTAAATTTGTACTTCACCCAGTATGTTGAATGAAATTTCACATAAAAGACTAACTCATTAAAAATTGATTTGAATCAGTATTTTTTTTAATTTTTTAGTTATACAAATATAAATAAAATAACAATATCGTCTTATAAATAGAAAATATATTTCAATAAAAAATCTAAAATGTTATCACCTATCATATATAACTGTGTAAATAATTTATATATTTATATTTTAATATTATAATGACTGATAATAAAATAAATAGTTCGAATAATTTAAAAAGAGATATTTTAAAAGAGGTATATAATATTTAAATAAAAATTTAAAGTATTTGGTATGATTTAAATAATTTAAATATTAGTCTAGCGATTAAACACGGTATTATGTAAATGAGAGAAATAAAAAATATATCTTGTTGTAAAAACCAAGTTATAATACAAATTACATATTCATGAAAATATATTTTTCACACTAGTGATAAATCGTAAATTAGTTTGAACAGAAGTGTTTTTCTTACAAGGATAAAAAGATCTGCATACTATATCAGTTCTTTCAACAACGTACAAATTACATTTTGTTGCACAATATATTTAAAACAAGTGGTAAGTTTTTATAACCTGAATGTTACATTTAAAACCTAAATTAATGAATTTCATCTATTTACTTGATTTATTGTATACAAACATCCAGCCAATCAGATAAACAGTAACGGTATCAAGTGAATAAAAATAAAAGAATATTTTTCGAAGACAACGAACAGTACTCTCTACAATATCAGCAGACGAGTTAAAAAACTTGACTAGAATAAAACAAGCTTATATAAAGGAACGTACAATGACCGACAGACAAACAAAGTACTCGATTGATGTCTTAGAGACGTAAAATGGATAAGAATAAGATCAAATCCGAGATGGGCGGACGTGGTTCTAAATTTGATGAGACTGAGATATAAAGAAGTTTGCTCAAATGTTACAAGTGGCTGGAAATTTTTACAGGAACCTTGATATAATAATGGATTATGAAATAGTGATAATTTTACATTACATACATACTATATATATATATATATATATATATATATATATATATATATATATATATATATATATTGTGTTATTAAAATGTTTAGAAACAGTTGACTGAATGATAAAATTTATATAACTTTCAATCATGAAAACAAAAATATTTTACAACTCTAAAATGAAATTTAAAAAAATCTCTTGTAATTTATGACAATAATTTTCTCGAACTAATAAAACTTTGCGAATAGAGTTGTAACAAGAGTGATTTTCTTACAATTAGGGTGTAAAAAAGACCTGCATGTCATTATACTCCACTGAACTATATGAAGAAAAATGGGTTTTATTGCTTTATGTATAGTTTGTTTTAACTGTTTAATAAAAAAGAACTTCGATAATATTTAAAAATTATTATTACGGCTACATTTTTTTTATCATTTTGTAAGCTTGCACTTGCTAACTTATTCAATTTATATTCATCGCAATGAACCCTCTTGTGTTCAAAGACTATAACAATAACTGTTAACCACGACGTAAATTACCATGAGGAAACTTTACAATCGCTTTTATTATCCACCAAAAGACTTCTAATGTAAATTACGGTTGATTTACGGCATCGAAGAAGGGACACGAACCCACGAACCACAATGACGAAGTGGTGCACGTGCTAACTTTTTTGACTGTGTGCTTGAACCACTTCAAGAAAAGTTTGGTGTACAAGCGGCAACGTCTCCGACACTTACTCTAATATGAAGTTAAAATTGAAGTCTGACGACCCATTCATCTTGCGTTCAAGTAGTCTTCTTTTATCGGTCGAGTTCACGTGTTGAGTATTAAGTTATTTGAAATTGCGTACGTGTGTATGTGTGTTTGAGTTTGTAATATGTTTGTATATGTGATGGAAACGAAATTCACATAATGCAAAAGTATTATTAGATTTCAAAATAGTATAGATAATGGAAAATGTATTTTTCTTATCTCCGAATATATTTCCATATATTTGTTATTCGATATAAAAATGCAATATATATATATATATATATATATATATATATATATATATATATATATGCATATATATATATATATATATATATATATATATATGTGTGTATATTTATATATATATATACACCCTTTTATTATATAGTTAATCAAAGTATGCAAATTATTTCAAATTACTGTAAACAGAAATTATTACATTATTTAAAAATGGTCAATCATTCTTTCTGCTTTGTATGCTTAATTGTTTTTTTTTTAATTCAGTCATTTTAGTTAAACGTTCCTTTTACTTTTAGTCCCTGCAAACTTGTGCTTAAATTTTCGTGCTGTGAAATTCTAGTTCATTATAATTTGAAATTCTTGAACTATGAACGTGGAATTCCTCTTGTTATTTAATATTCATTTCCGAAGTGTTCTGTATTATTTGAAATAAAATCGTTGAAGCGAGAGTGTCGTATAAATTTCATGTTAAAATATTTCGAATATTTGGGAAGAAGTGGTATGATTGAAAGTGATACGAGGAATAATATGTCTTTATATGAAAGAGTATATAGAGTCTAAAAATAATTTTCTAAGAAATTTCAATTATTAGTAGTATTTAATAAGTTAAAATTGATAAAAAGTAGAAGGTATTTCATTAAATGATAGCTAGATAAAAAGGATGATTATAAAAAAAATGTAGATAAAAGGAAAAATGTAATAATTAAAATTCAATCTCTAGAAAAGGTAAATAATCTGTCAAATTAAAAACACCAACATGATATATATATATATATATATATATATATATATATTAGAAATGAATTCTAATATTTTCCAATATTAATTTGGAAATTTTATAAACTATTATAAGTATTTTATGTATTGATAACTTTGAGTACATGCATATAAAATTTATTATGTATATAATTTTTTTCTCGAAAAGAAAAAATAAAGTTCGAATAATTTAAGAAAAGACATAATTTATAAATACATTTTTAAGTATTACGTATTATTAAACTAATTTTAATACAAGTATATCCATTAGGAAATTCATTGCAAATAAATGAAAATATTATAGAACAAAATTTAGTAAAGAAACATCAAAACATGAATATTTTTTTCAAACGTTGATAAAAAATACATTGAAATGCTAAGAATTTCTACAGTCATTTAGAGAATTAATACTTGTTAGCTGGTTTGCAAATTATTAGAGATTGACGGAATTATATTCATTCAATACAGTAAATTTGGAAAAAGAAGATATTAAGATGCATTTGTATTAAAGCTTATAAAATATTTATAATACAAGATAAATAATATATATATATATATATATATGTGTGTGTGTGTGTGTGTGTTTATGGATTTATTATTTTCAATGCAAAACTTCGTTCTTTTATATTTTGGACATATTCGGTTAATATTTTATTATATATTAAAAATTTAAATTATTTATCCTTATTAAAAATAAAAAGTTACATATGTGAATGTATTTAAATAATACAGAAAATGTTATTTATATATATATATATATATATATATAAATAACATTTTCTGTATTATAATTTTGTATTATATTATCTTATGTATATTTTACATACTAAGAAATATTTTGTAAACCAATATTATTTTATATTAGATAATAGATCTTTACATAATTTACCTGTAAAATAGAATTATATTTTTTAAATCATGAGTCTCTTTATAAATTTAATTAATTTCTTAGTACTGAACAAATACACTTTTTATGTGTCTTTGTGTATAGTAGACTTTAATTTCCTGTTAGACATTAGTAAAACAGACAATGTAGATTTCTTTGAAATCAGTGCTGCTTTTTTTCTTAATATTGTCTTTATATAAAGTAAATAATACATACTTTATAAAATTCATTAACATTACGTTAAGTGTAAATGTTATTTCGTATTAATTTAATGGTTCTTGTGAAGTATATAAATAGTTCAATTTTTAGTTTTCTAAATAATTGGAATTTATTAATTGATTGAAAGCAGTTTTTGGTATTCAGTTTCAAAAATTTTCTGAAATAATGTTTATATATATATATATATATATATATATATGTGTGTGTGTGTTGTGTATGTGTGCATACATGTGTATGTGTAATGTACACATATGTACAATTATACTACACAATTCTGTGAAAATTTACATTTCTGTCACAAGTGCAAAAATATTACTTCATATTAAAACTGACATTGTTTAACATTACACAACAATTTTTAATGTTTTGACCTAATTTAAACAATATTTTTAAAATCTATTTTTTATTTAATGAATAGTTATATAAAACTTATTGCAAATAATGCACGATGTATATGATATATTTGTTATGTCAATATTTACATTGAATATTTTTTTGCTTCTCTTTTAAGAAACATATACAATGGAGTCATGCCTGGTTCTAAAGATTTAACTCCAAATAACATATTTGAAAACAGCTTCATACCTGTGAAGTTGAATTTGAAGTTATGTTTTTTGTTCTTGAGGTCACTATTTGATTTTTTCTTCCACGTAAATCAGTATCCACTCAAAAATGTCTACATATAAAAATGGTAGTGGAAGAAATAATTCAAATGATCTCACGAAGAACCCTAACTTTAAAAAAAATTTTTTTTTAAATCATACCAGAAATTTTTTGATTTTTTCAGTAATTAAGAATTTCCTGCTGATAAAACATTTTATTAATTCTATAATTTTTTACTCTACTTACGTATTCTTGGTTATTTTCAGTAAATATCCTAATAACTTATTCTCGTCTTGAATTTTTTTCTGAACTTTTTATTAAATTTGTTAGCTTCTAGCTATTTAGTATTTACATCAGGTATCTTATATTTTTGGAAAAATCTAAGCTTTTCCAAAACAGTTTTCATACGGTAGCTAAGTTTAATTTTTCAAATAAATTTCTTTTTCACTCCCAGGTACAGAAAAAATTAAAAGTTTTGACTGTATCTTGGCGCTTTGAAAAGATACCAATGGCCTCAAAATGCACATAAGCAACAATCATAAATGGTCTATAATAATTTATTGAACATCTTTGTACCAAAAAACATTTTTAATAAACTGTGTAGCGAATAATAATTCATTTATGAAATAAAATGTAGTCGTATTTTATTCCTAACTCTTTATTATTACATATACAACTCCTGCATGTCTCTATATTTATTTCATGCATCTTAAATCTCTTTTAATCACTTTCTATCTTATTTATCACATTTATATCTCTAGTCTTCTTTGAACATCAAAAATTGGTTAGTTCATAACATCTGGGTTTTCATACATATTTTCTATATTTCGTTATCATGTAAATAAAAAAGAATATACTTGTTTAAATATTATTAAGTTGGTAGGATAATAATTGCGTTTTTTGTTTTATGAATTCTAATTTTAATTTTTTACAATGAAAGTGTCATTTCATCGTGTTCATATTAATATCATTTTAAAGTACATTTTTTGGTCTATATTTTGCTAACATCGACTTTGGTTTTATTATTAATTTTACTTCAAATTAGGCTATTTAATTAAAGATGGAAAAGAAGAAAATAGGAGCAGTTTTTTGTATAATTTCAATAACGGTTGGTAAAGCAGCAGAAACTACTTTTAAACTAAACGATGCTTTTGGTGTGGGTACTGCTAAGGAGCGTACGGTGTAATGGTAGTCCCAAAACTTTTTTGCTGGGAACGAGAGCTTTGAAGATGAGGGTCATGGACGTCCTTCTTCAGTTCATAACAACAAACTAAAGGCGTTAGTTGCATCAGAACCACGCGCAACAATTAGAGAGCTTGCACAAAAGTTAGGCGTTAGTCATCCAACAATTCTGAACCACTTAAAACTGCTAGGAAAACCAAAAAATCTTGACAAATGAATGCATAAAACAATTATTTTTCTATCAATCTAATATAATTAAAACTCTATAATTAAAATATTTAGGGCGCTATATATTTATACAAACTTCGAATAATCTATGGATGTGAATCTCGCTCCTTATTCTTCTCATAATTCCAACGATCGAGTTTTCCGGAGAGAACACTCTAAAATCATATACACATATAGATGTATGTATGTATGTATGTATGTATGTATATATATATATGTATATATACATACATACGATAATTCGTTTCAGTATAGAAATGATAAAATGTTCTTCTAATAGTTATAAGTTAACTTGGTTTTTCTTTTTAATTAAAATATTTAAATTCTACAAAAACAAATGAAAGTAAATTATTTTATCACAATTTTTAAATTCAGCCTTCATAGTATGGATTCAATGTTTAACTTTTAAATTTCTAACAATTTCATCAATAATTGATAACTATATGGTAGAGGAATCTGATGTTTCTATTAAAATACAGCGATCAATCGAACAACAGTTAGAAATGTATAGTTAAAGTTATTTAAAGGTTTCAATGCGCCAATTCATTTATTTCGACAAAGTATACATTAAACTGTACTAGGAATAGTTATTTATCCAAATATCTCTACTATTTGAATAACACAACCGATCGATTTTCTCTATGCCCTATTCTGTTCAATTCAACTATATCGTCAGTATAAACATGACTGTAAATCTAGTCTATAACGTTCTAATAGTAATATATGATCAACAAATACATTGCAGAGGTTACGTTGCACAAAACCAAACAAGAAGATATATAGATTACAAATAAATTGATCATTATGCGTCAGACGATATCATCGTTGTAATGCTGATAAACTACTAAATAAAGCTGATTAAAGCTTTGTTTTCAGCGTGATTCACTTTGAAAAGCATACGTAATTGTAAATATATATATGTATACACTGATGATGAAATCTGAAGTATAGTAAGTATAGCCAAATACACTAGGTATTGTGTATAAAAAGATAGGAATCAAAAATGATAATTTAATTAAGGTATGGATACAAAAAACATATTTTATATACATTTTAATTTACGGTATTTTATTAAAAGAAATCAAACCTTGTTCATTTGTTTTTTTATAAAAAACTTAATATTTTAAACAGTTGTAAATAAAATTATAATTACTTTGCTGGAAAGTAATATTAAATCTTATAAAAACAGCAAGATTTTAAAAAGTATCTATAATTGTAACATTATTTTAAAAATATTTTATTACCTGAGATAAATGACATAAGTGTGAAATATAATTAAAAAAATATTTTAACCTACTTTATTGAAATTATAAAATGTAAATGAAATGTGTTTTGAGAAAAGTTTACTAGAAATAATGAAATTTTAAGGTTCAATTTTATGGATCACATAATTTCATAACTTTACATGGTTGTGTATTTTTTCAACGTTTATATTAGTAAAAAGATACATTTAAAAAAAAATAATTGGTATAATAGACAATAATATTTCTTTTGAAGAGATTATCAAAAAAAGAATAACAAAAATGTGTAGAATAAATTAAAACTTCAACTGCAGTTTACATCGTTATAACATCTTTGCAATTTGAAAGCATTAATGTTTTTAGATTTTAGCAAATTCTGTCTAAGAATTTACATTAAATAAGAATTTACTCTTCCTCTCTTATGAATATGAAATAAAAACAAACGATTAACAATAGTCTCATTTATTATTTCATTTCTAATTCAATTTTAAAATTAAATTCTAGTATAAATAAGGAAATAACTTCAAATAAAGAAAGATATGAATTTCTTATATTATAATATTTATGAAACAAAAGATTATTCCAAAAAATATAAATTTGTTTTTGGATTTATAATCAAAATAATTAATCAATATGTCGAATGTAGTTTAAAAATAACAGATATAATTACGATAACAGATAGTTGAATTAATGATTTGAAAACAAATTCGAGTTTTTTCATTTGAATTAACTAATTTCTAATTTCAACTTTTTTATTAATGAATTTAAAACACAATATTTGTCTTATTTAAAAAAGTATAGATAAAAATCAAAACAATTTTGATGAAATTATTCACTGTGTGTATTCGATGTTTATTTATTCATTTATATCTGAAAGTTCCACGCTGAAATGTAATGGAAAAGTATTCCAGTTCTGTAAGTCAAACGATCTCCTAATTTATCGAATCAGTGCCCTATTTAGATTGATGGCTTTATACTACGATAAATATTACAAAACGGTCGTTTTAATATCAGTAACATGACGTTCACTTGTGATTGAATAATACCTACTGGTCGATTTGTATCAGAGATACACGCTGAATATATGTATATGAAAGTATTGGAAAAATTAAATTGCTTTACCTGAAATAAAGGAAATACTTGAGGTGTGGTGTTGTTTTATGATTATCGTTTCTATGAAATTTTAAATACAAATTTACACAAACGTTTATTTATATGTATATATATATTAAATATAAAATATTTTTTTTATCTTGAATATTAATGAAGTATGTAAGCAATATGTTTGTATTGCTGTAAAATTCTAAAAACATCCTAAACACATGCGTTACTTTGTGTATAATTTACTTTAATATTAACTCTTTTACATAATTTAATTAATTAAGAATATAATTAAAATTATATGTTGATAAAAAGTGTATATATTTTTCTTTTTTAATCAAAAGCTGCATTTAAAATTCGAGAATAATTCATTGTGCTGTTTAGGAAAAATTGGAATTTTATTTTTTTAAGTATTTTTACATTTTTTGTTATGAAAAAATATCATATTGTCAAATTTAATTCTAAAAATATTGAATTTTTTTTTACAATAAATGTTTTCTTATATCGTTAAATCACAATACTTTTCAGAGTACTAAGTCAAAGAAAAATATTTTTTCCTGTACCTTAGCACTTTGAGGATGACAGAATATATGTGAAAATGTGTATAAAAAAGAATCAAAAATTATCAATAATCTTTTATTGAATATATTTGTCATTTGTTCATTTAAGTAGAAAAAGTAAATTAGAACAGTTACAGATAGGCTAGTTCAAAGTCAAACAGTAATTGAGTATAATGTAAACATTTTCATCTCCCATTTCCATGGCCAGTGGTTTTTATTTTAATCCAAAAAAATAGTACTTGTTACTAGAAAAGTTTACGTATTAAAAAAGACAACAATTAATTTTAAAATCGGGATACTTTTACGTTTAAAGTAGTTGTGAAAATAAGTAATAGTACTAATAATCTACCTAAAAAGTAACAATAATTTTTAAATTAACTTTTAAGTTCCGGATATTATTCATAATAGTTAATTATATTCAAAGCTAATTCTTTTACTATTTAAAACAAGAATATCTCTATATATATATAAATATATATATATATATATAAATTATATTCTCAATATGTATTCAGTTTTAGAATTTTTTTTTAATTTGAAACAAGATACACTTAAAATATGAATAATAGATACTAAAATACTAAGATCATAAATATGTCATTTTTGTATCAAGTGTATATATAAATGCTCTACAACATCTAAATTATGAATATTGGAAGAGAAATATCCTATAAATATGTTTCGATATTAAGTATAGAAAACAAACATATATAATATTTATTTTAAAATAAATTTATTTTATAAGGCCTTTAGTCAGGTGGGTTTTAAAGATTGTCTTCAAAACCCACCTAAAGAGGGCACACGTGCAGTAGAACGGTAGTGAAAGGCAAATATTCAACTGATCAAAGAAAAAGGCCCACAAGGACAATAATAATTTGATTCATTAAAATTACAATTGTTAATTTTTATATCTGTGATTGCATTGGTCCCTTCATTTGAGTTGTTTCATTGTAGGTAAACTCTGTTACGATCGATTCGGCTCTTAAACAATATTTTGATAGTTTTTAGATATTAAATTATTTTCAAACATGTATTCTGTTTTCACCCTACAAATCGCAATAATTTTTGAGATTAAAAATGTTTAATAAATCATCATTAATCATTTTTGATTGCTCCGTTTGCGCATTTCGATAGCGATATCAGTATCTTTAGACTACCAAAAACAGAAAAATCAGTTGAGGTACAGATTTTCCATACACTCGTGCTTTAATGATGGTATCGCCATTCAAATGCGCCTAAGCAGTAATCATAAATAATCATTAGTGATTGATTAAACAGTTTTAATCAAAAAAAATGATTTTTTTTGTGGGATAAAAAAGAAGTAATTTATGAAAGATATTGTATCTTCCATGCCAGAACTATATTATGATATTAAATGATAATATTCTTCGTATATCAGATACATGTGAAACATTTAAAACAAAATATATTAAATAAACTGGACGCAATTTAGAAATATATTTAAGACACCTTATGTATATATATATATATATATATATAATACATATATATATATATATATTATACATATATGTATATATATATATATATTATACATATATGTATACATATATATATATATATATATATATAATACATATATGTATATATATATTATACATATATGTATATATATATTATACATATATGTATATATATATATATATATATATGTATATATGTATGTATGTATATATATATATATAAATGCATAAATGTGTGTATTGTGTGAGAATATGCATTAAGATTCATTATTCACTCACGGCCGTTATACACATTACAAAATTTACTTACATCACAGTCACTTTAACTTGATATATACATGACATACCAAAATACTAAACCGCAGACAGAACATACAAACACTACATGTCTTGACTAAATTTGCATAGTCTTAAACCCATATGTGTTATTTAGTGAAAGACGAATTTAATTTGACAACGAACGTTAATACCTTTTACACTAAAAAACATACTCAATCTCTTGTGTTTCAACGATGCAAAACGTGTGTGTTAATTACGTAGATATGTTTACTTAATAGCTAATGAAACTACATCATTGCAAAATAATTAAGTCTTGAATGAAAACTACCATTAACACAGTAATCAAGATAGTTTTCACTTATATGTGTTGTTTACAAATTTATACTTACTCAGTAATTAAATAGATATATTTATTCATTTTTGGTTATATTCATACATACACACACACACACACACATGTATATATATATATATATATATGTTATCCAAAATGGAACGAATAGTAGTAACATATATATTTTTATAATAATAGAAAAATACAAGGGACGAAAGAAACAAATATTTGATATTCATGAGACTATCAAATACTATGCGAATTACGAATTGCGATTCTTTTTACTTGATATTCGTTCCGCGAAATGAAGAGGCAAAGTTAACCCTAATACAAATATTATACTCATTTGTTCAATAATTTTATAAAGGTTTTTCAGTAGAAACATAATTTTTTAAGAAATTATATTTTACAGATGTCAAATTGGCAGCTATACTTTTTTACATTAGTTAAGTTTTGGCATTGAAATTTTTAGTTGTGGCTTCGTATACAACAAAACAACACATTGAAAAAATACAATGGTATTATAAGAATGGTCGGTCTATAAAAATTGCATTTCGTGAATTGCACGATATTTATTTTCGACATACTCGTCCATCTGAATCAACAATTCTCGATTAGTGAGTAAATTAGTGTACTGGATCGATTAAAGATAAAGAAACACAAACACAGGTTTATTCGTTCGGCAGAGTCATTTGTCCTTACTTTTTTAGAATCAGGCTGGATTACTGTGAATGGAGAAAGATACCGAAACATGATAACTATTTTTTTATGGACAGAATTGGTTGATATGGATCTGGAGGACATGTGGTTCTATCAGAACGATATAACGAGCCACATAGCTGGTGAAACAATTGATTTATTGATGACGAAATTTCCTGGTCGTTATTTCCAGAAATAAAGACATTAATTGGCCACCAAGATCCTGCAATTTAACACTGTGGAACCACTTTCTTTGGAGTCACGATAAAATACAGGTGTACACCAATAATCATAAAAAATTTCTGACCCAAAACATGAAATCCGAAGAATAATTAGTGAGATAGAACCCCAGTTTTGTAGGGATGTGATTGACAAGTTCAACAACAAGAATGGTTACTTGCAAAAAATCACACGGCGGTCACTTAAAGGATTTTACATTTCGTTTAAGAGTGACATACTTCCAACTATTATTTACAATAAAAAAACTTGAAATTTTAGTGCAAATTCTGTATTTTATTTCAAATTACAAAGTGCATTCTCATTGAAAAACACTGCATATAAATAAAACGAAAAAATTGCCTCCAACGAAAAATAATATTAAAAAGATAATTGAACTCTATATGTGCTTAAATTTACTTTAAAGAATAATTTAATACTATATTTTTTTTCATATCTAAATATGCAAAAATTAGGATAAAGGTTAATATTGCTGATAAAAGAAAAATTATAAACACGTGTTCTTATACTAAAAAAGTATAAGATATCTAAATGTTATCTTGTTCTTTTCTTTTCGTGATTTTGAAGAAAAAAAACGTTTTCTCTTCAGAATCAATACTTCAAATAAAATTTTCAAATGAAAAATTATTTTTTTAAACATGTACAACAAAAACGTTCAACTCTAATATAAATTATGTATAATGTAGAGATATTGATAAAAATCGTTATGAGTTACTCTTAGTTTTTTAAATGATACCCAGTTTTTACATGAAACATTATAATTTGAAACCATAATATAAAAAAGAGATTAACAATTTAGTTCTGATCAAGATTGTGTAAATTGATATATAAATGGATATGCAAATATTTATAAATAAAGTTCTGTAATAGTTTCATTATAATAATTAATTTAATAACTGTAATTCTTTCACATAACAATAGTAACTAATGTTTTAATTATTTGATAAAACTAATGAATAGCTCGAGCTTCTATCATTTATCACTGAATCAATTAAAAAGTCGATGTATATAATTTACTAGGAGATAAAACAAAACATTCAACATAATAAACGCGTAAAATTAAACTGTTACATTTGTGAATATAAGTAGAACAAAATACTGAGTGTTATTAAAAGTCATAATAATGAATAAACACGATGTAAATATGAATAATGCGGTGAATTAAAAGAAAAATATATACAAGCGCAATAAAATAAAAACGGACGACGGCGTCGAGTGGTAAAGTGCTCGAGTACATCACTTTAATTATCTCATAAAGAACCTAGCGAGTTCAGCAAGACAAATGAAATTAGTTGGCGAACACAAAAAAAAGCGACCGGCCATAGCTGGTTGAAGTTCGCGTCATGTCGCTGTGCACGCTGACACGTTGTAGCCCTGCAGACAAGCTCATCAACTATATGTTTGTCATGTGCGTTAGTTTTTCATTTGCTGTCGTTAAGTTTACAGTTAAAGCACTCGTAGAGAATACAACAGTAAATTTTATCAGGACTTCCAATTTCTAGTGAAATTTT
Organism: Acanthacorydalis orientalis; assembly: GCA_034766995.1. Lineage (NCBI taxonomy): Eukaryota > Metazoa > Arthropoda > Insecta > Megaloptera > Corydalidae > Acanthacorydalis > Acanthacorydalis orientalis. The sequence continues at coordinate 45,833,223 of CM068313.1, read as the reverse complement.
CAAGCAAACTACAGAAATCATTAACATGGTTCCTACAATAAAAGATTTGTGTTTAACTATATATTGCGTGTTATATGGTTATTTTCTCTTTATTATTAAGTCTAACGTTTAATATTATTGAATGTATTAACAAATAATATTCGGTTTTCTTTCTTCAATTAATTTAAGTAGGCTCATTAACAAATTATAGAAAGAATTATGTCAGTACAAATGTATACATCATTCTTTTATCCGTCTTTTATTTTATATCGCGGCATATAATACAATTATATTTAGAAAAACATTGACTTATATTTTAATAAATCTTATTAAGAAAATTATGTTTTATAAGACTTATCTAATATGTCATCTATAAAAGCTACATCAATGATCTTTAATATTATATTTCTTGATTTAATATCTATTGATTTTTATTGCACGGTTTTATTATTTTTTATCCAATTTATTGTGTGAGAAAAATAACATTTATCATGATATACTTCCAATTATCATCAATTTGTAGAATATTAAATAGCTTTAATTAAAAAATGTAATAACATTTTGAAAATATAGAATACAAAATATACATATAGAAATGTACATTTTATAATTGAATTAAACCGACTGAAATTGTAATGTATTTAAAAGGAAAATATATTGTCCAGGTTTAATTAAAAGCGATATGTAAAAATAGATTTTACATTTGAAATGAAGTTAACATAAACCTATTTAAAAAACATTGTATATTATATTAACATATACAGAATAATAATTTAAATGGAAAACTAATAATAAATAACAATTTTAAATGATATGTATATATATATATATATATATATATATATATATATATATATATATATATATATATATATAGTTCTTTATCTTGTATTTAAAAGCTCATTTGTATTTTTTTATGATTTTGTATTTCTTATAGCTAGAAATGACAAATAAATGATAATAACTATTTGAATCATTTAAAAATAATTCATTTAAATATAATATCTTTGAACAGTATATAAAAACAAAGAAAAACCGACCAATTTTATGCGTATTCGACAAATTTAATTAAATAATCGAGTTGCATATTTTTGAAACCAATTAATTAAACAGAAATAAATTGATAGAGTAATATATATATATATATATATATATATATATATATATATATCAGATATCACAAAACATCATTGTTCATTGTAGAATATTTGTATTTAACTCGTACTTTGACTAGGTATATATATATATATATATATATAAAATAATTAAATAATATTTCATTCCATATAAACAATACTTCAAATTTGAGAATTTCTACATTCATCAAATTTGTAATTACAGAGCATTGAATTATATTGAAATCAATGAATGTTGACGTACAGTTGTTGGCATTCACATATAATTCATTCTAAATTAAAAAAAAAATGATATGTATATGTAAACGAGTGTGTATACGAGTATATATAACAGTAATTTATTTCCTTCTGGACAAACAATGTTAACTTTTTGGTTAAAAATATAAACATACAAATCTAAAAGAAGTAAAGTCGCCTATACTGTACACGCAGATCGTTAAGTATGCCTTATGTTTGTTTATCCAATTTTAAATATACTATTTTCTAGATTGCTTTTGAAAAGACAAGTTGGTATTTTTTCTAATTTATTTTTTATCAAAGACAAATATTTTGGTTAGTGTTTCTGTTGTTAAGAAAAGCAATTATTTCTTAACTTACAGGTATTTGTATAGATTAATGCTCATTATAGTATTTATTCTTTATTATCTATGCATGCATTATACATAAATATATATATATATATATACACTTCCAAGATGTCTGACGGTAACAAAATCGTTCAAATAAATATAATATACTAAAATAATTTTAACTGTATATTATATTCAGAACATAATGTATACATATGTGTGTGTATGTATGTATGTATGAATGTATGTATGTATGTATGTATGTGTATATATATATATATAAATGCATATAATATATACATGCATATATATATATTGTGTATAAATATATATATATATATATATATATATATATATATATATATATATATATATGTATATATGTATGTGTGTGTGTATACAGAGAGAAAGGACAAAGAGACGTAATTAATATTAATATTTCCAATTAAATAAAACGGTACAATAAATTCAAATTAATGAAATGATAGTAAATATAACAATATTAAATTTTTTTGTGAAATGATTTAAATGGAATAAAACAATGATCTTACTAAATGATTATTACATAGTGTTTAGTAAATTATCAAACAAATGTAAAAAATTTTATATTTAAAATTATTTGTTAACTTGAAAAAAACATTAATTCTCAGCATTTATATAATTGCAGTCCTGTTATTTATATAGTTTTCTTCCTTTATTATCTCTCTCTCTGTCTAAATATAAAATAGGAATCTTAAATTCAGGACCAGAATTATGAAATATATTGTATATTTTATTCGCTTTAATTGACTTATAGTACATATATCTTTGTTTTGATTGACTTATGGAACATATTCCATATTAAATTGAAGAAAGAAATTATTTAAATGTCAATTATAGAAGTATATTAATTTCAATATTATACTGTTTAAGTTTTTACAATAGTTGTAAGAAATTTTGATCTCTAATAATTGAAGCAATAGATACATGCTTGTTTTAAATAAATCAATTTGAAACGACGAGGACAAAAAGAAATTAAAAAAAAATATTTTTTTATTTAAATTAAATGCAATAGTTAAAATATATAAGTATCAATTCTGAACAATTAACTTAAATAACAAATACACATGTTATCAGGAAAACTTGAATATACTCTGTTGTCACATAAAACATATTGTGCACCATGGCCACTTATGATGACAAATAAAAAGCTCAGTGGTTTTTAAATAAATGATTTTCTAATGTATTTGCAATTTGTTTCGTTCCTGCCTACCTGGACTTCAAGATATATTTTTTGTACTTGTGATTCCTATTTTTTTATTTTTCTTACTCCATTACCGGTTTCGTCTTTCGACATCTTCAGATGTATACTTGAAGTATCTATCTAAAGATGTCGATACACAAAACCAGTAGTGGAGAAACAAAATAAAGAATTAAGACCTCATGGGCAAAAAACATAACTTTTTAATGTATATTTGACTTTTTTTCCTTGTTTTGTAATTTTGAATATATCCCGTAAATTTGACCGTTTGATAAATTATATATATATATATATATATATATATATATACACGTACGAGTATATGCATATATGTGTGTGCAATACAAAAATAATTTATCTTTTTAATTTTTTTATTGAATATTCACATTATTTTCAATTGTATCCAAAAATGTTGAAAGAGAGAAAAATATCTTAAAATTACTTTTTTTCAGTAAGTCTATTCAATAAATTCTCCTGTACAAATAACGACTTTCTCGATTTTCTATGTGTATTATTAATTCTTTCAATCAATCTCCACAACCTTTTGACCATACTTTGATTTCTATACTATTGATCTTTTTCTGACGTATGATTTTTTTTAATATGATTTATGTCGTACATCCGCTATATTTCGAGTTATGTAACAAAAAACGGAAGCAGGATGATTCAAGAGTATATATGTCTCCGTTTTCCGCCATATAAATTCAATTTACGCCTTTTTCACTCCCGAATTTCACGTTTGTTTGAATAAATTATTCGTTTTGTAATTACATTAGTATCACTAAATGATTTATTATAAAATTATTTGATAAATATAGCATCAAATATTTATATAGCATCAAATCAGCACATTATTATTAAAGGTAAAAAAATTATTTCAAACAACAACAAAATATACAGAAATATATATCTTCGAATCCTTTTTTAAAAAAAAAAATTATAGCAAATTACAGTTTTAATTTTTTATCATTTTTATCGTACTCTTTTATTTAATTAATTTAAATGTATTAAACGTTCTCTGTTAGCATTTCATTAAAAATGTAACTTAAAATTAAAAGAAATATTCATACAAATAATACCAATTATATCATTTGAATAATGTTATTTATACAAAATAAATGCAACCATACAATATCACAATTAACACTTTCGTAGAAAGTAAAGTTTTCATCCAGAATTATTTATTATTTTGTTTTTGTTTACAAAAATCCTGCTACGTAAATGCGTTGCAAAATAACACTGTATATATAATAGTGAACAAAAAAGCTCGTACTCTACATTGATCGCAAATAAAACATTCGACGAAAGCGTAGAAAATGCGTGTGTATAATATGGAAGAAAGGCATTAGGAAGTATTCAAGACGTAAAACTGTCTCGACTCCTGAAAATGACTCGTATCATATACATATAACGCTGTCATGATTAATATCGAGATTTCATAGTCGCACGTTTTAAAAACATTCTTACTTTGATATACATTTGAAAATGGATTATGGATATTTGTTATGATTCTAATTTGAATATTTTAAAAAAATAATATTTAATCAAAGTGGTAATATATTATTCGTTACCTTCATTTTATTTAAATAAATGATATTTTAACATTGTATTATTTAATGTAAAATTCGAAGTTATATCTAGTTATATTTTGGTTACTTTAATATTAATATTTTAAAATAAAATTCTTAAATCGAACACTTTTAATAAAATGAGAATAGTGTTTTTATTATAAAATATATATTAGTCAAAACCAAAATATTTTATTCTTTAACCAACTATTTATTTATTTTCAAACAAATGTGTTCAAAAACATTTGTACATAGATTTAGTCTATTATTTGATGCATTTCAAGATAAAAAAATCAATGCACTGTTAAGATTAAATTTCTATTTAAAAATTCTACAATCCTGGTAAGACTCAACCTTATATGAACCGTATAAGGAACATATAAATTCACTTTATACAAACTATATATATAGTTTGTATAAATTGAGGATCAGTATCATCCATATATGGTTGTTAAATCTATAAAATGTGACCTTCTTTACCATATGAGGATCATATAAACACTTTAAATGCCTTATAAGATTAGTATAAGGTATATATAAGTGCCTATATAAGTATTCTGATCCTTATGTAGATTCTATTAGAAATATCTAAAACCTTATATGGAAGATATAAGGTTTACTAGGGAAGAAAATGCAAAGAAAAATGTGAAAAATGTTTAATTTATCAGATTTTATTAAATGGTAATGTGTTTTAAATAACATAAGAAAATTTTGCCGGCATTGAGTAAAATTATTAAATTTAAAAATTAAATATAATATTTTTCACAGGAACAAATTGTAGAAGTATATTAATGTTGAAAGGAAAAGGTCACTATCTTGTGTTGCTTTATAGTTCTAGCTATTAAATCAGAGTATCTTAAATAATCTTGAAAAAATTATAATTAGTTTAGAGAATAAGCCACAAGAATAGTATTAGGTTTTAAAATCAAACAAAATAAGTAGTGAAAGATGACAAAATACTCCTATAACCACTACTGTCTTGAAAAATTAGATTTTGAAATTAATAGAGGTTAGATTGTATATTAAACTGTTAAGAGTTGACTTTACAGAACTGGTTTGAAATAAAAAGTTCCATCTATTTATTTTCTGTTGATTGCAGTTTGCCACAGATTCATAATAGTTTTTTTTTTAAATATATATATTGGAAATTACATGGTTGAAAATGAGTCATGTTCTATAACAAATAGGCATTTACTGTCAATATTAATAGCCATTGAAGAAGAGTATTTTAAAGTTCATAAGGGATAATTTTCTTTAGTGTGTCGTGATAAAAATTTTGGCAAATATAAGGACGTTATGGAATTTATAAGAGGTAAAATGGTCATCCGTTGATAAAATGAATTTATATTATACATAAAAAAATCATAACAATTAACTAAGAAATGATTATTTTTATTTTTGATCAAATTGACCCTAGAATTTTTATTAATTAATTATATACCAAACATTATGCTGTGAGTCAAGAAGGATCAAATTAGAATATTAAATACGAGGACATCTTAAAAAGTACGGAAACTGATAATGAAAGACTGTATTTACCTTTTTGAAATTACTTTTACTTTTAATATAATCACTAAAATTCGACACTCTTTGTTCAGCAATGTTCCAGTGCCTTTATTTCCTATTCTAGAAGTCAGAACCCTCAAAGTTCTCAAATTAGCAATTTACTGTCTCTTTCTTCTCACTACTTGGAGAAAATCTCTTGCCACTAACGAATTTCTTAAAGTTTGGAAATGTACGGAAGTCAGACGGAATTAAATCAGGCAAACACGGTACACGGGATTATAAAATATACTTCAACTTTACTTAAATTGAAATTTACATTCGATTGTGTTCCTGCTTAATTAGCAATAAACACGTCATCTATTTTGTTAATAGCTTTTTCATGACTAATTCTTCGATTAGGTTGTGAAATTAATGTTTATCTTAGATGCCCACAGCCATAATAATTTCAGACATCTTTAATCAGTGTTCCTTTAAAACAATATTGTGCACTTTATTAATGGTTTTGGTGTAGTTGGATTTTTAGGTGTCCATTACGGAGGTAATTTTACAAGCTTTTATGAACACATTTAAATTCTGTAGCCGATTTTTTACGTATGTTATAGCTGCAGTTCTAAATGATGGTGTTGAATGTATCAAGTTTTAAATAATGGTGTAGTATCATCCACCAAATTTTATATCTTGTTAAAATGGTCCATTACTATTAACCACTTTTTAACAAAAACACTTCACGATGTTCAATTTTATCCATTTTAAAAAATATACCGAGAATGTTCAAACAGCTGTTTATAACAAACTTTTTTTTAAACCGACTTTATATATCACAGTTATTCATAAGACAGGTGTAGAAACATAATGCAGCAGAACTTTTAGACATAGTACTGATATCTATAGGTAAGGTTACCGACGTTTCAAATTGCCCTCATAGTATGTAATAAAAAAAGGTGTTCTATAATATATATTAAGAGATAGTTCACTCTATTTAAGCACTAACGCAACAAAATACAAGGTTCCTAAACAGTGACTACAAGATAAATATGCTAAATGTGTACAATAAATTAAAAGATTATCATTGTAAAAAAGATTAAATACAATAAAAAATTATTTAACTCCTAAAAAATATATACTCACATTAATATATAATCAACGTCAAATTTAATAAAATAATCACAATTACAGATGTAATTAGACAACAGGAAGATAAATTTAGTATGCTAATAAAAATATTGTCATAAAACGGTAGTATTGTAATATTTATTTGGCATAATATATGTAAAAATATTCTGTATTATTAAGGATAAATAAGATACCTATGATTACATTTTTAAAAATGTATATACTTATGTTTTCATACATATATATACGAGTATATATATATATATATATATATATATATAAACATATGCATACTACCTGAATGTGTTTTATATTATTTTTCCTTTTTTATGTCAGCCTAGAATATTGTGAACTCGTAAATATATCAGTGAATCGTTACAAAATAATTGCTTACGAATGAGCATAATCAATGAGAATATATTTTTTATACGTATCAGTGATGAGCGCGCGCAATCATTTGTTTTCGTAATCAAGATAAACAACACCGCACTGCTTGACTCGAAGCAATGTATCCCAAGTGAGGTATCTACCGCACCTGGAACACGCTATTCTGTATAGAGAATTCGATCTCGTAGTCGTTCAATGTATTATAAATCTTAATTTTAAAATGTATTTATTGTACAGTGATGAAAAAAATCGTTAGCTTACTTTTTTCACCAGTCACGTTCGTGTAATCCGATAATAAGATTTCGTCATTTGAACAGGATTATCATTACACGTGCTTCAAATGAAAGGCTTCATCAAAAAAATATTTTTGCTGAGTTAAGTAGAATATCATATCGAATAAGTGTATTAGTGTCTTCAATTTTTTATGTAATTTAGAAGAATGAAGGCAATGTAGTTTTGATGATACTTTGAAATTTTAAAATTAATTATGAAATTAGATAAGTTAAAAAATATTAAATATTCTATAGTGAATAAAAAATAAATACAATTAATTATTTATCTAAATAATATGTTTAGAAGTAACCAATATCAATTATTATATTCATCTGTTTGAAAAATATATCTAATTATTCCGAAAAATATTTTAAAATGTATCTGTATTCCCAATCGTTATTTTAAATTTCAAAATAATATGCAAACATTGTAAATTTGAGACACAATTATTTCATTTTGCACTATGTACATATATTTTTATTTAAATATTTCATTTATATATTAGAATACATAAATACCTAATTAATATGCTACTTTTTCAATATTACTTGTTTATTATAAATTTGTATTAGTTCATGTTTATATATATATATATTGTATTTTTTAAATTTTGTATTGTATTTTTTTATTTATTGTATTTTTTTAAATACCTCATTTTTAAATATTTATGAATTTTGAATTCATTTGATTTACAAAGTAGATTTTTGTTTTTTTTTTTTTTAAAAAAAAAAAGTTAAATATTAATATTCTATTTAATTAATGAAATATGTTTGATAGCATACACAAGACAAATAAAAAAGAATTAATAAGTCAATTAACTTTGGCAGCTCCATAATTCTAGGGGACGACAATGACGCTGCAAATCGCACATTAACTTTCGCAAAGAGGACTGGACTTTTAGGATGATTTAGTGTTTTCAATCCTTATATTTTAACATGTTTTGTCGTCATACGTGTGTTATTTTAACGTGTTATTCACAAAAAACTCTATGAATCCTAATATCAGATCACAGTATTTTAAATGATTTATTAACCTCAAGAGTTTCATCTCTTTATTATATTCATGCATATTGTCCAATCATGATTAGGTATTTTATCAGTCCAGTTCCTTTATATGTGTTTTTTTTTATCTCTCACTAAGAAAAATAATGTTTTAATGTAATACTTTTAAGCGATTGGCACTCAAACTTAAGTGTTCAAATTAAGGGATAATTCGAACGTAAGTACCCAAACGGGGTGTGTTTTTTAATTATATTTGTGTTCGAGCGCTAATGACCTTAGCTGTCGAAGCGCCCTAACCAACCAACCATCAATTAACATTATTGAAAGTTTACTGCAAGTACCTAGTCCTTACACAAATTCTTTAAATTGGGAACGTTATAGAAATAAACGATATTTTTTCTTTTTGACCACAAATAAAAATTCTTCTGTCCTGGTGCTCTGACAATGATAAAATTGTCTTATATATACCCTTAATAATTAATAAAAAATGATCAATTATTATTTATAAATATTTTAATTTAAAAAATATTTGTGGTTTGTTGCGTGGAAAAAAGAATCCATTTATGAAATTAAAAAAATAGAAATTAATAATTGTAGAAAAAATTGACCAATTTGAATTTAAGTACTAAGGTTAAAAAAACTAATATTTCATTTTCATAGGTTGAGTAAAATAAATTAACCTTTCATTCAAAATAATTTAAATAATTCAGATTAATTTTTTTTTTGAAACTAACAAACTTATTTTTAGAACGTTCCTTTGATTTGGTAGTCATTTTTTTAAAAAAACAATTAATTTTGTTTTCATGACTTGTAAAAAAGTTTGATTTTTGTGAAGATATTTGTCAAGTTTTGAAAAATTCTATATTTGTCCTCATTATCAAACTTTTCATATTTAAGCTATTCTTTACATTTTATAGTAATTTAAGAACAAATTTTAAACATTGAATTAGTTGTATTAAAATACTTAAATTATTGATCGAACTATGTAAGTTTGGGTCAAAACGACAAATTGTGCGTTGACGTAATGACATCTATATATGTCAACGTGGCGTAAATCAGCATATATATATATATATATATATATATATATATATATATATATATATATATATATATATCAATAATTTCTGTTTTATGTCGCGTATATATATAAATTCGTGATTAATTCCTTTGAATTCAATTTTAAATTTTTTCATCTTTAATAATATGAATTTTATAATATTATTCTTTTACGTTTATCAACATTAAAATATTATTGTTTCCTCATATATTAGAAAAAAACATTAATTTCAAAGCAGTTAATGTCACATGCATACTATTATAAAAAAATCTTAATTTAGTTTTCAATTAACTACTGTACAATCGAACAAAATAAATGATTTAACATCAAAGAGATTCATATAAATTCATCTAGGAAAATTTCTGGACTTTTATATCTGCATGCGTATACTTTATCATTTTTATTTTTAAACAAAAAATTAATTAAAATATATTTTACTGTTATATTTTTACTGTTTTAATCATATTTGCGTTTCAGGATTAAAATTATGATATTCATTTCAGTTACTTATTTTCAAAAAAATAATATTAAATATCATTTACGAAAATAAAACACTATAATTTATAATTTTTCAAACATTGATATTTTTAAAAAATAGTGCTTTTAATTAGTTATTTTATAAATATGTGGCCAGATTTATTTATTTATTTACAGTTTATAAAAGCATTTTTTTTCAAACAACTTTATTATTTTTTATATATTTTATTCTTCATAAAAAATATCAAATATATTAAAGTAATACTTGAGTAAATATTACATAAAATACTATTATCTTCAGTTTCATGATTTTTTTTAATTTTTTATCTCTTAATACTTGTTTTAGTAGTAAATTATTTATACATTCTTTGCTACATTGAAACAGTATTTGTAATTAATTATGAATTTTTGATTAGAAACAAATTCATTAAATTTCATTAAATTAATAATTATTTTTAAAAAACTATATATTCCTGATTTTTTAAAAATGTGTGTATACTTAACTTTATTTTAATGTAACTAAAAACTTCCTAATAAGTAAATTTAACAAATAAAAATATTTTTAACATTCATAAATATTGATTAATTTTTTGTAACTTAATATATTTATGAATAAAAGAATATAAATATTATCACTAAGAAGGAATATATGTATTTATTTTAGAATGGATTTTATGTATAATAATGTAAAATATTAAATATAATTTCCATAGATTATTCGTAGACGATTTTTTTAATTTCGCCTTTAAATTTACTTTTTTAATTTTCAATTTGGAATAAAAATTTGAAAAATATTATAATTAGTCTTACCGTTTATTTATATATATATATATATATATATATATATATATATATAACTATTTCTGTATTCAAATTTTATTAGAAAACAATATGTTAACAATAAATGTTTTTTTTTTAAAAAAAAGGGTTTAATTTTTTTGTAACAAAATTAAACACAGAAAAATTTTATCAAGATGTGAAATTAGTTTCAAAGACTATTTAAAAATATCTATTTTATCAGTGGGTGAGAACATAAGTATTTTCTATTACTTTTGTTTGGGAGAAAAAATTGTAAGTTGTCCTAGTTTTGAATTTTATTAAAAATTGTTTTAACATGTCTTAGATTTCGATTTGATACTGGCGATTGTACAAAACCAAATTTTGCATCATTTCTTCCGAACAAATATTGAAATATATATTACAGCGATTCTCGAAAAAAGTGCGTTCTTTATCTCCCTGACATTTCATCGTTTCGGTTCGAGAATTGATGTTGGAAGCCATAAATAAATCAATCGTATGTAAAAATAAAAATGTTACCGTAGCATATCAATTGTTGAATGACACCACGATGACGTCGACCAAGACGCGAACATCAATTTCAATAGGCGTATTAGACCTTTGGTATGAAAATCCATTGCTGTCAAAATAATTCGTTGAAGGATAGACAGACGTTGTTAATGCACGACGGAACGCGCTGCAAGAAACAGTTAGGTGAACGTGATAACGCGTAGCATAAATCACGTAGCGGCGGTCGGGGCTCGAAGCGGTGTGCTCTAGATAGCGGCTCGGCGTAATGATTTGTTACGTACATGTGTGATATTTTATTTTTGCCACGTCGGCTGGCCGCAATGCCGCGAGACCAGATGGGTCGCGAAGGATTTTTATCCTATTTTAATGTTGTAATAATACTCAGGATTTGTTTTTGTCGCGACGATTTATGAATTTTTTAGCGCCAGGATTATGACGTGTCGTTGCAGGCTTTACTTATGCTTGAAAAATGTTCGTTCTATACTCTTTATGTTCATTTTTACTAACGGTGGACCATTCTCGTGTAATTTGATACCATAAACAATTTTTCATTTATCAGACACACGTTTGCACACACACGTATGCAAATTACACATGTCCATATATATATATATATATATATATATATTTAAATGTATTTGATATCATTAAAATTTCGCTTCAAAACTATAATATATTTTCAATTCAATAAATATGTATAAAAAATCATTCTTTTCCTATACTGAAATTAAATTTACTTGCTGCATTTGCGATTCTGGAAAACCATTTTACTTAAATTAAAATTTTAAAAATTATAAATCAAATACAATATTTATCAAAAAAAATATCTTATATTTACAGTCTCGTCTCTTAATTCTATTATAAACTTTTGATTTAATTTACAAATTTATGATTATTATACAATAAAAGTAAATACCAAGCGTTGTTCGGACTCTTAATAGCACTATACGTAAACTAGAAATTGAAAATATTATCAACTTTATTAACAATTAAACAACTTTATACACACACTACCGCTCGTAAGTACTCAGGCACTCCGATAAATTGAGAATCATTTCAAATTAGTTATGTAACTTACTAATGTTCTTAATTATTAACTGTTAAGTATTTTCTATTATTTAAATAATAAATTAATTACTAGGAACATAGAAAATTGAATAAGGTAAAAGTTTTCATAAAAAGGCGGTTCCGAGCCATTTCAGCATTTAAGTAAAGAATAAATGTTATCTAGGTTTTTCCAGGTAACTAATGTGTTAATATAGATTTTGGTGGTAGTAGAAGTATTGCTTGGTTTTGCTATGTAGTTTTTAATCATTAAAACTTGTCAAGATCAAGTTATAACATCGATTTAAGTGCAATGTTTAAAATAATTAAAGATTGGAATTTTGCTTTTATTTTTTTATTAAAATGGCTAAATTCAAATAACATTCAATCGAAACTCGATGTATGATAATATTCCAACATAAGTTGGGACAAAGTTACCGTCAAATAGCAAAAAATTTAAAATTATCTTTTAAGACAGTAGACAGCATAGATAAAAAATATAAAGACTGTAAGAGCATTGTAAACAAAAAATGAACCGGGCGCTCAAGAACAACGATAATGTCAGAAGATCGCAGATTAGTGACAATCAGCAAACACAGTCGACGCTTAACAACACCAGAAATAACGGTACAAGTTAACGACAGTCATCAAAATCCTCTGTGCTTCAATTGTTAAGCGAAGATTAAATGAGGTTGACTTGCATGGAAGGATAACTGTAAAAAAAACCCTTACGCCGACAAATAAATATCAAAAAAGGCTTTATTAGGCAAAACAACACGAAAACTGGACCACCACAGATTGGAAAACTGTTCTATGGGGTGACGAATCAAATTTGAAGTTTTTGGTTCAAGAAACATATCTTTATCCGCAGATCAGCTGGATAGCAGATGTGTCAAACCAATGTGTAATTCTATCCATTAAACATGGTGGAGGATCTATGATGGCGTGGGGCTGTTTTGCGGGCACTGTTTTAAGGAATCTTGTTAAAATCGAAGGAAAACTGGACAATAAGCACTACAAGGATCTATTGAAGAAACTTGCTTTTCCTACTTAAGCAACAATTGTTAAGAAAATATTAGTTTTTTTAACGGGATAACACCCCCAAACACACGTCCAAATTGTGTATAAGCTTCCTGAAGTAAATGGAAATAAAGAAAAATTTTAAAATGATGGTTTAGCCTCCTAAGTCATCTAATGTCAATCCTATAGAGCTCTTGTGGAATGAGCTTGACCGAAATGTCCGAAGAAGTGTCCAAAATTATTTATACCCGAGATGTAGGACTATTGGTTTATAGAAAGAGAAGTACCTGAATGTATATGAGTGGTAGTGTGTGTGTGTATGTTTATATATATATATATATATATATATATATATATATATATATGTATATATATATATATACATATATATACGTATGTATATAATACACACATGAGTGAATTATGTCTGTTATATTTTATATATAATTTATTTGAATAATAATTCCACATTTTATAATTAGTCTTTCTTAACGTCAATTGAATACGTCTGTTAGAAATTTATTCAAACAGTCTTATACCACACTTGTTAATATTTATATATTTTGAAATTTTCCATCAACTATATATGTATATATATATATATATATATATATATATATATATATATATATGTATACATATATATGTTTGTATGTATGTATGTATTCTTTCTTAAATTGTAAATCAGGAATAATGTAATAAAAAAAATATAATACATGATTTAATTCATATTTAGAAAATTATTAAAACATTTTTCACGTAACATATTTTACTTAAAGTAATCTATTCAAAAGGAACATTTGTACTTTAAAACTAAAGTTAATTTTTAAAATAATGTTTAAAATATAGGATTATATTCGTTTCAAATTTAACTTATTTTCTAGCTCGTTTCCATATAAAATGATTTTGATTATTAAATTCAATAGATACGTTAAATTTGAAAACTTTATCAAAAAATTTATCTAATGAAAATTGTTTTATTTGGAAACGTTTTTTTTTCAATAACTGCTGATATGCATCAATAAATACATTGATACATTTAGGAAATAAATTGCCAAAGATGAAAATAAAACTGATTTTTCTACAGAAACATTTTTTTATCATTCTTGTGATTGGTTTTATAATTACATTTCAAAAATTCTGTATAAATCAATATTAATGTTTTTCAGTTCAAAGTATGAATTTTACAATTTTAATTTGATATGTATTTTGTATGTCATTTTACATGTTTATTAATCATTTGTTTTACCTTTTGACATAATTTACATGTACTTTAACTTTTTGACGTTTATCCTTTACATTAATTTATATAAATATATGCTTATTATACATACATACATATATATATATATATAAATATATATATATATATATATATAAATATGTATATATATATATATATATATTATTCATAACAATATACTTATTCACAAATTTATAATTTATAATCCTCGTAAAATATTAGGTGTAAAATTAATTCAATGTCTTTATGTTCAATCAATCATAACTCTGTTTTGAATTAAAATATTTTCTCATCGTTTAAGGATTAGAAATGCCGAACTTAATATTTAAAACTACTGTGTATCTGGGCCAAGCAATTAGCATAACCTCACAAAATAGTACTGAACACGATAGCATTTGAAAAGCAGCATATTAAGCATTGTATACTTTTCGAATTCCAGTTGAAAAAAAAATACTGCCGAAGCCATAGTAAAATTTTTGTTAAGCATTGGGGGAAGATATTGTGATGCATAAAACATGCAAAAAATGCTAGAACAGTCAAGTAGTCCGAAAATGCATTACGACTTCATCAACTCAAAGCCGCCATCTTTTTTCGACAAGGGATTCGTCAGTTCTCCTACAGATGGAGCAAAATTACACAAAATAATGAGGGATATTTTAAGGATTGAAATGTATTCCATTTTTCCTTAAACAAACATTCAATGTTTATAAAAAGGCACTGATTAATTTTTACACCTAATAAATGTTTGACCAAAACAATTGAAATTATACTTGTTTCATATGATTAAATTTCATTTTAGTATTGGTATGAATATACAATATATTCAATTATCTAAATAATTTATAAAAATAAACAAATGAAAATAAACGAACTTTAACATAAACGAATTAAATGTATCACCTAAGTAATATTTTAAATTTGATAAGATTTAAAACATTGTTATGTTAAATTCATTCAAATTCAATATTTTTTGGATTGCTGAATTAATAACAAGAGTACTTTTGTACCTAATTCTATTTTCTCAATCTTTACTTGATATTACAATAAAAAACGTGTAACTCCTTTATACATTAATCAAAAATAATTAAACTTTTTCTTAAATTTTATTACATTTACTATTTTTTTACAGTTTCAAATCACATACTCATGTCAACATTTGTTATAATTAAATCAAATACGATTTAATTGATTTCTCTGATTTGAAGAGAATATTTTAGACTGCTGTAAATGTTGTGCTGTCTGGAATGTGAGTATTTATACATATTATAATGTTTCTTTTTAATGAACTTGATTCAATATACTTTTCTTGAATTTAGTTTCACTTTAAAATCTTTAAAAAAATTAGTATTATTTATATATCCACAAGCATATAATAAATAATGGATTATAATGTAATGATGGCTCGTGTATTATATATATATATATATATATATATATATATATATGTGTGTGTGTAGATATATATATATATATATATATATATATATATAGTTTTTTTAACATTCATATAAATTAATTATTTTTTGAGTTACTTCGAAAAAACTATATTCTTTCATTAAAAATATTAACATATTAAAAATATATTTTATTATATGAAATAGTTTATTTTATTAATTAGTTACTGTGTTTAAAACTGAAAAACATGTAATGAAAAAAAATCTTTCAATCCGTTATTTAAGTGTAGAAGAATAAAGATATATATATTGTATGTATGTATATATATATATATATATAAATACAAAAATATGTTCATGCATTTATCTGAACTAATTGAGTGGTACTAACATTTACATGGTCTTACCTCTGGCATTGATCGATTAGTTACACAAATTACTCTATGCCGTCGGACATATTCAAAATATCTGTCATTTATAATCATGAAATCATACCAAATTGTGTTTATATTTGGAAATAAAAAAGCTAATATGTCAACGTGTATTATTAATTAACTGCTTATTAATTACATATATTTATATATTAATCGGATTTTTCTTTGATTGCTATTAATAACGATTTTCAAAAAAAAACAGTCATTGTTTATTTTATGTCCTCATATGACATATATATATATATATATATATATATATATATATATATATATATGTCAATATTTTTTTTATTATTTAACCCCTTTTTTCTGTAATTATTTATAAAGATTTATAGTTAACAGTTACCAAAATGAAATTTTGTGTAATTATATAAACATTGTCTGTGTTATTTAAAAATTATTCGAATTTAAAATAATTTTACAATATTTTTGTAATTATCTATATACATATTTGTATATGTTTTTTCATAACCTTAGTTCTTTTTAAATTTTATTTTTTGTTAGAATATGGCATATTAAATTCTCAAACATAGGATTTTGTTTTTAAAATAGTATTCATCATAGCTATTAACAGGAGATATTGTTGACATTGTAGTTAAATTCACTGTCACAAATGAATGTTTCGCTATCCACACAATTCTTATTTTTTCTTATCAAAAATCATCAATAATTGCTTTTTCGTTATAGGTATACTTTTAATTTAATTTATTTGAATCAAGTTTATTTTATATTGTCCAATATAATTAATTACTATCAATTTTTGAGAATAAATGTAACTTTTGTGATATTACATTTTTGTTAATGAAAATGTTATCTATGAGTAAATAGTGGACCTTAATCACAAAAGACAGAACATTTCTTTATATTATAGCAACAATAATATTATACAAAAGAACAATATAGTATAAACGTCCATAAAAAGTTATACATAAACTGTAATTGAATGTCTGCTATAAACATATATATATATATATATATATATATATATATATATATATATATATATATATATATTCTTAGTAAGTCAAACATTTTATATACTTTTTTCTACTAAGAAAATATTACTAACTGAGAATTCATGGTAATAAAAAAATCATCAGTTTGGTTTTAATTAAATTACAGATAGAAAACTTTTTGTGATTTCTAGATATACTATTTAGTAATGTATGAAATATGAAAGACCCCTGCTGTTTGAAACTTAAATTATGCTACTTTAATCTTTAGTCTATTTATGAACGACGAATAATTGGAAACATTCAACTACTATTAATTTATGGCAAAAATAAATTACAAGACAAATACTTATAATTGTAAATTAATTATTTTTTTTATTCAAACTGCCTTTCTATATCAGAAATGTTCACTATATTTTTATTTAATTTTTAAACTAAACACAATTGTTGTGACAATAATTGTCCTTTAATTTGCGATAGTGATCGCCTAGATATAATGGTTAAATTTTAAAATACATTTTGATATCAACATTATCTACCTTTTTTTTATATATGGAAAATCCATTACCAACTGATGCTTTTTTTATAATCTCTTCTACTGTAAATGATCTAACATTTTTTCCATGTTGATTGCAAATTCTAATCTAATAATATTTCGTCATTACTATCCTCTTCGGCATATTTATATTTATTAACTTGTAGCAAACGAATATGCATACACAAAAAAAATAAATCAAATCTAATCGTGAATTATTTTAACTTAATAAAAGCTTTATTTAATTGAATTATTATTTACTTATAAATCATAACAATAAAATTTAAGATTGAAATTCGTATCCAACAATAGTAGCTTTATTAAATAATACTTGTTTATCTACTATATTTTCAACCTATTTATGTGTGATTATTTTTCTTGATCATTAGTCCTAATGAATGAATGAATAAATATTGTTTTTGCTTTTTTGAAAAAAAATCTTTCAAGCACATGATTTTTAAGAAGTCATTAAAGTAAACTATTATCATAAACTTTTATTTCTTTTTCCATTAGAAATTGTTTTTACTCTGCACATACATAGATACATACACAAACATATAAAAAACACACACACATTTATATATATATATATATATATATATATATATATATATATATAATTTACATATGCAGAATGATTAAACAGTCAGTCTATTTTCAATTTTTTATATCCTTACTTATGTATATTAAATAACTATCAATATAAAAGAAATTAACTACCAATTTATTGGATAAAGTTAATGCCTTATTAATACTACAATGAAACACGAGATTTTTTCAATTCACCACATTTATGTCTTAAAGATGAGTGCTAATACCTCTTGGGATAAATTTGTCAATATTTACCTTAAGTTACTCTCAAATTTATGAACATTCCTCATATATCTTGTAAACTTTCTCCTTTTCTAGCTTTTACTTAAAGAAGTTCCATTCAATTCCTGCTCTGGGGAAGATATTTATCTCATTATTTATCTGTCTGATAATTTTTCACGTATCCATAGCCAGACAATGCTAGACGTAATCATCGGGTGCTCCATTCTGTTTTAAATAAAGCTCATATCACTCCAATCTAAAATTGCACACCAGATTCTATAATTTTAAATTACAAATGATTTCTATATATTCATTGTTTTTAAAGACATGAATGATCCCAATAATGACTGCACT
The DNA here is from genome assembly GCA_034766995.1 of Acanthacorydalis orientalis. Lineage (NCBI taxonomy): Eukaryota > Metazoa > Arthropoda > Insecta > Megaloptera > Corydalidae > Acanthacorydalis > Acanthacorydalis orientalis. Next base: position 45,813,816 of record CM068313.1, on the reverse strand, counting down.
GATTATTATTTCACAACACTTTGTGATATTTGATTTTTCAAAAATTTTCTTTGCATCATATCTAACTGAATAATATTAATTTTGTCGTTAGACACAGGCACAAATTTATAAAAAAGATCCATTCCTGTATTAAATAGTCTGAAGCAATTCTAGACATTTATGTAGTCATCCTAACACGCTCTTAAAATATTTGATTCTTTCCTCGCAATCTTTATGGAAAATTGTCAAATGTAATACTCGTATGGTTTTCATAAATGAAACATCGTCTCATTTATGAAAGCCTTTTCATATGAAATATTGAACCTAATTTTTAAATGTGGCTTTCAGTGATTTTAATGGACTGCGTGTTATTATTCATTTTACAAAATTCAGTCTTTCATTTATTTAAGTGGATAATTGTTTAGATGTTTTTCTGTCTACCAGCTTTCAGAGAAAATATTTTACTACTTTTAATCCATTTTAGTGTATCGCATTTATTATTCCTCCGCCTCTAATAAACTACATATTAATCTTTATATTTGAAGGTACTATTTGTTACTATTTAATTCTTCTGCTTACTTATTGACCAATTCAAATTCAATTTTTGCTTTATTTCAAATTCTAAAATAAAAAATACCCAAATACCAATTATTTATCAATATTCAGATAGTTGTTTCTTGAAAATTCAATGCGTTCAAATGAATATATAATAAACATTTAAATATAATAAAAAGTACTTTTGCAATCGTTATATATATATATATATATATATATATATTAAGGTATCAAATACTAAACTTAAACATAAAATAAAAAATTTAATTAATAAATAAGTTTAAATAATTTTCACTGTCACTATTATTTTGTGGCAATATAGTGTTGTTTCAAAGTTATTAGTTTCAAAACAAGTATTCTTTTAAAATATGTTCTGTTTATTAAAATAATGCGAAATGAGTTTTTTTTTTAAAATGAATTAACTCTAATAATATGTTAATAAAATGTTTATAAATTTATAACAAAATTTTATATTTGTTATATTGTTGGGGGATGTTATATTGTTGGGTTATTATTTTTTCCAAATTTCAGCCCTATGAAATTGTAAAATAATACTCATCCATAAAACTAATTTATAATATTCTATGAATGTTTGTTATAAAAGTCAATATTGATTTCACATTTGTTTTAATAATTCTTTTCGATTAACGTTGAAAAAATCTTAATAAAAATATAAATCAATGTTAATGAATATCCAATTGTCAAAATATAATACCCCAAACTTGAAGCTCATATAATTAATAAAACATAATCATAAAAGCAGAATATTATTTCCTCGTGTTTATATTATGCAACAATTTCATGGGCAATAAAGTAACTAATCTTCTACAACTATGGACTATGTTCTATTATCTTTTTACGTTTATGGTATTTAATAATCTGTCCATGACACGTTGACGACAACTAGTAGGAAACCAGTACATTGATGAAAGTTTCTGTGAACAAAAGGCCAGTGCAACCGCGATGCAAGCGACAACTTTGGTTGTGGTCTACTATCTCATCCGCCATGGAGTTTAATAACATGGAAATAATAAATTGTTACTTGCAAAGACCGAACGCTTAGTTAAGTGGTAATATCAGTGAGTAAGATATCTCTTGAACTTTTTATATTTAAATTTTATGATAAAAATATGTTATTTTTGTAAAAAAATTTACTTCTATATCCTTTTGTACTAAAATTAAATCCACTAAAATGTGTGTTGTTTAAGATTACAAAAATATTAAAAACAACATATATTATACGAACTTTACACCTTTTTTTATGTTAGAATTCATAAAAATGTATACTTAAAGCCATTTTAAGATCAGTTCTCTTCTCAAAAGCGTAATTACATAAAAATATTTTTTTTTAAAAAATAAAATATGTTATATAATCTTTTTAACTAATAAAAATAAAGCCTGCGTTAACATTTACAAATGTTTTTTTATACAGTTTAAAAATGTTTACTATCTGGTATTTAGCATACAAGACAAAAAAAATAACTAGCATAAATAACTATTAGGGAACAAAATATTATTTTCAAGTATATATAACAATATTTTCAATACATATTAGTAATGTTTCATATTAGTAAATATATATATTCATTATCAGTTGATTTAATGACTTTAATTATAAAAATTAAAAATTATATCAAAAAAAATTATTAATTTCATAAAACTAATATTCTTTTATTAGTTATTATATATTAAACTATAAATGTTGCTTTCCATATTAAATCTTTTCTATTTTATTAAAGAAGAATTTTGTAACTGTTAAAAAAAGTTTCTTTCTAAAGAGACCTTTGTGGAAAGACTTTTACTTACCTAATTGGGTGTCAATGGGATTAGAAAAAATACTAAAGGCTGTCGTAGTCGATTTATAGTCGATCAATAACACATCGTTCAGGCGCAATGCAATAGGTTATTGACCAGTGTGCCGTGAATTCAAATCTAACCCCTGGGATATCTTCCTTTCATTAAGAAAGTTATTTTTTAAGACGTTAAGTGACTGTTGAATCTTTTCATTCGGTCAAATCAACTTTGAAAAGAAAATAATATTTTTTTATTAGTTCAAGCTATTTATTTCTTTATTTACATTATGTTTAACAATAAATTTCTTATTTTTTATTATTAACAGTTTCATTTCTATGTTATACATTCACTATATAAATCTACTATATAAATTCACAACAAAATTTACTTGTTGATAACTCAGTTATATTTATTCACTCATTTATTTATATATTTTGGTATTACATTCTTAACTTTGTAATTCCAATTTTTAAAAATTAATTATTTTGCGAGCAGTGCAAAGGTATGAAAAAACATTGCCTTTAATCAAAAAGGTCAGGCTCATTAAGTTACTTTTGTTATTCAGTATCAAAGAATCTAAGAATATTTTAATTTATTGTATTGTAAAGTAATATCTTTGAACCGTTAGTATTGCGACAAAAAAAATTAAACTGTATATTACTTGGAATTACAATTACCATAACCTCTAGAAATCATTCACAAGTCACTAAGTCACAAGTCAATCAGTAAGTCAGTACCCAGATCACATTATTTGTAAGTTATAACCTACTTGTATTCAGTATCAAAATGAAACGTTAAGTCTAAAAAAATAACTCCTTTTCATTAGTTTTTTAAAGGAGTAGAGTTATCACTCCTTAGTGCATCAGTAAGTCGGTAGTGTTAGTCTCACACGTAACATTACTATTGTTGGAACTTTTCAATCATCAAACAATTTTAAATTATAAATAACCATTTTCTTCGTTTTTCTTATTATATATGTGTGTGTAAACACAGTAAACTTATTGTTCTATTGTGTTGTTAATTCCTGTATTGTTCATTGAATATATTCAGTTAAATTTATAAATTATTTTTCTAAAATTTGTTATAAACATATGAAAATCTTAAATATTCTAATTATTTATCATTCAAAAAATTAAATAAGTTAGAATAAGCTGACGTCAAAGATACTGCACATTGACAGTAATGTGTACCTGTCATGTAATCATTGAGTTGTGGAGGAAATTGATTAATATGTGCTAAATCGAGATAAATATTACAATAGTATTAATAATGACTTTATGACCCAAGTGAAAAAATCATTAACGATGATGTAATGAAAATATGTATTCAGCTATTTGATGGCATCGAACGACGTTCATTTACCCATTGGAATATATTTCAATAATTTTCAGTAAAATTCAGATTACAACTTAATATAACGGCATTAAAAATACATTTGCAGTAGAAAACGTTTAATATTCACATAATAACTACATTAGAACATTTTCATATACTAAATATTAACATTTTCCTGGTTAAGATTTCAAAAATATCTCTCTGGGATTTATTTTTGACACATTTAATTTCCAATCGTTGACTAAACTTTCATTCATCAATTGGCATTTATTGATTTTGATGAAAATCAGCGTACAACAAAAATCTATAAAAGTTTATATCTTAAAGTTAGATTGAATAAAAGTGTAAATTTAGCCTTGTTACTATACAATAATTGCAAAGTTTAATAGCATTAAACATTAATGGAAGTTAATTAAAACAATGTATGAAATAACTAACTCATAAATGTATCAATTAATTCTCAATTTAGTGCTGAGTGTTGTTTTCGTTAAAAGAAATTTCAAATCGTAACAGGTTATTGTGCTAGTGATGTGATAATAAATGAACTTCTGCGTATGATTGGTAATATGTACTTTGGTCGAACCCACATTATCACTGATTGAAACCCGCACCTTTCACAACATTATAATCGATTTGTTGAACCGCACTGGCCCATCGGTCTGATATGCAACGATGACACGTGCGCCTCCAGCTACATTTCCCGCGATGCTATTTAATATACGAGCGTATGAATAATTATTGTTATTATAAACTTTTAGCTCGAGATATAATTTTATTTACTAGTTATAAAGTTTCAGTCAGACCATGAGTAAAACCGCTGCGTGTGTCTTCAAGTGTATCACAAAATGGCTGCTTCGCAGTTCGCGATAAATCATCAAAATATACGTTTTGGGTAAATGATAAGGGCGTCTTATTATAAGTCTTTCCTATGGATGTTTTGAACACTTTTATTACGCTACTAATGCGCTTCTATCCACAAGTTCAGCGCTCATCAAAACACACTGTTCGTGTATATTTTCTAATCATTATGATAATCCTACAATCTACTTAAAAGTTTACGAAATTGAATTGTAAGATAAGTCAAAAAATAACTTTCTTGTAGGCTGAATATTTTCATATTCATACGTTTATATATATTTGTGCACATATATATATATATATATATATATATATATATATGTACAGAATGTTTGAATGAACTTTGACCGATTTGTTTTTTTAATAATTTTTAAATGAACAATTTTAATTATTTTATATGGATCGTTTATTTAACTCGTGACAACCTAATTCCTTCGTATAAAAATTTTTATTTTCTTTAAAAAAAGTTTATTTATTTTAAACCCTATAAACACGCAAGTCTTTTTTATTATAAAAAAATAATGAATATAAATTATTCAGGTAAATTATTTAGGTTAATTATAAGATAGAGAAATGTACATTTGTATAATTATGATAATATCTTTGGTAGAAGTAGTTCTAGGTACACTGCAAAAGAAAGAACGGTACCTATGAAGATACATACAAATGTTACATTGTTTAAATTTCTTAATATTATTTTTGTAATATATATATATATATATATATATATATATATATATATATATATGTATGTATGTATGTATATATATATATATGTATGTATGTATGTATGTATGTATATGTATCTATATGTGTATATATTATACATTCATAATAAATTAGATTTTTTCTTATACTCGTACCTTTGATGCTCGATTAAGGGATTAAGTAATATTTTCTCATTTGGTCTTGTGTAACAATTAATACAGATTTTAGTTTCAAATGTAGTTTGTTGCATACTTGTGTATCTGCTCATTACATCTTTCATACATGATATATAATTTACCCTTTGCGGACGGAACTGTCGACGGGGGAGCGTACCGTCTGGACGAGAAGTTTTGGTGTGTCTGTAAAGTAATGTACGCTTGGAAATTCGGTTATAGTACTGATAAATTTTATTGTATGTAAACAAACTTGCTAAATGATGGACAGGATATTCATTAATGATATTAACTTCAATTTGTTGTTTTAAAATTCTGTATAGTATGGTATTTTTCAAAACATATAAACCATTAATGGTATATTTCTAGCCCCCGGAAAAATAATTTTGTCCACCACTTATTCGATTTCCATATAAAGCAATATAAGTAGCTATATTTGTCAGCTGTATCCACTTCGCCCATATATTGATTATTATTTATGAATACATTTGGCTTTACGATTTGGACAGGTGGACCGCCATGCACTCTTTTGTTGATATTTGAATAGCAAGATAAGATAATATGCACCAAAGTAACCTCAGATACATCTCAAAAAGCAAATCCATACGTAGACACATATCCAGAACAGTAAAATGTTTTGCCTGCTGTCCGCAGATATGCATCCGCAAAGGATTAAATATATTTTATTATCTTTTTACAAATTAAGCACTTTTTAAGATTAATTATTGGGAGTAATAAAAATATGTTGTTAATTTCAAATAATGTTATTTAAAAACAGGATGTTTCATTGGAAATGGGAGTTATTGAATAATATTAAGAATTACGTACATATTTTTTATAATTAAACACAAATTACATACAACACACACACACACACACACATATATATATATATATATATATATATATCGATTTTAAGTTTTGTCTAAAATTAAAGTTTTCGTTATTTATGATTCATTACAAAGAACTTTAAAAAATAATTCATAGTAACTTAATCCTATAGTACTGAAAATATGAATTGCAAATGATTCAAACTTAAACTTCGTCTATTTTACGAAACACATAGCTGCTTTATGTATATTTTCATGAATAACTTACATTGCCTTACTAAAATATTGAATATTTAGATAAAATTTTGAGTTGAATGAAACGCTTGGCGCAAGCAAAAATCGAATATGCGTCTGTTCGAAAGGAACAACATTCCATGATTGTAAAAATAGATTTTGTGTCCTACACAGAGATCGTATGTCAACTATATAGGAAGCTTGCATACGTACTGTATGAAGTTTTCACGGTCGTTTGATAGATGACTTTCATTTGTACAGTGCGTGGCGCCCTAGTGGGTTAATCACAACATATTAATCAAACGAACGCGCGGCAGTTTGGCGTAGTCATGTCGATGAAATCATCGGTATTGGCCTGGGACGACCGACATCATACATACATCTCACACTCACTTTAACGCTGTTAGCATATTAATGAAAACTAGGGTACTACATACGTCAAACAATTTATGTTTAGTTATTTTTTGATTTAGGTCATTTCAGAATACGATCATTATCAAAATTAGTTAAGCAGTCAAATCAATAATTTCTTTCAAAATTCACATGAGCGATGAAAATTAATTACAAATCACTTTGTACGCTTGGAATAATTTCGTTAAAAACGTTTTTAAATAATCAAGATAATCATTTTCATAAAATGTTCTTTTTTATTATTGTTATCAGTTTCTGTACTCCGACAAGATAATATTTCTTCTTGTTTTTAATAAAATAAAAATAACTCGTACAAATATAAAAAAGATAACGAAATAAATTCATTATTCATTTGTCATATTTTTGGTTCAATATTTGAGAATTTATTTCTATTAATTTCAGCGAAATGACTTCATAATACAGCATTGCAGTTTATTATCCTCATAGTCATATCTTTTTTGAATCACATCAGTATTTATTTTTTACCGATAAACCATATAATACTTTTACAAGATATCAGGTATAAACCCGAACAATTATAACTTTATTATCAGTTTCCTTATCAGTGATATACTTCGAATTACTTATTCTAAAATTCTTAAATAGTAAAAATTATATTTATCCACAGAATATTTCTTCATCGATACAAATAATACCATTCTAATTAAAGAAATAAGTATTTTATTTTTCGTTTTTAAAATATACGTTGCATATAAAAATAGCTGCTTAAACGCTTGTGCTTGTATTTCTTTAAAAAAAATAATACAAAATCACTATTTAATTTTAAAAGAAGTATCTATTGAATTCGTTCTTTCCAATTTCACAAAAATCTTTGATTAGAACAACATAGAATACATTTAAAACTGAAGCATTATTTCCTAGTCTGCACTAGTAAACATATGTACTTAACTTATATAAATTTTGCACTAATCTAACCCGTGATTGACTGGTAAAGTGCTTCCTATAGTTCACGAGTCAGACTCTTAATTTATGCACAAGAGGTTAACTAATAATAGATTTATCAAAAAATTATAAAAAATTGATTTCAAAATTAATAATAAAACATTTTTTCTACATTCAAATAAAATATCGCTGATTTTATTTCAGAGTTTGTTTAATGTTCTATACTAAATGTTCGTTTTGTTTTCTGAACATACGAGAAAATCAAACAATATAATTAATGATGTAAACTAAAATATGCAAAATTCTAGTAGTATGAATAGAATTGCATTCATATACTTTTAATTATCAGTGTTGAATTCCTATTTATTGTAACTTGTTTTATTTCACTTTTACTAAAAACACTACGAGTATATTTCAAATTACACTCCCTCTACGTTTCCAATATTAATTTATTTAAACCGTTGGAGGGAAAAACGAAAAACGATGCTATGAAGCTTTGCAAAACACGTATAGATGACTGACAAAAATATAAACAAAAGATTCTATTGTTCTCTTCCATACTGCAAGTTTACAGTAATACACATATATAACTTGTTGGAATGAAACAAACAGTAAGAGTAATCACCATTATATTTTAGTATCAAGATTGGGCTCAATGTTTAAATTTCAGTATATGTTAAAGTGGATGATTTGAATAAGCCAAAAAATTGCTATCTCATGTATTTTCCAAATTAACAATTCTATGTAGTAAAATACATTTTCATTTATAATCGAGTTAATCTTCTTTTATTGTTATGGTAAAAATTTAATTTGAATCATTTTAAATATCTAAAATTTTAATTAATCCTTATAATCATATTACCAATAAAAAATATACTTATACATTAAATCTTTAAATATTATTTATTATTATGTCGAATTCAACTTAAGTGTTTATTATCAAAAAAATAAAAATAAAATTGAAATTCGTGTACAGCAGAATAAATCACTTGGATGTAAATAAATTATTTAATAACTTATTATCACCAATACTAATATATTTTTACAAAAAAAAATAATATTAAGTTTAGAGAGTATTTGTAATCCGATTACTCTTATGTATTGGATATTTAGTTTTTATTTAACTATAAATTATACAAAATTTAAACATACATATTATAACTTACATAGAGGTTCTTGCTTAATAATAAATTGTACTGGTGGTTTAAGTCGTTTTGAATCACGTAATTTATTTTCTAAGGCTAGTTTGAGTTTGTATACTATTGGTTTAGGTATATATGAATAAATCAAAATTCAATACTTATATAAAACTATTTGAAGATGGAGCATATGTAGAAAATAGCCATAAAAGATGATAATTTGCGTGATTTTAAGGATCGAAGATCACAAGAGTCAAATAATAAAAAGATTATAGGTGAAGAAAAGGAACAATTATAATAAAATTAATAATAAAAAATTAATCAAATTAAATATATATTTTTGACTCACAATAAAAAAATAAGAGATCGTATAGTCTGCATTCGAAAACAGTTTGGCACCTTTCTCCTTGAACAAAAATTATATATTACCTCTAAACCATTTTTCACTACTGGGAAACGCGAAGTAGTCTTTTTCAATTTCAGTAGGTCTTTTTGTTTGTATCTTCTTTGATAGGAAATGATTTTTATTTCAACAAGTTTTGAGGGCAGGAAAAAATCAATACTAAACCAGATTGATTTAATAGTTGTATTAGGTTGGTAGCAAACTAATTTCGTTTTATGACCTTCAAATTCGTATAGAGATTCGTTCATTAGCTGTTTTAAGGGGCCTAGAACTGTTTGATGATTAACGCCTAACTTTTGTACAAGTTCTCGAATCATTTTGCGTGGTTCTGATTTAAGTAACCCCTTCAGTTGATCATTATGAACTGAAAAATGATCTTCAAAGCTCACGTCCCCAGCTTGAAATCTTTGGAACCACCATTGCACCGTACGTTCTTTAACAGTACCTACAGAAAAAGTATTGTTTAGATTATGAGTAGTTTTTGCTGATTTACCATCAGTATTGAACTCATAGGGAAAATAATCTTATTTCGCTTGTTTTCCATCTTTAATTTAATAGCTCAATTTGAAACAAAATTAAGAAGGAAACTAAAGTCGTTATTACCATATATAGACCGAAAAATGCACATTATAATGATATTAACATAAACACGATGAAATGACACATTCATTGAAAAAAAATTAAGGCTAGAATCAAAAAACAAAAACCGAAATTATTTTCCTACAAACCTAGAACAATCATGGTATTTTATTTTTACACAAAAATAAATAAATACAATATTTATTTAAATGTGAGTAGATGCATTATTGTGATGTTACAATTTTTTTATTCTACAATTTTTGAGGTTTTTCTACATAATTTTATTATGTAAATATTCCTTAACTTCAAAATAATATGCTTGTTTATTTTAATACTAGTTAAAATAGAAAGTATCTTCAATTAAAGAATAAAATCAACGTTATATAAATATTTCTCTAAATTAGAAAAAATGAAAACACTTAAACATACAACCTTGCAAAATAAGACGTAAAGGCAATAAATCATAATGCTTAAAACTTTAAATAGAAATAAGATATTTATTAGCTACAAAATACAATAGACAGAAATACATTCACTTATACATCTGTAGTAATTGCTCAATAACTCATAACTTCTCAGCAAATCAAAATTTCAACAACTTTTTGTACAGATTTGATTTTTGTAACAGTGATAAAATATAGAGGAAAATACTTCAATTTTATAAAACTGAATCAATACCTTAAATAAGATAGAATATATACAATTTTCTGAAAATACATGTCTTTGAAGTTTGAATAGAAATCAGTGTATCACAGAAAATATGTTCTCATTTTAACTGTATAGTCGGTATACTTAAAATATATGTAAATAATTAGTAAATAATTCATTAATATAAAATGTCATATAATTAAACATTAATTACATCGTTTAAAACAGAATAATTAGTAGAAAAAATATTCAAGTCTAACACTTTTACTGTCTTGTGGCATTTGTTCTTATGCAAACATTAATTTTAATAAATTAATTGTACTAAAGGAATGTTCTAAAGAACTTTTGAAGTACTTTAAAGAGAACTTACTTCTAAAGACATAGTGAATATAACATAAAAGGTGTTTTTCTCTTGGAAACTGAAAGAAGATACATTGTCTTTAAAAACAATTCGCTTTTTATGTCCTGAGAAACAAGACAACAAACTATATCTTATTACAGTAGATGTATTCTTCCCATTTATAAATACAAGTAAATTTTTTGAGATTGTTTCTCTTAATTTATATATATATATATATATATATATATATATAAAGAGGAAAGAGAAATATTGAGAATAACAAAATACAGATAATGTATTTTTAATTATTTTACAATAATATTTTTTTTATAATTAAGTATATTTTTATAATTAAATATATTTAAGTATATTTTTACTTAAATATATTTATTATTTAAAATTCGTCCTGTTAACATCATAATAAGATTATTA
>CM068313.1:45717495-45792495 GCA_034766995.1 Acanthacorydalis orientalis | reverse complement strand
ATTAAATATAATTTAGTAATAAGATGAATTTAAAAGGTCATATTTATATGTATATATATACACACACAAACACATGTGTATATAAATATATATACATGTACATATATAACCTACATTGAAAATATTATACATTCATGTCATGTATATGTATATTGAAATAAATTTCCATTTTGAAAAAATGTCATTAGACAAAATGAAAGAACATATAAACGACATGTGAAATAATTAATATATGTATAATTCGTATTGGAAGCACTTTTACGAAGTAATTTCTAACTAATACTCCGTCAATATGACAATATGATAGGCAACCGAAAAAAGCACAGTACATCAAAGAGGTCTCCAGAGAATTTATCGGACATGAAAAATTTGTTCGTTAGCATATGGGGTATTCCGATTGACCAGGTGCGTAACAATATATGCATTCAATGATGAAAATTTTACTACATTAAAAATTAAATTTCAATTTTTACCCTACGTCTGATTATTTACAATATTTATTAGTGTGTATGTTTGTGTACTGTTAACTCTTATAATCACTGTACGTGTGTATTAAATCAATAACTTGATTTTATTTCAAAGTAAAGAGAAACAAAATGATTCCAATATAAAAAAAAAGATTTGTTTTTTTTATAGCATATTTATTCGTTACTTTAAGATTACGAAAATATTATTTCTGTTAAAGATATTTTTTTATCTATCATAATATACTTCAAAATACATATTAATTTTATATCAGAACAAATTTTTAACTTTTTTTATTATTAACGATTTTTATGCAAGTTTATTTTTTATGATTCATTATGAAATTTTAAATTTCCTAAATTACTTGAAAGTATTATAGATATAGATTTTTCCATTAAATTTTACAGATATTTCAATAAAGTCCAGTGTTTAGTGAGTATACAAGTGATTTAATGTCTTTTATGAATTTAGTTTACATTTTAAGAAAAAAATCCATAAAATTTAAAAAATAAAAAAAATTATTTAGCAGTTAAACATCTCAATCGATATAAACTGTTTTCAATGTAACCCTTTCAATACTATTTTTTTATTTCGATTAATTTTGGTAAATGGTAATTAATTGCATTAAGGAGTAGTTAAAATAGACTAAAATTGCTATCCCAGAATTTTCCGGCATCTCGGATAGAAGATATATCCCTGGAAAATTTTTTACCATTAGTATATTATGTTCACTATGTAAAGTTTTCCTTCACAGGAATTTTTGAAAATCGGTGGGACATATGTATCCCTTTAATATCGAAACGATTAAGTCAAATTTGTTTCAAAAAATAATAATATGCTTCCTTTGTAAGTACTCTGAAGCTCTATTTTCTTAACTTTGAGATAAATCCCCATCATTTATGAAAACGTGTTCCACTACTTAAAGAAGATCGTTGATCCACAAGAAAAAATAAATGTAAAATTTAAATGAGTTATTTTCGAATATAAATCAAAGACCTTTTTTCTTTCACTAAATTTTTCTTGGGGTATCTGCGACCTGAAGACTCTCTTAAGCTAAATTTGGTGAATCGTGTTCATATATGAGTTTGATATCACTGACGTGTATTATACGTGTGTATATGATATTTATTATTAATTAAAAAATTATAGATTGTATCCACCTATATAATAACCTATATAGTATATCCCTATTTTACTTTCTTTTATAAACTCATGTTTTCATCTTTAATAGTAAAAGTTCCTTCAATAATACATAGTCGTTTTTGAAAGATATTTCAAAATATTCATTTTTCTTAATCTGTGATAAATTAGTTGAAACATTCTTTATTTTTGAAAAATGATACTTAAAGATTAAATTATAATTTCAGCAATACAGGAAAAGTTTCTATTAATAATCCTTTACCTGCCTAAGACATTGTTATGAATTTTTTTCTGTGTTAGTGATGACTTTTTCTTAAATAGATTTATTCATTTCTATTTTCTATAATTTAACAAAAAAATAGTGTACTTTGATAGAATATGTATAATAAACAATAGAACCTTTTTTACTTTACAAGTTCACATAATATATTTTAGGACATTTATATACAAAATATATTATTTAATATAATTTAGCAATTAGACGAATTTAAAAGTCACTTTTTATATTAATTAAAATAAGATAAGGATTTTTTACTTCATATCACCGATTATCTTTTATAAAGATTTTTCTTTATGACTTATTTTATAAATATATATCAGTAAACAACATTTATTGAACATTTTTTAGAATAAATATTCTGAAATTCTTTTTTCATTAAGTATGTCATATACTTTTTTAATGTTTTGGCATTTTTGTTTGAAGTTCATAAATTATAGCTATATATAAATTATAGCTTATATTAGGCTTATTGATATATATATATATAATATCAATAAGCCTAATAATATTGTTCTAGCTGTGTCTAAATTCACTCTCACAAATTAATTATTTTTTCACTCCACAAACCACACATAATAAATTATTCTGTTCAATAAATTATTATTAATTATTTTTAATTACTCTTTATGCGCATTTCAGTAGCAACGCTATCATCTTTAGATTACCATGCGGTAAAAAAATCTAACTAGCAGTAAAAAAGAATCCATGTTTATTTATTAAATATTTTTGAACAAATTCTTTTTGTGTTGTTTGTGGGATTAAAAAAGAAATCTATTACGAAACAACAAGTCTGTCTAGAATACAATACTCCGGCTACAATTTTCATATATTCATTGATTTAGGTCGTTTTCTAAAGACCTTAAGAACCTTAGAAAAAAGAAAAGATTCTAAAATACAATATTGTAATTTATTCTAAAATTTCATACGTTTATAGACAATAAAATATTTACACATATTTTCTACGAATGTATGTCTAAATTTCTTATGCGTGACTGTTATTACATATGTAAGATGACAATGATACAATTAATCTGTGATAAAATTCTTTTTCTGATAGTTAAATAATTTAAAAAAGACAGTTTAAATAAATTTAAAAAGTTAAATATTTTCATCCCTGTTGTCATATTATTAAACTAATCCATAATTACTCTTTTAATATTTTGTCAGGACTACTGCGTTTATATAGAATCTATTCAAAATTAAACAAGCCAATAATATTTTCTCTTTACGCTTTGGATATTTAAATGTATAGCGATTCTATTATGATTTCATACAAAACAGAAGAAATTCGGTAATAATTTCTACAGTGTTAAGTACATTTTCTTTTAACTCCTTCCACTTAACCGCCCTTGATATAAAATGAAAATTAACATGAGATTTACTAACAACCATATGTATATGACATTTCCAAAACGGAGATTAATTTCTCTCTTCCAAATCTAGTGAATTAACGATTAAATAACTACATATGAACGTACCTGCAAGTGTAATTCTTATCACTTGTATTTTATTTTGTCACTCATGAACTACATAAAACAAAAAAATGTAAACAAAAAATCAACAAAATATTTTATAAATATATATATATATATATATATATATATATATATATAAATATATATATATATATACAAATATTAATGAATATGCACGTGTACATTTACATACATAAACATATGTGTGTAAAAAAGGTAAAGAATACATCGAAAAAAACATTCGTTTGAAAATAAATTTATTCAGAAACGTGATTCTACTTAAGGAATTAAAATAATTAACACTCTGTGTAACACACTTCCTATTAAATACATTTTAATTCCTTTAAATATTCATTGAAACATACGAAATAATATTTTAATGCTGCTTAAAATAATGTTTATATATTTATGAGCTCATAAATATATTTCTCTACTTTATTCTTTTTATAGCGTGCCTTTTCAAATAAACAGTAATTAATTCTTTGTATGTATTTCTCATATCAAAAATAAGCTATTATATTTTTATTGAATATTATATATATATATATATATATATATATATATATATATGTATATATATATATATATATATATATATAAAATATTTTGTTTAGTTTCAAGTTAGTTGTCTACACACATACAAACGTATATATATATATATATATATATATATATGTGTGTGTGTGTGTGTTAAAAAAGATATACATACCTTTGATCATTAACCTGTGTTTATTTTCATAAATTCAATTTTATTGAAGAGAAAGAAGTTATTGAGTTATGAGCTGATAAAATGTGTATAAATTTTTGGATTACTCTATATATAATTATTTATTTAGTGTCTCCCGTGCATATTTGAGTTATATACTAAAACTTATCCTTATTTGATTATTATTCTAATATGAATATAGAAATAGATTTTATAAAATGGAAATATCTTCTCTAGTAAAACATATTTATCAATCAATTAAAATTAAAAAATAAATAATATTTTATCTTTTTTGTAATTATATAATAACATAATTTAAGGGACATATTTTATGTACTAGGTTGATAGAAAAATAACTTTAAATTATGACCTTCAAATTCATAAACATTTTTTTTTTAATTTAAGTGGTTTTAAGTAGTCCAGAACTGTTGAATGACTAACACCTAACTTTTGTGCTATCTCTCGAAATATTATAAGTGGTTTTGATTCAACTAACGCTTTCAGTTGGTCGTTATGAACTAAAGAAGAACACCTACGACCTTTTTCATCTACAAGGTTCTCGTCACCAGCACGAAATTTTGGAACTACCATTACATTCCTTAACAGTACCCGTCACAAAAGCATCGTTTAATTTATAAGCAATTTCTGCTTTTTCACCACCCGTTATGAACTCATACAAGAAATTGCTCTTATTTGCTTCTTTTCCATCTTTAATTCAATAGCCCTATTTAAAGCATATTTAATAATTAAATCGAAGTCGATGGTACCAAAACACAGACCAAAAAATCCAGTTTAAAATGATATTAATATGAACACATTCATTGAATGAAATTGCAATTTCATTAAAAAAATTAAGGTAAGAATTCAGGAAACAATAACCGCAATTATTTTCGTACCAATCTAATATATATTTATATATATATATATATTATATATAAAAATCAATAGTATATCTTATATGATAACTAATCATTTTTCTTACAACTGATCGAAAAATAAATTATTTGTTGTGAATGAAAGAACAAATTTTACTATTAACAAAATTATAAAAGTTAACTCTATGTAGTTCATAAACGAACAAACTGTTACTTAAGAAAAAGAATTAGGACAATTATTTACAAAAATAAAATGATAGTTTTGACAAAACGCTTATATTACTCTCGGTCTAGTTTTCATACATGTTATGTAGAATATTTATGTTTTTAAATAATGAATAATACATGATGTAGATAAAATATATCCTTTGTAAATTTTATGAAAATTGTTTATAGTTTTCTTTCTGTTTTTTCTCTTTTCTGTTATATATATATATATATATATATATATATATATTCAACAATAAATCATACTTTATAATAAATTACTGTTAATAATGACTGAATGAATACACAATTATTTCATATCAATGAAACATCTAAAAAAAGTGGTTCTTTAATTGTTTGTATCAATATTATTAATTTTTTTGTTTTGTTTTCAATTCTAAAAACAAACATATTCTTTTTTTGATTAAAATGGTATTTATATTCATTATTAACTTCATAATTAGTTATTTATTTTCTTAACTTAGTTCTTAATATATCTGTTAATATATCTTCAATTTCTTCTTTTCTGTTTTCTGTTCTTCAAATTGCATATGTAAAGATGTAACTTAAATACTGTACTTTTTAATTTTCCCTCTTTTAATAGTAATCGTATTTTAAAATGTATGTTCTGTGATATTTTGCAAACTTTTTTATGTCAACTTAGTTATTACGAATAACTGTAATTTAAGTTTGTAGCCATATTTTTCAGTATTTGTAAATAGTAATATCATAAATTAATTAATTATTCGATATTTTCTAAATGTTGTATTATTCTGTAGCTTCCAGAAGCAAGTTTTATATGGAGGATGTATGTGGATCGATTTTTTAAACATTATCTAGAAATCTTATTATGATTTTCAAACAACACTCTTAAATTTTTACTCATGAACTCACATTAATAGTTTAATTTATGAAAGCAATATATACACCAAAAAATAACATTCACAGTGATAAATAATTCATTCAAAAGCTTCACAGGAAATTCATATACATTTGTGAGAGCTCGTCGACCCTTATATTGTAACATAGAGTTAAATCTATAGTTTGTAAGGAAAAATGTTAATCATTCACTGTAAATTTTTAATTCTTTGTATTTCTTTAACAAAGCGTCATATTTTTAAATAAAAAAACTTATTTAACATAAAATTGAAAAAAAAAATTCCACTGACTATAAAAAAACATCCTAAATCTTTACAATACAGAATCGTAGACTTCATGTCTGTATCAAATTTTTGTTCAATTTGCATCTTTTATTCTGTATAGAACATATTTATGAAACATACAAACATATATATATATATATATAATCTATCCGTTTTCTTAATTTTAAATAGATTTTTTAGTTCAGATAAATAGTATCAAACCATTATTTCTTTTAAATATATACTACGATACATTTCTTGAGTGAAAATATAAAAAGAGAGATATCTGTCAAAAGTACAATAAAGATTTCCAAGTGCATTAGAATAGCGTTAGTTTTTTATATAAACAGTATTCTTAAGAGAAGAAAAAACATCAAAATAACCTATACACTATATCTTCGTTGAGTGCTTAAAAGGTTACAAAAAATTCTTGAAAACGTCTAGAAAAATAAAAATTCCTTATTTTATATCTCACTTTACAATGTTCTATGTTATTCAGGTGTATTTTTCAGTTTATTTCCTATGAACGTTGTATATTTTTTTTGTATATGAGATTTTAATCTGATTTTTTAAATTTAAATTATTTTTTTTACAATTTTTGAACATCTAATAAATGTTTCGATTATATTTTTTGAAAAACTGTCACTAGAAATTATTTCTAGAAAAATTCTAAAAAGATTCCTTTTAGAAAATTAAATTAAATATTTATGTGAAAAATAAATAAAGTTAAAATTTTCAAAGCAATAGTACTGCAGTAATTTATATTGTATATCATTAACTGATGTAATCGAAAATAATTACTACATTTTTTTAGATTTTAAATAAATAATTCACGAAATAATATATAAATATATGAATAAAATCTCAAAAATATTATTATCAAAATAATTTTTAAATGTTATTTAAATTTTATTCAATTTTTACATTTTGACATATCTTATTAATGACGAATATATATTGTAAATTTTATTTAAGAAGTTACCATTCAGTATTTCACTAATTTAAATTTATTGATATATAATATATTATAATATTATTTTAGATATTTCAAAATTAGAACATATATTCTATTGTACACTTTTTGTTATAATATATATATATATATATACATAGAGAGATAGAGACAGGGTGGTGGAATGAGAAAGATTTATAATATTTTATTTCATTGAAAAAGATATTTAGCGGTTTAAATTGTCGATTTGGTTTGGTACTTGTTTCAGTAATAGAATTACATATCGTATATAAGTTTTAATATGATATATATATATATATATATATATATATATATATATATATATATATATTATATATGTATATATATATATGTATATGTATATATATATATATATACATATGAATTTAATAATATTCAATAAAATATTATGGTTTTTTTAAATCATTTAATTATATATTTATGAATAATTTTTTTAAGCTTAATTTTAAAATATAACCCAATTTTATTACTTAAAATTGTTCATAATTATATTGTAATTTGTTTTCCGAATTCAATAATTTTGTTTTCACATTTTTCTTAAAAAGAAAATGTAAATAAGAATTATTTTACTTCTCTAGACATATTTTTAAATTTTTTTATATTTAATTGTGATATTGTAATCTCTATTATCATCTTAAAGCCCCTAATAGTTTATTATATTTGTACATATTAAGTATTAGTTTTTATATTAATAATTATTCAAGTATATTATATAGCTTGTACCATTTTTTTTTATTTATTTACTTTAATTATCATGAATTAATAATAAATACACTCTAAGAAACCTTTTCTATATTTTTTTCTCTAATTATTTCGTTAAGTTTAATTTAATAATTAAATATACTGATAATTAGTATGATATATTGAAAATATATAACATAGAGGAGATACAATATAATTTTTGGACTTTAAAAACCGAACTTTCCATCTTATCTCTCTCTCTCTCTCTATATATATACATATATATGTGTGTGTGTGTGTTTGTGTGTGTATGTATATATATATATATATATATATATATTAAACCAATTTGTTAAACATATTTATGTAAGTCGGACTGAATATAATAAAAGTTTTTTTAACAAAAACAAATTAATATTGTGAGAAAAGTTCATTATTTAGTGTTTAAATTGTTTAATAAAGATTAAAAATATAAAAATAGATTTTTGGAAGTTTATAATGTGTATTTTGGATGAAATATAATAGTATCTTATAAATATTTTATAAATCTGTTTTGATAGGCTACATTTTTTTACATTATCTGATAATCTGCGCTTCACTACTGATTTCGGCACGTGTTTCATTTTTAGGCAGATGTGAAAGACTTTGCTAGATATTATAGTCTTCTATCTATTTGAATTCTAATATCTATTTGAAGGTGGTACATATTCTGAAACTAGTAATGGGAACAGACAGCCAGATTACCAAAGGGACGAATACAAGCAGGATAAGACTTGATCGTGATCATTGTTATAAAAACATGCAATTTCAATTTTAGTTTTTTTTTTATTTTTTCCAAATAAACATCGTTTTAAAAGGATTATATATCCACATTCGTGTATTTATACATAACAATTAGTAAAATCATGGTATTTATTTTTGTTAATGACGTCAGTGCTTTTAGCATTTGGCAACAAATATATGCCTAGTGACGTGTTCACTGGATACGCGACTGTGTTCGACACTGTGTTGCTACCAATAA
Organism: Acanthacorydalis orientalis; assembly: GCA_034766995.1. Classification (NCBI taxonomy): domain Eukaryota; kingdom Metazoa; phylum Arthropoda; class Insecta; order Megaloptera; family Corydalidae; genus Acanthacorydalis; species Acanthacorydalis orientalis. Next base: position 45,783,509 of record CM068313.1, on the reverse strand, counting down.
AAATCAAACGACCATGCAAACTGCGTGTGTGGTACATGCGATCAGAATGACAATTGTAATCCACTGATTATCAGATGTGTGTTTTACGCATAAGGGTGTGGGATGTGTGAGCCACACGGCACGTGTAAATGTCATTGGCGCAGCCGACGTAATTAGCTCGAATGGTTTGTTGATGAATTGTGGTGTGATGGTGCATGATTACAATCTAGATATTCCGGCTTTATGTTATCGCGCCTATTTGATATTCAATATTCTCCACTTTATATAAGTTGTCGTGAATTTGTGAAATTACAGGCGATTGTAATAACAAGTGTTCAAGTGGTATAGATGAATATTGAATTTCATTATTGTTTAATCATACAAGTGAAGATTTACCAGTCGATGGTAATAATATTATTGAAAATGAATAAATTGTTGAGGCAGGATCGTCAAAGGACTTCAGTATCGAAATCTATTATGATTATTGTTTATATCGATTTACTAATCGAAATATGAGGTCTTCTAGCGCTCATATACTTGAAAATACAAATAAAAATCATGCAAACAATATTTTAATAAAAACGAATGAGTAGATTTAAATATAAAAATAATTTAATCAATTAAATACTACGTAATTTTTTTCTTCATAAATTCAAAATATAAAAAAATATTAAGTTAATGCAAAAATAATTGTCTTTTTACGTATCGAGTATAAGGGCGCATATATGAATTAAAAATTATCTCTATTAATCAAAATAAAGACCATTGGTCTGCACACATTTCTCCCAAAGGAAAACAAGTTTATTTATTCCTACAAGATAGAATTCGAGAGTCCTGGAATTAACGAATTCATCGAAAGCGTTTTAAGCTGATGCTTGATCTTTGAAAACATTCTCTCGTAGGAAATTACTCAAATATTTGAAAAAAATGATAATCTGTCGGATACAGGTCTGGAAAATAAAATAGATGAGGTAAGGCTTCATAACCCAGTTCATTAAATTTTTTTAAAGTCATATGTGAGATATGTGGTCGGGCGTTGTCATGAAGAAGATTTGGTCCTCTTTGATTGACTAACGCTGGCCATAAACAATGCAACTTCTCGTTCATTTTTTCAACTTGCTAACAATATTTTCTGTTGTTATTGTTTCACAATGATTTAAGAAGTTGTAGTGAATGATTCCACTTTCCGACCACCAAACAGTGGCTATAATCTTTTTTTCATGAAACTTCAGTTTAGGAAACTGTTTTGGTGCTTCTTCTTCGTCTACCTACTGTAATTGATGTCTCTGATTGTTATAGAGAATTCACTTTTCATCACATGTGATAATGCAATCAAGAAAGAGATCGTTTTTGTTGCGAAAAAGAGGCACAGAGTAAACTTCGTATCTCCGAATTACTTGATGTTCATTTAGTTCTTACGACACCCATTTATCCAGCTTTTTTATTTTTCCAATTAAGCACAAATGTCGAAAAACTGTTGAATGATCAACATTACGTTCTTTTACCCCCTCTCGAGTTGTTTTATGTGGGTCCGCTTCAATAATAGTTCTTAAATCATTATTGTATATAGCTGAAGGACGTCCGACGTTTCTCATCATTAAGGATTTCGTTTCAATTACGAAATTTTTGGTACCAGTGTTGAGCTGTTCGTTCACTAATTGACTATTGGCCAAAAACAAATTGTTATTTTGAACAGTTTCTGTTGTTTTACGTCCCAATAACTAACTCATACAACAAAATTGCGCGAATTTTCTTTTTTACATGACTAATTTAAGAGGTTGTATCTAACAATACTAAATAATAAAAACAATAGACATAAGCTACAATCAGAAGTGCTAATTTCATTGTTTACAATGATGTATCACATGACTATAACAAAAGATAACGATAATTAGAAAAATCTGCGCCCAACTTAAAAAAATAAAAACCGCAATTATTTTTGCACCAATCAATAATTGTTTAAAAGTAGACTATAACAAATGAAATAAGAATAATTGTTGTTTTACTAAATATTCTTTCTGCGTAAATATTTTATAAATATAATTCATTTTACAATGTTTCTTTATGTTTTCTAAGATATAATATATTTATCGCCCACTCTTTCTGTCCGTTACCCACTATGAATGAGTCATGAGTTTCGTGCTCGGCAGTCTACTCAAACATTATTTGCCATGCGTTACGCACGACTTACCATTACAGATAATATATTTATTAGATGTTATCCGTGTCAATCGAGTATTTTTTTTGTCAACTCTATGTACTGTGTGCTTCATATTTTTTTATAAATTCAATGATTTATTGGTAATTATTCAAAAATGTTTTACAAAAAAAATCTATCGAGTTGGGTTCAAATTCAAACAATTGTAAGATAGACTATACGAATTTATGTTATCTATAGACTTTATTGTAGTATTAAAAAGTCATGTTAAACGTATTCTTACCAGTCGTATTTGATACCATAAAAAGATACATTAAGTTTCTTATCTTTGTTATAGACTCGATTTCGCCTTAAATGCTTAACTAAAGCTACACACACCCTCACCCTCATACTTTTATTTCTGTTTACTCGCGTATATTTTTAAATAAGCATATTATATATACATTTATATATATATATAGTGAGGGTGTAATATATATTTTATGCTTTAAAATTATTGAAACGTTTCATATGTAATATTATATTTCATTAACAATAAATTATTAAATTGTTTTAAGAAGATAATTAAACAAATAAATTCATATCAAATAGTAAAAAAATTTTGATTAATTTCGAATTTTCTGCCGCCAAATTTGTTGTAATCTAATATACCTATAATTATTTCAGTATATATATATATATAATTGATATTTTTAGTTTCCTTTTATGTTTTCGGTATTCAGTATCCCATAATTTCAATAATATTTTTGCAAATGTTAATTCTCTTAACTGTTTTCATTTTAACATTCATAACTTGAAAAAATTAAAGTTAAGTTTATCAATATGTAGTGTCTTGTACTCATATGTTTCTAAAAGAAAAGTTTAGCAAATATTGATAATCGTAACAATATCATAAATTCTTCAGACTGTTGAAATATTTCTCAATCGAACTTCAAGTACGTGCTTGCTGCGTTGCAACAGAAGAAATATATCTGAGCTATAATAGATCAAAGCACTTCAATCAATATATATATATATATATATATATATATATATATATATATATTTATTTATATATATAAATATTTTAAAAAATGTATAAATTTTATTTTGGTAAAAGAAATGTTTTTTTGATAATATATTCAATTTTCCATTAATAATATTTATTTTTCAATTTTAAATTGAAACATATCCATGTGTATGATGATAAAATATATATTCAGTTGTTTTTCGTTAAAATTGAGTAAACTTTTTTTATTTCCATGTAATATGTATATATATATATATACATACATATATATATATATATATATATATACATATATATATATATATATATATATATAGAAAGAGATAGATTGATAAAGGTACAAAGAGGTGGGCAGAGTATAATATTTAAACATATACAAAGTACCTCTAAAATTGAGTTCTGTTAGATATTGATGATAGTGTAAATATAAATAAATGTGTAACATTTCTTAAATTATTTTTTAATAGAATCCAAAAAAAAATTTCAACAAATAAATACTATTATACAAGAGATATGTTATCTAAAGTATAAAAACCAATCTTATTTTCTAGCACTATTATTTAATCATTTACTATGTTTTTGTTTTAGATTTCGATTAATTCTTTAAACTTTTAATAATTCAATCTAAAATATAACAATGAATTAGTAAAAATTAACCAATATAAAGATTATGTTAACATCAGCTCCATCAAAATACTAGACAGTCCTTTAATTAGCCACTGAGTTCTATCCTTGAATTTTTAATTATATTATAGTAAGCGATGGATAATGTTGGACAAAAATATGTGTACGATTTTCATCTCATTATACAAATTATTTTTTTAGCCATATTTATCTAGTTGATTAAACTTGATTTTATTTTCCAATATGTTCGTATTCCTCTTTTATACCTCTGTTATTAAATAAACCACCTTCATTTTTCGAAATAATATTTTACGAAAATATTCACAGTTTAATGTAGAGATTTCCCAAAAATCTCTTTTTGTTTATAATTTAAATATTTGTGTCTATCGTTTGGAAAATTTCTTGATGTGAGCATACATTCAAAAATTATTAGGGACTCATGTTAAACTTCATACCTCATTATATACATCAAAATTAAATAAATGTGCATTAGTTTAATGTAATAGAAGTATAAGTATTCTTTAATATAAAAAAAGTATTATCCAACAATATCTTTAATTTAATAATCAAATAACTTTCTTTATTAGATACAATTAAAATAGCATAACGTAAATAACACCTTTCTCAGTACCCCAAAACTGTGTTTTAAGTAAAGAGAGTAATACTTAAAATTTTGTATAATGATTTCTAAATTTTTGGTGGTATGATTTTGGAAATTTTTAATATACTTAGAATCCAAAATAAAATTCTAAAAATAAACCTTGTTCCAAAAAAATCTGAATGGTAACTACTAAAAGATTACACATTTTAATATCGCATCACAGTTCTAACACTGTGACTAAATTCACTTTCACACATGTTAATTTCTGAAAGTAAATATTTTTTGAATTTGTGAAATTCTCTGCACCATTTCACTCTCAGGATAATGACGTTGCCAAAAAAATGCGAATAAGTGACAATAAATAATATTTTTTTAAATATTTTTGATTCAAAAAAACTTTAGTGTGGTTTGTGAGATGAAAAATAATTCATTCGCATATTTACAATTTCTGTTGTAAATTCATTGCCTTATATCTAAATTTGAATGATTCCAAAAGTGAAATTACTGATAAAAAATTCACAAATAAGCATTGTACATCTCTCATTGATTATCTCATTTATTTTTTTTATATAACCGAAAGTATCTGATTTCTCACAATCTCTTTTGTTTTGTTTATAAAAAATATAAATCAAAGAACTAACGTGTGTCTTGTACCCTATCATAGCAAACAAATTGATATTTTAAAAGTTTTTCCTTTATATTTATTGAAATTATTTTAAATTTACAATCATTGAAAAAGTAAATAGGCGTTTGTTGATTTTACTTCAAATAAAAATAATTGTTATTTTCAATTTCAATAAACAACAGTTTTGTTCAAATTGATTATTACAGTTTACACTTTTATAAAAAATAATTATGAAATTAATGTAATTATGTGTATTTCCATGAACATTGTACCCATTTTTTAAAAAAATGGTACTTGTAACATATACGTTAATTCATTTCAGTTAAAATTTGAAAATGCCTTTTAGCTATGAAAAAAAATATTACAAACTGAATGTATACAATCAATACCATTTTTTTTATAAAACAGTACATTTTATGGAAATCCATTTGATTTTATTAGATCTGCACGACACAAGAGCCAGTGAGATGTCTTTGTAATGAAAATTGTTTAAATTTTTTTTTGTTTATTTTTGTTACTTCGTACATTTCAACATTTGAATAAAGTAATTTGTACGTGGAACGTTAGACATGTTTTTAAGTGACACAAAGTAATGAATTTAAAATATTTCCAATTGAATTTTACAAACACAGAAATAAATTACTTCTATTGTTTCGGGTATTAAAAATAAATGTATACCTAGTTCCGTCGATATATGTAGTAAATTATTTATTTATTATATAGGTTTTTGCACTGTACAATTTTTTAACATTTAAATATAATTCTCTTTACATTTAATATATATTTATGGAAATATAAACTCAAAAATCACTTAAAAAGTTTTAACGTTATTAATATAATTCTGTGAAAAAAACTGATTGAATCCAAAACGTGTTTTAACAATTTTTTTATGAATTTAGATAGATTTTTTTTTTTCATCTACACATTTAAGGATATTTGTATGCATTATTTTTACAATGTAAATAACGTTTAAGGATAAAGAAATTTTATTTAGTTTTCAACTTTTTTATATTGAAAAAAGAATATCAAACTAAACACATTATCTTTAAAACTTAAAATTTTGAAAATTAAAGTAAATTTCTTTCGACTTATAACCACGTAATAATAGAAATGATTGTTTATTTTTACATGAAAAAATACCTTATGCTTTTCAAAAATGAACAAGTTATTAACAAAGCAATAAAAATATTTTTTATGTGATTTTTCAAATTTTTAAAAATAAATATTTGAATGATTTTTCCGTATTGAAATTCTGGTTTCTTTATTAGTGACAAAAGAAAAAAGGTAACAATTTGTTAATTGAAATAAGTGTTAGTTATTATAAGTATATATTAAATGGTCAAGGATTAAGATTTACATAATTAAAAAGCAATAATGTAAAAATATTTAAATTATTTTTTATACATTTATTTTAATTGTCTTAAAAGTCGGGTTGTGATTTTTTAAAATATTAGTGTAGACACTATTTTATCAGTAATTCTATGATCTAACAAATTATTTATTCTGAAATTTTTGTATAACAATATTTTTTATATTATTCCACAATCAATAAGTCAACATTTTCCTAATTAAATAGTCAGTTAATGTACTGAAATGTAATTTTCATTTACTTTTCTTTTAACAAATATCTTTTCTATTCATTCATACATTGAAACTTCTTATCTCTTCACAAATTATATATTCATCTACAAGAATAATTAAAAAGGAATAAATATAATTAAATCTAATATTAAAAGAATAATTATTCATATACAGAATCTCTTATCATATACTAAACTTTTTTTGTTTCTTTTTTTAACAAGAGGGGAAAAATGTATGAATGAAATAAACGAGTATGACAGTTTTACAAAATATTGTAGTCTGGTTAAACCACAAACACTCCGTATAATCCTGATTTAGATTTATTGTTTTCATTGTCAATTTGCTTAGTTTCTGTTAGCCTTATTGATATTTATGGGTAGGAAATTGGGGAACGGTGTAAATAGGAAATGTAGTTCTTCTTTTTTTTATTTTCCAGACTTGTATTAAGTATGTTGACATAATGTTATTTGTTAAGTATGTTAGCTGTACTGAATTTAATTTTAAGGAATTTACACACTATTAAATGTACACACTCATATAATATATACGAGTAAATAGAGAAGTTGTTATATTATTGCATTTTTCAGAACATGTTTTCATTTAATTCACATATCTTTTCAGTCTGTGTATCGAAATGTCTTCTCTTATTTTCTGTTAATTTTGTCACAATTACTGAGTACAATATACACTTAATTATATTGTTTTTAATGAGACACAATGAATTGAAAGGGAATTGGGAGTATTCTAACATTTAAATCGATACTAATTGTATTTTGTAATTCGAAAAATATCTAATACAGAAAATTTTTGCTGCAATAGAAAATAAAACATTCATTTTATAAAATATTTTAATTAATAAATATACAAAAAAATATGATAAGATTTCTAATTTATTGAAATTGGTTTATTTATTTAAATCATAATAAAAATAATATTGTAATTATAAGGTTCTATATAATTTAATTATAATATATTAAGATTATTACATCATTTACATCATTGAAGATAACCTCAAGAAAATATCTAATTTTTTTATGTTATTGTAATTTGCATCTATGATTGTCTTTAAATATGGTATTTATTATCATGTTTACATTTTTAGATTCAAAAAATGTATGCCTTTTAAAGTATTATTTTTTATTTATCATTAGATTCTAAAAATATTTTTCATACTTAATCATTTTTTTTACTGTGCATATGTTCTCTTCTTGTTCTATTTTTATATTGTAAATCTCTCACAACTCTCTCTATCTCTTTCTGTATATATATATATATATATATATATATATATATATAAATATATTATTTTTTTTGTAATTAAAAACATTTTATCATCTTTAAATTTCAATATCAAACTGTTTTGAAAAGTTATAGAAATCAGTACAAAAAGCACATCCATACTATTTTATTTATGGTAAAATATTGTTTATCTCTTTTAATGTGATAAAATCTAATTTCAATTAATTGTAAGAAAAAACATACTTCTTACTTTTTAAAAATAGAAAGAAAATCTCATATAAAAAAATGAATTAATATTCTAATATAAATAACGAATTTCGTTTACTTTTCTAAGGAAATTTGAAAGTAAAAAGATTACATTAGAGTTGATATATTTCTGATAAAGTAATAACCTTTTAATTTAAATATAGATGAATTCTGATACTTAATCTTTTTTATAAACTGCAGAAATTCAATCTTCATTAAATAATTTCCTTAAATTATATATAAACTCAATACATTTTTATGATCATTATCATACTGTTTTTCTCTATATCCGTTATTCATAGTTGCTTCGTTTAAATTCTTAAAGCCCTAAAAAAATCATTTCATTAATATCGGTTTCAATTTTTATCATCTACCGGCAGATATTTTGAAATGAATTGAATTGTTATTTATGTAAAGAGGACAAAAGTTAATTTTGATAAAAAAAGTAAGCAGCCCAATCGTGATTTTAATGATTCACGCACGATAATCATTATTTCTGTGATTTAAAAATAATGACCTTAAAAATATTTCATTATATGAAAATAGTATAAAGAAATTTATTTTAATCAACAGTACCGTTAAAAAATTCGGCAATTGAAGAATATAACAATTTGAGATAGCTTTAATTTATTTTTTTTCTGTAGTTGGAACAGTATACACAGTATTTTGCTACGATGCCGAAATATAATTATAAACATCAAACTATCGTACTTTCAAAACATTAACACTCACACACTCACTCACACACACACTCGCACACACACACACACACATATATATATATATATATACTCATATATATATATATATATATATATATACTCACATATATATATATATACTCATACTCAAGAAAATTTTATAATAGTAGTGTTTATAATTTCGAGTGTTCAATATAAACATTTTATTTTGTTTTTAATGCGATAAACATTAAAGGTGTTTCATTCAAATAGCATTTCAAGTTAAACTAATTAAAGAAAAACTCTTTAAATACAGATTGAGTATTTTGTATTAAATTAGTGAGAATTGTTAAACTTAGTATGTAGAAATATATTTATTTGTGTCAATGAAACCAAATATTTATCGGTTCAAGTAACTAACGTAAAGAAAGGAAAGCACATAAATTGACATTTAACGGTGATTGATGTTTTACGAAGAAATTTACTATCTTTCGCTTGTCTTAATGTGATAAAAGCAAAATGTTAACTTACGTAATAATAAAAAGTGGTTCTAATTTTGTTAGAATATTAAATAGTATCTAGATATATTATTTTAATTCAAAAAATAGTAGTAAACAAATGTTTGATGAGAGTTTAACAAAAATATTACGTTCTTAAAGATTATTTTCTAAATAAACATTAAAAAATAATATAAATGTAAAAATTGGAAATTTCTATATATTTTCATTTTATTAAAAACCGTGTATGTCAAAATATAGACTTTGTTATATAATATATAACTAGTTAAAGGATACCGTTATCTTACTTCTTTCGACATGAATGTTATGTAACTTAACGCAAGAATGTATCGAAGTGTGCGTAACCAACATTCAAAACTGAATAGTGATTGAATATGTTTAGTCAGAGATAGTGTTTGTAGTGCATACGTCTAGTGAATAATTTGTGTAATTAAATTTACGATATTTAACCTACATGGTGTTACAATGTTATATCTTTAATTCTGAAAGATTATTATTAAATTGTAAGTATCTAAAATATTAAGCATCCATTACTGTCAATAAAACTATACATATATATATATATATATATATATATATATATATATATATATATATATATATAAATGTGTCTTCATTATCAAAGAGTTGAATTTAAAAATTGCATGCAATAAAAAAGTAATTAAATTTCATTAAAAATACTGTATTTAAAAATACTACCGGTGGAAAATAGTTTATTTAAACAATATAATGAAAATTAAATAGACAAATTATTTCTAAGTAAGTTATGAATTCAAATAATATATAAATATAATCAGAAGTAACATTGGAAATCAAAGTGCGTTTAAAAGTGAAAACTGTAAAGTATTTTGTTTAGTGAATATAACTTTATATTTAATATTCAGATGTATTTCCTTTTAAAAACATACAAAATTGTTATAAAAATGCTTAGAAGTTGATGACAATTTGCACGGTTATTTCTTTAATGTTTCTAAGCATGTGTACAAATTTGAATCAATTTTCTGTACTGTTTAAGAGATGTTATAATTAAATATTTTTATATGTATTGTTAAGACACGTCTTCTGTAAAAATACCACATTGTAAATAAAACAAAAAAGTTTTTTTTAAAGAAAAAACAAAAATATTTTAATATTTTTGTGTATAAATGTTGAATAGACTAAGTTTAGCGTAAAATGTCATTAAGATTGTCGCTCTAGATATAAAGAATAATCAATTAGAATTTTTTTCATTGTTTAAAAGTTTCTAAACGATAAAAATCTAGCAAAATCAAAAATAAAAGGTCTGTAAGAAAATAATTGTAGTAATGTATATGAATTTCAAGATAATAAACCCCAATTATTTTTCTACCGATCTAATAACACATCACTGAAATATTACAAATTTCTATATTTTTATAAAGTATACAAATATCTAAATTTACTTTTTTTCTCACATATTTTTTGTTTAGACTATCATCTAACTCCATTCTCTTATAGTACAAAAAAGTATCATCTTACTACTGGTTCTTACACTGTTTACTACATAGACTACAAGTTTTTATATTGTTGTCATGTAAACAATATTGTAAACATCACAACCATACAATTTATAAGGTTAATAATACACAAGTTTCATAAATATAATGTATCTTTAGCTTTTTATTCATATTTTAATATTATTTAACAATTTGTATTAATAAATAATATCATTGCAATATAAAAACTTGTGTCGCCAAATTGAAACCAGGAAAGTTTCATATTTCAAAGTTTCATGTATTATCAGAATTAGTGTTATTAATAAATTTAGAAAAAATTATCAACAGAAAAACGAAAAGTTATTTTGTTTTCATTATTTAATTTTAAAAATGTATATGTATATATATATATATATATATATAATTACTTATCTTATTTTAATCTTTGAAAACTCTATTTATTATCACTTAATTTAATCCAGTTAAATTTTTTGTTTTAAAACTAAAAACTGTACTAATAATTAAAGAAATGCAAAGTTTTGGAGATTCATTTAAATTAAAGAATCTAATAAAAACAAATTCTTGAAATTTAAAATGTATACTTTGTATAAAAAATGTAATTATTTATTAATTTAATTGAACTTTGTTTCTTTTAAGTGTATATATATATATATATATATATATATATATATATATATATATATATATATATATATATATATATATATATATATTGCAATATGTACCACGACAATATGACCAAATTTAATGTTAAATGTATGTAGTACATGAAAGAGTAGAACTAAAAATATTTTAATCTGGTAATGTTTACACAATTATCTCATATACTTGTGACAAGGTACATTGTGGTTTTGTTTGAAACTACATGAATTTGTAATGTGATTAAATAAATTTACAAAACACTCTTGTTTATATTTTTACACATTTTTTGTAAATAAAGTACGTACTTTGAATAAAATGTCAAAAATCACATTATTATTTACATAAAAGAATGATTTCTAATTAAAAAGTAAATATGATTTATGTTCCCATCTAATTTTATTTTTAAAAACTGCAACATTATATATATACATATATATATATATATATATATATATATATATATACTCGTATATATATATATTATCTGTTTATGATTTGAAAACATGATTTCAATTATATTAATTTTTTAAACAGTTAATATTTTTTAAAAAAAAGAAAAATGTGTCAAAACTAAATTGTTACTTTTTTCATTATTAAAGTTTTTTATTTTTCAATTAGAAATTTGTATCTAAATTAAAAAGTTTAAATAGATTTTGAGAGACACCTGCATATAAATATTATACATTCAAAATTTAATTTAGTATCTAGCAAATTTTCTAAATTTTAAAACCGATCAGTCTATTAAGGAATTAAAAATGACAGTTACATCAGTGATAATAAAATAACACAGGAAATAAAATGTAATCCATTAACAAATGACAATGACCATTTTATCAGTGACATTAATAAAGACATTGATGTAACAGTATCACAAGTATGTAACATATGCGAAAATGCAATATGTATCCAATAAAAAAAAATGTCAAATGTATATATGCTTGATGAATGAGGTTTGAATACGCCATACATTAATGAAGATCGTTTTTGTGATATATAACATATTTAAAAATATGTTTACATTTTTTTTGTGACAAACTTGACATTTTTCGGACATATATATATATATATATATATAAATATATATATATATATATATATATATATATATATAAGACCTCCATGATAAAGTATTTTTTTTCATTCAAATCCTTTTTTTAAATTTCTAAAGGTAGATAATATTGTTTAATATAATAATTTATATTCGTAATTAGAGTTCATATTGAGAAATGAATACATAAATTTGGAATCAAATTGACATATGAAATAGTACAAAGTTACACAAAAAATGCATAATTCTTATCATTATATTTGTATATGAATCTTCTAAAGTTATTCGTCTATGAAATATTATTTAACTTTTTCTCGATATTTTTTTACACTCATATACAGGACATAATGTCGTATTGATTTTACATGTTTATATCAAAACATATTACATTATTCTTCTTATTAAAAAATAATTCCTTAAATCACATAAGCGCTCACTTATCTATTAAAATACATGGATTATTGGTATTTGGTACTTAGAGTTAAACACCATTGATTGTACATTGAAAATATACGAAGGGAACACAGGCACCTAATAAACAAAGAATTTAACACTTCTATTTAAATGACAGGATTATACAATTATCACTTAAATATCATGCCATTTCTTTTAATTTCTTTTATATTCTTTATTCTTTCTAAAAATAATTTAAATAATAATTAAAAAAAATCAATAAATTGTCCTATCAACTAGATATCAAATTACTGGGAAAAAATCTATTAAGTTAACTTTGTTATAATTATATATATATATATATATATATATATGTGTGTGTGTGTATATATATTTATGTATATATTATGTATATATATATATATACATGTGTGTATATACATATACATACACACACACATATATATATATTTATGTATATAAGTAAAATAATTGTTACTTTATAAACATTCAACGTTCACTGAAATTCATAAAAGTACTGTAAGTGCATTTATAGAACACTGTATCTCAAGTATGTAAACACTAGACTAGTAGAAAACACGACGTATTTACAATAAAACAGAGTATATGACTAGAAAGTAGCAAATGGTTTTAAACTTGAATGTTTCTAAACTATTAAACTATTCTTTTATATGACTTCTAGAAAATTCTAAGTAGGTAAAGTACTATTCACAAAAAATATGGTTTTTATTTGCAAAAGGAACAATAAACACTTACTATTTGAAGAGAAATAAATTACATCTTTAACCTTTATTATGTGTTTATAATATTTTATTCTAGTTTTTATTTAGTTGTTTAAGAATACTGTATAACACTTTATCAAAAGTTATTGGTGAAATAATTGTTTTTACATTGAAACTTCCATGTATATTCCATGTATATATATATATATATATATATATATATATATATATATATATATGTTTAATTATAAATAATAGAATTTAAAAGAATGCGGAATGATGATCAATCTATTTTGGGACATTTTCTAACAATTTATTAAGTTAATATTACTTTGTATTTTTTCCTCACTTTTTACACTTCTCATTTCACTTCAGCATATTTTATTTTTGTTTAGAATAATTTAAATAATTATTACTTTCAAAAGAAAATAAATAAAAATAAATTCATGTACAATCAATCGACAATAAAGTATTTGATCCTATTGCTTAACTATTTTTTAATAAGTAGCTAAAAATTAAAAAAATATTTAAAATTACGATGTGTTTATATAATTTCTTGGATGAACTTTAAAATCTTGTGTATATATATATATATCAGTCTTGTATATCAATCATTTTTTATATATTATTCTATCCATATTTTAGTGTATGAATTTTGAAAATTATCTTAAAAATAGAAAGAATTTTAAGTTACTTTCTTATTATTCATTAGAAAACTTTTAATATAAATGCATATACCCACATACATATATATATATATATATATATATTTATATATATACACACATATGTATATAATATATATGTATACAATATATATGTATATATATATATATATATATATTAAACACAGAGAGTAAGGTGTATTTCTCATAAATTATCTGCGATTTTATCTGAATTAGATATTATACTATATCATATTGTAATCATGATAATATTCTACCATTCAACTAAAATAAAATAGATACACATATTATTATAATAGGTACTTTGAGCATTCATATTGTCTTTTTATTCAGGAATATCTAGCGATGTTTTTTATATGCTGTATAAAATATCAATAAAGTATATTTATACTTTCTTTTTGCTTATATTCAGTACTAAGAAATATTCAATTCTCAAAATACTATTCTCTAACAAAAACGACTTGCTCCTTTAACTGTGTATTCATTTTATGACATAAAGAGCAAACGTTAAGTAACAAACATTTTTTTTTAATATCTTCCTTAATAAGTCATTATTATGTTTATAATAATATTATAAAAAATAAATATAATTATTTATTCAAAAGGAATAGTCGTCTAGTGTTCTATATCAAGACATAACTATCATAAAAAAATTCGAAGACGACGACCCTCATTTGGACTTATGTGTTTGAGATTTTTTATGAAAAAATATGTGACACGGGACTGAACTTCATTGGATTCGTTGTTAAATTTCTGTCAAATCTTTTCGGGTAAAATATATAAAAAAAATGATATCCCTTTTTTATTTCAACTTTGTTTGAAATTAGTATTCACTAAAGTTTTAGCCTCATTTACAGTTTATTACTTATTTTTAGGATAATGAAAATCATATTTATATTATTAGTTGATATATATATATATATATATATATATATATTAATTTATAATACTTTGTATTATAATTTGTTATTTATTATAATAAATACAAATTTATCAAAACAGTTTCGATCCACAGTACAGGTTATAAGGATAAAACAATTCTGTAATATTTTCGGGTGTATATATATATATATATATATATATATATATATATGTATATATAAATATATATGTATGTATATATGAGATTTCATCCAAAAATATCTAGAATGCACATACAGCTTAATATTTAGCAAGTGGGGAGAAAAACTAATGATATGATAATAAGTATCAAACATTTGTGTGTTGAGATCATAACCATTAAGATCATATTAAAAAATTCTTTCAAGTTTTAAGTGGTTTATCCAATTAAATTTTCTTTACCTTGGCGATTTTCAAGATAGAGCTAATTGTAAAGTAGTGAGTCTGTATATAATTTTGATATAAACTTTGAAAGACAGCGATAGAAATAATAGACAGAAGTTTTAGTAACGGGATATAGAGAAGATACGGATGTCTGAGTCGGACCATGTTTGTTGAGTGTTTCAAGCTATTTAAGAAAGGTAAAACTTGAATAAAATTCGATAAAATATCAAGTGGGTTTTTTAATTTCTAAAATCAAGGAAAAGATTATCGAATTATCCAAATTATCCGTGCAAAATTGTGACTGAATGTTAGGTATGCTTGAGAACAAACATGGATATCATGCGGATCTTACCAAAACATTTTAATCAATGGTAACCTTCGTATATGTATCGTATTGCTGCAAAGTTTTTTTTTTCTCTTGGCAGAAAACTAGAAAAAAAACGGAGTGGAAATCTCAAAAGATCTATTGGGAAGAAAAGAAAGCGAATAGACATCTAGGATTTTCTTAAAAAAATATCTTTTCAAAACTAAAGATTATGTTGAAAGGATGCCATTTAAAAAAAACTGACAGTATTGAATATGACAGTATGAAATATAATTTCATTTTCTAGTACTTAAATCGAATTATAGCATGATATACTTTTGTATCAAGCTCGCATTTCAACTTAGCTGTCGAAACGCTCTAAAACCCAAGTAATCACCACCATCATTAAAATTATATGTATTGTGTACTTTTCATATAATTAAGAAAATAAATATTTGAGAGAGTTGAAAAAGCCATTAGTTGACGACAGTATGACTCTTGGCAAATAGTATATTTATTTTTTGTATATAAACAATAATAGTATATTTGTATATGGGTTGGTGAGCGAAACGAGTAGGGGACGAAGATCCCTAATATATATATATATATATATATATATATATATATATATATATAGGATAAAAAAATCAGTTTTTACCTAAAATTTAAATTATTTTGATACTTATAATTTTGAAGCATATATGAAGGATAATATTTTAATTTTCGAAATGAGCCGAAAAAATTGAACCTTTATATAATGAATCATGCAATAGTTTTCATTTCAAAATATTCATCTTTGAAGCATATGCACCTTTGCTACTGTCTTATTCATCGGTCGTAAGCTTCCGAGAACCCGTTATTTGCTATTCTGTGTAGAGCGACCGTTGTGGCTTTACGGAGCTCTTCATCATACCGAAATAAATTCCAAAAAAACCTACTTCACTTTCTTTAACTGTCAAAGTATAACTCGTCTAGTTTCATCTAAGATTTTCCTGTGCTCAGGAAATTTTCACTGGTGGTGTAGAAAATGTTGACTGACCTAATCTTGGATCATCTGCGACAGATTCGCATTCGTCTTTATATCGTTTATGCCTCTTCAGTACTGCATTTTTCGTCAGACACAACACAATAAGATTCAATTATTACTTTAAGATTTTTTTAAGCACTTAAATAACGCCTAATACAGTAACAAACGACATAACGCTGCTCTTCTAAATCATCAATGATACAACAAGTGTACATTGAGGCCACAACCATTGCTACAGGCATTAAACGTGGAATAATGAGCAGGTACTACGTAAGTCAAATCATTAATGTTGAATAAAACGGCTCTAGCGTCTCTAACACGAGATCATACGGTATTCAAAAATAAAACACCATTCCACGAATTATATGATAATCCCTCGTATAATGAAGTTAATTAAATTAAACTGTTTGAATGGTTTTTTCCATATCATGAGAAAAAATTGTCTGCACACGATTAAAACGTTGATTTTCAGTCGAAGTGAAACTAAAATTGTAACAAATAATTGTAAAATAAAAAATAGCTCATTAAAAACTCCTCTACAACCAAATTTTCTATTTAATTTTATACTTTTAATGTAGAGTATACCTTTATGTGTGCAAGTATATATTTGTACTCCTATGAATATATACAACGATGTATATAGTCATATAAACGTACAACCATACATTACTCAATTATTAACAATGAACTCTGTACGTGTGACATTTCAATATTCATGAAAAAAGGCATAATATGATACGCAATTTTTGCGACAGATCTGTAATATTTAATATATGTGTTAATCAATATTAACATAAATTATCACGAATAGATTGACAAGCAACAAACAAGATGCGAATGACATTTATTACTGTCGGATGTCACTATATTTGTTCGTGCATAAACTCGTGCATCAGTGGTTTCAAACCATTGCTACACGTACCACGGTCCTCTACGAATCGTTTAGGATAATGTAAAGTATGATTTACTCATTTTACAACATTATCATTGTTTTGGTAATGATTTGATTGATATTCTACAGATGTATAAAACATGTTTTAATTAAATTTTTATTTTGAAATAAAATTGGCATTCTGTTGTTGTGTATTGTAATTGAATGATAGTCAACATTTTTTTATAAAGTTAACAATTAAACACAAAATTTAATAACGAGTTCAATTATATGGATTTGAATTCTATTTTTAGGGAAATATAAAATACTTTGATCATAGGTGTTTAAAAAATAAACAAATTAATCATTTTACCCTCATTTAGGTGTAAAATAAAATAATAAGCTAATTACTACCAATATCCATGACTAATAATAATTTTTTTACTATATTATTTGTTTTAATTTCTAACAGAATTCAATTATTAACTTGCATAATAACAGTATACATATATTTAACCTTTTATTCACGAGATTTTTTTTAAAAACACATTTCTGTTACAATCTAAAATATTACAAATAAAAATACCGTTATATTTCAGTATCTGTTAATTGAAGTTAAACATTAGAAATATAAACTCAAATATTTACTTTATAAATATTATTAAAATAGGATTAATTGCTTGATTTTATTATCAGCATTGTAAAAAAATTTAGATACATCTACTTATTGCTAAGTGAATATTTTGTAAGTTAAACCAAATACTAGGGAATCCTTTCTGTATTTAGTACAATATTAGAAATACTTAAGTGGTAGCTGTATATATAAACGAAATACTTCTAATCTTCATAGTTCTTCGTTGCAAATATTCAGTGGATATATCCAATAAATGTGAAATAAACCTTAAATAAATTTGTAATTGGATAGATAAAAAAACTACAAATATTGTTCAAAACTATTCTTATTTTGAAAATTATAATTTAAAATAAATAACTTAATGCAAGTAATAAATATATTTTTAATGATTTTGACGTTTTCGAACGTAATACGTCTCTTAAATAAAATAATTTTTAACAAAAATCAATACAATCGTTTAGAACTACACTATGATATATTGACTTCACACTTTGAAGAAGACATAAGTAAAAAGCATACATTGCTTACAAAAAAATAGAGGTATAAATAACTTTTTATTGTATTTGACAGATAAATTGCTCCGTATGAAGAGATTTAGAAAGCTATATAATGTAATTAAGGAATATATTATTCACTTAAATATAATTGCGTTTATAAATCGAGAATTATTTTATCAAAACTCTATCGCAGAGACAAAACAAACATTTATTCATTTATACCCACATAAATATCCACATGTGCATATATTTATATATATGTATGTGTGTATTAAGTTATATATTCGTTAACCCATCTTTTCCCTTAAAACATCTATGGATCGTAGATTCGTAACATTAAAGTATATTTGAAGCGTGAAAACACACTCGAAACGAGCATTTTAACAAGGTTGACATGCAAGTCAAGCTTTAGATTGAAACTTCTATTTTAACACGGAATCCAAATCACGTGAAGCATATTATGTATGTTAATTATTTAATTGAAAAATCGTATAAAGCTCTGTTTGCGTATTTAAAGATGTTCTCTTTACGAAAAACATACAATGTTTTTCTTTTACAACTTAATTAATTTATTAAATAGTTTAGTTCTATTTTTGTGCTTATTAACTACATGCTTTTTTTTGTTACAGGTGAGTTGGTGAAAACTTTTTCATTTTTGAAATCGAGTTAGATATTACTTTAATCGGTAAGTCATCACCTTTAATTTGTATTAATTGCCGCTAGTAATACTTATGTTAATAAATTATTTTGTGAGTATTGATGAAACTTTTAATAATTTATTGGATATATATATATATATATATATATATATATATATATATATATATATATATATATATATATATATATATATATATATATCCACCTATTAGTATTAGTTTTATATATGAGTATTTAAAATTACTCATTTATTTTAATAAATTAATTTATGTAGAAAATTCAGCGATATAATTTGAATTCATATATATATATATATATATATGCAGCGCCGGATTTACATTAGGTACCACACTTGGCTCATGTATATATAGATTTATATATATATATATATATATATAATACACAATATATAGGCTACTTCGAATATTGTTTTATGTGACAAAAAAGACATAATTCAGTAATACCTAGTGGCGGAAATTGAAACGGATGTTTATATTTTGACTGCCTTCAGCCATCTTTATTTATTGTTCCATGCATGTATTTTTACCTAGACCCAACTATACAATCCATAAATATATTTAGATAAGTTGAATTCTAATAACTCTACATACTATTGATACAAAAATATTAGTAAAAGACTAAATTTTCTATTAAAACATTTATTTAATAATATTATATATATATATATATATATATATATATATATATATATATATGTGTGTGTGTGTATATGTATGAACAATACCAAATTATTGATATATCTGTTTGAATGTTGCAAGTAGAGTACAAACATTATTAGATATTTAAAAGAAATTAAGTATTAAAATTTCAAAATATTTATTAATTATATATACATAATTAGTTATAAAATATTAAAAAATATATACTAAGAATTTCTGCATTTATTGTAACAATCAAATATAAGTTGAAGGCTTGAGTGGATAAAAGTATGATTTTCCTTAAAATGTTTATATTTTTCAATAAATAAGAGGAGATATTTGTATAATATTTTTATACATTAAATTTCATAATAAATATTATCCGTAATAAATCCATTCTTACTTCAAATAAGAGAAATGTGATCAACACTTTGAAAAATGAAATAAATATTTTTAGTGCGAAATTTTCCTTTTGTCTAATCTTTTCCTTATTTGTTACCATTTCTGATTGTAAAATTAACTAAGTTATGAACAAAAATTCCAAGTATTGCAAATAATCTCCTGTCTTCGCATCAGTTCATATGTTCATATCTTCAAATGCTCTATTTAAGCTTAGTTTTTCATTTGCAATATATTAGGTTTTAAAATTAGGATATTTTTTTTTAAATTGTCTACAGTTTATATATATATATATATATATATGTATATGTACTTTTTCAAATGGCTGAATAAAAAATAGTCAAATGATATTAAAACTTACTATATTTTTATGTTTATAAAACAAACATCCCAAAATTCAGAAACGTTCCATAAAGTTCAATTTGTTGTACATGTAGTTTTTTTATATTAATGTAAGCATCTCCTTAAAGTTTTATCATATTTTAATTGGTCAATGAATATTTGAATCATTTTCTGTCTGTATACATGAATACTATTATCAATAAAAATGTGTCTTTATGTAGATACCTTTTCATTTATTGAAATTTTTACGTCTCTCTTATTTTAATCAAAACTTGTCCTGATATAGTACTTGCATATTTCTCAATTCTTTATTTCATCATTTGAATATTCATCTTGAAACTGCCAAATCGCCTAAAAATATGAATAAACTCAGGCGTAGTTTTTTCTTTGACCATTCGTTAGAATTTGAGTAAAAATGTATTATATTCTTCTATAAAAAAATAACTGAAAGTATATTAGGTTGGTGAAAAATAATTGCGGTTTTTATCATTTTAAAACTATGTAAAAACCGCCATTATTTTTATACCAATCTAATATTTAAATATTTATAATTCATATTTTCTGAGAAAGTAAATTTGATCTCACACTTTTCTATACACACTTATACGTCAAAGAATAAATACAAACTAATAAAATAAGAAACAATATTGAATTTATGTATATAATAGTAGGTACATACACACTTAGTACACTACTGAATCCACAAAATGAGGTTATTAACATTTTATTGAGTAAATGTTATTACTTTTAAATGATTTTGTGATAAAATATTTTAAACGTAGTAAAATATATCTGTTTATATCTATTAAACTTACTGATAACGAACGAAACTAATAATTAATAACAAAATTAAAATGAAGCGCTTTAATAGAAGTAGTCAAAATAAATATTAAAAATATAATGATTTTTATAATTTGCAGGCTTGAGTGTTTGTATATTTATTTATATATCTGAATAAATATATTTACATATATATATATATATATATATATATATATATATATATATATATATATATATACATATATATGTAAATAATTTTTTTAATATAGAACGATCCGTTAAAAATGATTAAATGAATATTAAATGGAAAAAATATTTTTAATTACAAAATGTAATTGAAACAAATTCAATATCAAATACTACACAAAAGTAAACAATTACTTGGTTAACTTACTGTTCAATACCTCATCCATTTTAATTGATTCCCGTTATGAACATTTTTTAAATCCTATAAATACAATCCATACTTTCAAACGTACATGCCTTATTAAAAATTTTTAGAACGACTGACTAACACAATCCCTTTAAATCGATTACCAAAAGCTATAAGCTCACACATATAAGCGTTAAGCCGTACGGAACAATTCATTTGATCACATTTATTCATCCGTCTGTCCACATTTCACACAATGAATGTAATTTTTCGGTGGCTCAATCTCGCTATTAGTGTTTGATTAAAAATGTAATCAGCCAACAATTCACGCCGTTTCGCATCGTCGCAAAACTCGTTTATGTTTCAAAACTCTTTTAGATAATTTCGTACAATTTTATTATACATCGTTGTTCATTAATTCCGTTTAGTTGCAATTTAGATCAAATTAATACTTCTTTTAATCAGTAAAGAACCAATCATTTCATGTAATTTGTCAGAAAATGTTTCATATTTCAAAATACAATATTGGTTTTAAGCTTCGTTAATCCTCTTTTATTAAACCAGTATGATTTCATTTTATTATTAAGGTTTCAATTATATTACAACATTTTTATTTGACTTCTAAAAATAATTATATATACACACATTTATATATATATATATATATATATATATATATAAAATCATACTCTACCTTTAAGAATACATTGACAATAAAGATTTCTTACAATTTGTGAATATTTCAGTTTCTTTATTTTTCGAAACGTATAATGGCATCACTGCGGTAGTGATGCATTTTGAGATTAAGTTGTTATTTGTTAAACATATACTTTTATTTTTCTGTAATAAAGATTCTAATCCTGTTACATTTTTCAATTTAAAGCAATGTTTCCTTGTTTTTTATTTATATCAAATATGGACATTTCATAAATATTTTCTCTAATACTTTCTCTACTTCATATGAAGTTTATGACAAAATAATTCATGTCTAAACCACTTAATTAAAAATAATATATTGAAATGTATTGATTTTACTTGAAAAATTATAAATTTAAAATAACTACATGAAAGGATGGATTTGTTATTTTGGTATAATTTTATTACTTATAATTTCATTAACTAATTGATGATTTAGTATTCTTCTTAAACTAGTTGCTATATTTTAATTATTTTCGAAAAAAATGAAATTTTGAGAAATAAATAACAATTCATTAATGCTTTTAACTATAGACAGTACGTTCGGATTTATATAGTAAATATATTGAAAAGTATATTTAAGAGATGTACGTGGGTCGTTTGATACGCCTGGTAAATTTCTTTAATTTGGCATCACCATTCCTTTGGTAATGCCACGACTGTACTACTGTACGACTGTCACTTTTCAATCTAGCATAGGCAAAATTTCAACCAGAAGCGACGGGTTGTTCACGTTCTAGAGATGTTTGAAACGAGTATTGTAGCAGTTGCCATAAAAATGTATTCATCACCGTGGATAAAAACTAGACCCACCATTATACACCTGAGTCGAAACAGCATTCAAAGCATTGGACAATTACTGATGAAAGTGCGCCGAAGAAGGTGAAGATAGTTTTGTTGGCTGGGAAAGTAATGGTCACTATTTTTTGGGATTCCCAAGGAATCATCATGATCGACTATTTAATGAAGGGAAAACGATAACAGGATCCTATTATGAAATATTATTGGACCGTTTGAAAAAAGAGGTAAAATAAAAACGGGCAAGACTGGCACACAAAAAAGTGCTCTTTCACTAGGACAAAGCGCGCCGTCCCACAAATAGGCCTGCGTAATGTCAAAATTGCACGAATTAGGTTTCAAATTGATTTCCACACTGAACATCCACCTTATTCTCCGGAATTTATCGGGGCGATTTCTTTCTCTTCCAAACTTAAAAATTTGGCTCGATAGGAAGAAATTCTCATCGAATGAGGATGTCATCTCTGGGGTCAATGCATATGTTACAAACTCGCTGAACCATGTGTATAGACCTTAATGGATACTATGTTGAGAAATAAAATCGATTTTTTTCAAAAAAAAACCGTTTATCTTGCTTTTTACTATTCTTATCAAACAACTCACGTATATGTTTTCCAATTTGTAACAAACTGTTTACGTTTTTATTAAAACTCAATTCTTCAAATTTCAACAGTAATTACTATAAGTACTACTTTTAGAATCATGAACTTTTTTCTTATAGCTTATTAGAGTTAATTTGTATAGCTTATTTCATAAACAATCTTGTTTATAGTCTTATTTTCATTTTTATTGACTTTATTTTTCATACAATATAATGTTCTAACGCTAGTATTATTGAAACTTGTTATCAGAACAACAGGCAACAAAAATAAATATAATTAAATAATAGATCTGAAAATATATAAAAGAATATATCAAAAATATTTTATTTCAATATGGTTTATGATATAGTTTGATTTAAGAAAATTATATGTTCATTATCAATAAGCATATTACATATTTGTCTTAACTAATACAATTAAATTATTGATATGATTTTATATAATTTATTGTTTATAATTAAATTTATTTATTACTGACATGTAATTAATATAATTTCTAATACGGTTTATAATAAACATTTAATTTATATATATATATATATATATATATACAAGTATTAAAAATTTACCTTAAAAAATCATATAAAATAGCATTCATTAACGCTGAAAATGTTTTATAAAAATTGTCATTTTTCACACTTGAGTAACGATAATTTTCCCCTCTCTTACGGATCCCCAAATAAGAAAAAATGTAAGCGTAAATACAAATTTGAAGCATCGAGAACAAGAAAATGAGCAGTTTACGGTCTCTCCTAACAGAAACAAGCCCGAATGAATGGTGAGGTATGTAATACGCCCATTACATAACGCTGAAAATTACCAGAGATGAGAATTGCTCTTGTACGCATACTACATCATGTTTCAGAGTGGAAACAAATTACCAAACTAATAACATTTTCGTATAATGGTTTATGCGAACGATATATTCTGGTGCATGGTGCAAGTGTAACAAGCATCTACACGACATATACTATACACTTCGCGTCATTCTTGTGATTATATATATTATTTAATGATATACAGGAAATGAATTTCTAAAACAATGTATATATGTGTAGGTTAATACGTATATACATAATTTATGTTCAATTTAATATCATAAATTCACAAATTATAAAGTATTAGAACTGAAACTGCGGTTAAATTACAATTTTTACAATTAAACTAATAATAATTAATTTGAAAGTTTGTACAAATTTATAATTTTTATCACAATATCTTGTATATATAGGTTGATTCAACTTAGGCTTCCACACTCAAATATTTAAAAGATACAAAAATTAAAATAACATGTTATCTGCCACTTAGTATTTTGGTATTGAATTGAACTAAAATGCTAAATAAATAATAATATATTTTCTTAACCCCTGCACTCCTTTTTAATACTTCTATACGAAAGCCTAAATTAAATCATCATATATCCTATATATATATATATATATATATATATATATATATATATATATATATATATATATATATATATATATATATATATATATATATATATATATATATATATATATATATATATATATATGTACACACACATCTTATGTTGAACTTCTAAGTAATATCTACAAAAATACAACCGTGTAAATAAAGTTGTACGAAGAGACAAGAAAAATCAAAATTGAGAAATGTGTAATACAAGGAAATACAATAGAAGGCGAAATGATAAGTAACCTCCACTTTGCTGATGACATACTTATTTTAGATAATATTCAGGTAAAACTAGAAAAGAGAACCAAGGAATTAGACAATGCCAGTCAAAAAATAGGACTCTTGAATCACAGCAGTACAAAAGTAATGTTAAATGAATTAGTTCTTTCGAAAAAAATAGAAATAGAAGGAACCGAAATCTAAGAAATCAGAAAGTATGTTTCTTTCGATAAACTTGTTATAATAAAAAGAATTAATCGTTCATTGACGAAGTTAACCGAAGAATAAAAATTGAAAGGAGTTCATTTGGAGGAAATTTTTCAGTATTGAAATCGAATATACCACTCGGTTTGAAAAGTATTGGAGTTGTATATTCTACCTGTATTCACCTAAGGAAGTGCAATATTCCAAAACAATACAATGACTTAAGACATCACAGGGAAGTGTAGAGAGATGTATGTTGAGAATAACAAGAAGGGATAAGAAAAGAATAGAATAGATACGAAAACGAACTGAATTTAGAGACATAAAAAGAAGAATGAAGAGTTTGAAATTGAAATGGATGGGACATATTGCAGAAATAGAAGACAATCAATGCACAGGAGAAATTATAGATTAGGAACCAATGAATTTAAATAGATACGATAAGAAACCAATGAACAGATGGGATAAGAACATAAGAAAATTTATTGGAAGTGTATGCAAAAGAGGGGCATTGAATTGTTTGAACTGGAAAGTTTTGACCTTCATCCAGCAGTGGATCGAAAGAGACTGATATATATATTTATATACATAAGTTTTGAAAATCATTATCAATTGTTGGTTATTGATTACTTTTACTACATTCTAATTTGATGCTTATATTTAATAACCGGAAATTAAAAAATAAAAGAAAAATTTAATAAACTTGTAGATATAATAGTAACAATACTATGTAATATTTATAAATACGGAATTTTCATACATCCTCTGTACGAGATTAGGGTAGACATTTATTTTTAAAGAATTAAATGTAGACTTAACATATTATTAAATTATCATCAAGAAGCTACAATATGACATATGACAAACATGTAAATGCGAACGAAGTGTTGTATTATCTTTATACATATACACACTCACGTATATATTTTTATTAGAGGGGAAAATATATATATATATATATATATATATAACATTATTATAAAAGTTATTCATATACAAAAAAATACTGTGTGAATATTTAAATATGCTAAACATGTGTACAGGTGAAATATATTTGATCATAAATATGACAGAATATTTAATTAAATAAATTGGTAATTAAATATTCTGTAAATCAATTAGTAGTACTTGAAATGCGGAAAAGATATAATCAATATTCAAATTTGTCACAAAAATAAATTATGCCCTTCACAAATATTACTTTCTTAGTTATTGAATTAATTTTTGTAAAATGATAAAAATAAGTGTACGAAATGTTTCTCGCACGAAAATATTATCAATTATGATAATTTTGTAAATATATTTACAAGTATTAATTTTAATTATGTTTCAAAATAAATTATGCATGTAAAATGAGTACATTCTAAATCAAAACGATTTGAAAATATGCTTTAATATTTATAATTCATGTATATGAGTAAAAATATCTTTAATTTACATAATTAAATATTTTGTTTCCCTTAAAATAAAATGCTTAATTATTTATCTATAAATATTCATAAGAATAGTATTGATACTTTTTAATTATCATTTTTGATATAAGAAATATTTTTCTTCATACTCGCATTTAAAATTATAATTTTTTAAGTTAAAAATAAATTGAATTTATGCTTCAATTCAATTTTATATATTTATTTGAAACGTGTTAACTAATAAACTAATATTTCAAAAGAATCTTTAATTAGATATACAAAATTTGATAATTGATATTTTTAAATAAATTATTGTAATACAAATTTTTCTATAGTTTAATAATTATCAGTTTTTATTTTTTATATTTGTCAGTTAGAATTTAAAAACTACCTTCTATTCGTATTTAAAAAGAATCTATACTTAGGTTTAGTTTATAATAATAATTATTAGTACACCTACTTAGAATATCAAAACAATACGGTTTTTTATTTATGACATTAATGTTAGATTGGTAGAAAAATGATTGCGATTTATGACCTTCAAATTCATATACATTTTTTAATTTAATTGATTTTAAGTGGCCCAGAACTATTGGATGACTAACGTCTAAATTGTGTATAAACTTTCGTATTGTCGTACGTGGTTCTGATTCAAATAACGTCTTAAGTTGATCGTTATGAATGAAAAAAGGATGCTCGCGACCTTCATCTTCAAGATTCGTCCCCAGCACGAAATGTTTAGAAGCACCATTTCACCTTGCGTTCCTTAATAGTATCCACACCAAAAGCATCGTTTAGCTTTAGCTTACTTAGCTCAAGCCTTAACACCCGTTTTAACTCATTCAAAAAATTGCTCTTAATTGCTTCTTTTCACTTTTAATTCAATAGTCCAATTTAAAGCAAAATTAATAATAAAACCAAATTCAATGTTATC
Organism: Acanthacorydalis orientalis; assembly: GCA_034766995.1. Taxonomy (NCBI): domain Eukaryota; kingdom Metazoa; phylum Arthropoda; class Insecta; order Megaloptera; family Corydalidae; genus Acanthacorydalis; species Acanthacorydalis orientalis. Next base: position 45,755,121 of record CM068313.1, on the reverse strand, counting down.
AAATTACAGACTGAAAAATGCTCTTTAAAATAATATCAACCCAAACACAATGAAATGACACTTTCACTGAAGAAAATTAAGGTTAGAATTTAGAAAACAAAAACAGCGATAATTTTTTACCAACCTAATATATTTAACATAAAGGAATGCAATTCATTTTAGTTACGAAATATCTATAAAGCATAATGAATCACCTATCCGCTTTTTATTTTTAAAAAAAAATACTTTAAATATATTAAATTATTTCTGTTAAGAACAGATGTTTTTATTCGATTATTTCTAAATATGTTCGAACCCACATAAATAATTTTAATATGCAAAGTTGCTAGTCATCTCTTATCCTCTAAAAATTGTACTTTAGTTTTTGTGACATATAATTTAAAATGTTTATTTTAAACAAAGTATGTTATTTTCCATTGAATACGTTAAACATATTACATTCATTCATGATATAATCTGGATTTCATAAATCTCCCCGTACAATAGTAACGTTCTTATGAATGTCGAAATCACCCTTTTTTCTCATCACGGAATTTGAACTCTTATGAGATTTGCTTATAATAGTAATAATATCCTTTTTCATTAATTATGGAATCTGTAAAATAATAACCAAATGTTAGGAAAATAATTGCATTTTTTTTAATTCTAACCTTAATTTATTTCAATGAAAGTGTCATTTCATCATGTTCATGTTATTTTTATTTTAAGGTGCATTTTTGATGTATATTTTAGTAACATCGATTTATTTTTATTATTAATTTTACTTCAAATTGGGCTATTAAATTAAAGATGAAAAAGAAGCAAATAAGAGCATTTTTTATGAGTTCAAGACGGGTGGTCAAGTGGTGGTTTTGGTGGGTTCCAAAAATTTCGTGCTAGGGATGAGACCCTTGAAGATGAAGAAGATCACAGGCGTCCATTTTCAGTTTATAACGACCAACTGAAATTGTAAGTTGAATCAGAACCACGCACAACAATTCAAGAGCTTGCACAAAAGTTAAGCGTTCATCATCAAACAGTTCTGCACCACTTAAAACAGCTAGGAAAATGAAAAAGGAAAAAAATGTATATCAATTTGGACGTCATAAACCACAATTATTTTTCTACCAGCTTAATAAAATATATATTAGTAAATTTCACAAAATTCTATACAATGATCTTTCAATTTCAAAAGATCGAAATTAAAAAATATCAAAAATTAAGTTCATAAAAACTATAATCATACTGCATCTAAAATATTTTTATATTTATTTTTAGTTTTTTTTTTATTATAGTTGGTTATAAAAACCGCAGATAACAGAGTTAAAATTCTAAATTTTAAATATTAATACACACGATATATATATATATAGAAATTATTATATTTTTTCTCCGATATTTATAATATGAAAATTCAAATTTTCAAAGAATATATTAATATATCAAATATATATATATATATATATATATATATATATAAATTTATATTCTTAATTTACATAAATGTGTTTTCATTTCAATATAATTCATCTTAAAAAAAATTGAACTGAAATTATACTTGGTTAAAAAAAATAAAATAGGAAGTCTAAAATAAATAACGACTTTATAGAATCAATCAATGTCCATGGCATAGAAGGTCATGCTCGTTTACTATTCGTATGATAATGATATTGAATTTTACTCGAGCGATTATCTTGACTGAACTTTTTATACTGGTCTACTTAGTTACATTCACAAAATGTAAGATTACTTCGAACGATCCTTCATCACTTTTTTCTATTCGGCCTGACTCTACAATTTATTTATATTTACTTTTTAACTTTAAGATATCTGAATTTTTTAACTTCAATTAGATGAAATATCATCAATACTTTTTTTCAGTTTTATAATAAGAATTATGAATTTTCTTCAACTTACATATTTTTTATTATAGTTTTATTTACTTCTATGCATAATTTTTAAAAAATATTTGTTACAAAAATGTAAATAATATTTTTTTCTTAGAAGTACTGTATTTCGAATAAAATGTTCATTACATGATGTTGGTACTTATATAATACATGATCTTGTATATACGAATAGATTTCATATATAAACGATAGTTATCCTATGTTAAATTCTTATAAATACACTTATATAATGGTGAGATAAACTAAATAATTAATTGTCGGATATTTTATTTAATAGTATATTTTGAACACTGATATATTCATTACAATACACAATATATCTTATTTCAGTAATTAAACCTTTTTAATTAGCTAGTTGGTTAAAAATAACAGGAAATATATAACAACAGAAATCGAATAAGTAGAAGAAAATATCATTCATTTATATTTATATTTGTTGGTTCTTAACATTAAAGTGATAAAATAGTAAATAATATTAATTTTCTGTTTACAAACGATAGCAAGCGTGTACAAAGGAAAATTACTGTTGCATTTTTTATCCAGGTATATTAAAATTAACTCAATTTGAAAAGACGTATACAAGAGACAGACAAGTATTAAATCATAAAATGTTATCTTATATTCCAATTTATATATATATATATATATATTAGTTTTATTTGATTTAAATTTATCCTTGTCCTTACGACATATAACTCAGTAATAAAATTAGTAATCGGCATAAAAATACAAACTTACAACTTTTTACAAAGCATATACTGAGAATAAAAAGTACTTTAATTTAGGTATTATAATGAAACAGCACTAAGAAAGTTTGACTAACCTCTCTTATTAAGTTTTATGCAAAACATAATTAAAGACTTTAATTTCAAATCTAGTCCTTTCTTTGAAATACTCTCGTATCAGAGATTTTAATAAAAAAAATAATTTATAAAGAACCGCATTTGTTAATATTCTTAAAAAAGTAATGTACTTTTTTAAATTTTAATATTTTTTAACGAAAAAAGTTGATTTCTTTATTAACACTAATCGTTTTGATTTTACATTATGTACATAACTTTTAAACAAAAAATAATGATAGAAACTAGTGAAATAATATTTTATTTCAATAATTTCATTTTGTTATTTTTTTAGGTTTTATAGTTTTCATTTACAAATATATTTATATTGGATTTCAGTAATGATAATTGTTTTAATCTGAAATTTTTCAAAAAAATATTTTTTAAACCCAGATATCGGATACATACAATTGAACCACCAAAATATAATTTCATTAAGATATAATATTTACTTTATTGTATTTTTATTATTAGATAAATTCATAACTAGATAATCTTTTCGATTTTACATTCATATCAAGTGTAACAGTAAATAACCATGTTAGAACTATACCCTTTAATACTTTTATACCATTTTTTCATACATAATAATTTTCTATATAAACTTATTTGTATAAGAATGTATCATTTTTTCTATGTAAAAAATATCTGATTAAATTATATAATATATTTTGTAATAGACTGATGATCTTAATTAAAAATAAAATTTAGTTTAAAAAATAAAAGTAGGTATAGTTAACAAAAACGACTTAATTCATTTTTAAATTAATTTGAAGCTGTTATTATTTTGTATTGATATTTATCTTTTTTTAAAAAAGAAATATTTGTATCCTCCTGAATTACGAATTGAATTGAACCAAACGTTTATTCAGATAAATCAAAATTCAAACTCAAATTGAAAATATTTTTTTATAATAATAAAAACCTACATTTCTCTATGGAGTATGTTTACAAGAAATATTTGCTTTGTTAGCTCATAGGTTTCAATTTTAATTAATTCAGAAATGAATCGTAAGCAAAGACAATATATAAATGTTTTTTCGCTTAATTTATGCACAACCTACTGTCCATACCGATACATATAACCATTTTTTTTCAAATATGTTACGACTGATATTTGTACCATTTAATAAATCCCAGTATTCATTGTAGTGTTGTACTGGTAATTACTCGTATTAAGAATTATAGAATTAATTGAATCGCTATAAACGACGGAATCTTCCCAAATATTTGGTATTTTCTAAAAATAAATTTCCTGTTAGTATCTTCATAAACAACTTGTAGAATATTTGGTCATTCAAAGCATTATCTTTGTACAACAAAAATATTTTTTAGATTAAAGTTATAATTTTTTCTTTTCTATAATAAGAAGTCACAATAAGTAAATATATCTAAATTGTACCTTTAATGCATTTCTCTGTTAAAGTGATATTTAAGGTGAATCATTCAACCGAAATGAATTTAAAAAAAACATGCTAAAGTATTAATTGTTAAAGTAATATAGGAATTATAGACTAGAAATGAAATTAATAACGCAAGACATTTCAAAAATAATTTGTTGGTAATATTACATATATATATATATATATATATATATATATATATATATATATATGTATATATATAGAGAGAGAGAAAGAGAGGGAAGTAGGAGTGGATTTACAGGTGGATATGCAGTCTAATAAATAATAACTAAATTTCTTACCGCAAATAATTTAATATGCTTTCAAATAGATATTTTTATATTTGCATATTTATATTTCTTTCACGTTTCACATTTCAGTGAAAAAAAAAACACATGCATACATTTTACAATACTCAAAAGGCAGGTTTCTGTCCGACAAATATACCACCTCGTATTTTATTTTTATAGTGTCATCTTACAAGCTTCTTAGAATAGCTAGCATATTATCCATTTCAGTAAGTAAACGAACGTATGTTAATATAGAATTTTTTTTATAACACTTTCATTAGTAAAATGGTCTTAATGAATATTAACAATAATTTGTTTATTTTGAATTAAAAAATATTGGTAATCCATTTTGTTTGAACGAGTAAGTACCATTAATTAATTTGTATAAGAAAATAATTAAATCCAAAGGAAGCTAAGAAACGTACATAATGTATTTAAAAAATAAGAAAAAGGCGTTTTTTTATTAAACTTGACAACTATAAAATTAATTTTATTACAACAAAAAGTATTATACAACTCAGTTTAGCCAGAGTGGTTAAATCTTCATAATAAGTTTTCTGCACCTATAGGTGCTGAGGATGATAGTATTGTCATCTGGGTGAGAATGACTAACAGTAAAAATTATAAAAAACCTATTTATTGAACATTTTTGATCAAAAAAATGTGTTTGCGTATAGTATGAATGAATAATCCATTTGTGAAACTATTTAATACCATTAATGAATTAATATCATATTAGAATAATCATGTAGGATAATTCTTGAATAACGTTTTATTGGGTTCGTAGAAAAATAATTGTGGTTTTTGTTCTCTGAATTCTACCATTAAATTTTTTTAATGTAAGTGTAATTTCATCTTGTTCATGTTAATATTTTAAAGTGCATTTGTCGGTCTGTATGTTGGTAAAATTGACTTTGATTTTATCATTAATTTTGCTTCAAATTGAGCTATTGAATTAAAGATTGAAAAGAAGCAAACAAGAACATTTTTTTGCATGAATTCAAAACATGAGGACTGTATATCATCAGAGAATGATAATTTAGAATAAATAGTTGGAATCTAATATTTATGCTTTGTTATTTAAAATTAAGCCTGTTTTTCTAAAAGGTTAATTACTTGTTATATATTTATATCATGGGATGAAACAATCAGTAATTGTGTTTTCATATTTCTTCATGGAAGAATTCTATTCTGGATAATTTTAATATATTCTCTGATTACATTTGTTTTTATTAGATAAAAGATAAATTCTTAGATCATGTAGTCTCAACAATAAAATAAAATAGCTATTTTATAGTAGTGTCTGTAAAAAAAATAAATAGAGTAAAGTGTAAAGAGGCTACAAAGAATGAATTATAGTAAAAAAATATCAGTTTATCGAAATGATAAAAAAATACTAAATTTGGAACTAACAGAATTGAATTTTTATCGTAAAATAATTAGTAATCTTATCATATCCATATTGAACACACTTTAAAAAATCATATTATAACTTGTAAAAATTAATAAAATATTAAATATATAAAAAAAGCTATTCCATTAAGTAGTATTTAGTCGCTCATTTGTAAATAACAAAAATAAATTTTCTTAAAGGAGACGAGATAAATTAGGACATTTTATCACACGTTACATATTGTTTGAAATGAACCTCAACAAATTTCCATTTATTTCATTTCACACGTTTTTAATAGCAACAAATACAAAATCGCAAAAAATGTTTAAATCAATATCAATATATTTTCAAATTGAAGTTTTCAGTTTCCTTAAAGCATAGAAATTCTAATTCTAATATTTTTAAAAAATGAAGTAAAGAAAAAATATAGATCATTAAATATACCATTATATATTTTTTTATTTTTGACATCATTCTTGAAAAAATTTTGAAGCACATAATTTATGTTAATATATATATATATATATGTACATTTTATATTATATATATATATAATTTTTTTATTGACATTAATAATTCTCTAAATAATACAAGTGCATTATTCATTACAATTGAAAATAAATGTTAAAATATAATTTCATAATAATAGCTTTTAATAACTAATTCAATCAGTTTAATTATAATTTAATGATTATTATTTGATACATTGATATAAAGACGATTAATTTCCATAAACAGTATCATTTATAATTACTTTTGTATATATTTGGACAATTCAAATTTAATTATAAAATTAGTTTCTAGAGTATTTAATAGAATTATCTATCATAGAATTTAAAAATTATCTAATATATAAAAATATTTCCTGTTTATGTAAATCAATTACTGAATTGTTTAAAACACGACAATGAAAATAAAACAGTAAAACCTCTTACACCTTCACTGATATAAACACAACTGATCTGTGATAAATATTCTATATGTAGCCTGCGGGTGCCGAAAAGGGTATGATAGGGGCTGTTAACAACAAATGTTTGGTGTATCATTTCAAAGCTTGTTTCTATTGAGTTCGTAGCATGCCGTTTTGTTCAGTTCGTAATAGTATTTCGTATTTCTTGAACTTTCGTCTTTCGTAGGTACATTTTGTATGTGTATGAAGAAAGTGAGTTTTGTTCTTTCAAGTATGTTTATTTTCACAGAATACATTACACTGAATTTTTTTAAATTTTGTATCATGTAAATGTACTTTAAAATAAATGCATTCATATATATATATGAATGCATATATATATATATATATATATATATATATATATATATATATGAGGTTATTTTATAAATTGCATTTTTTTAAAATTTGAAAATGAATATCTCTTAAATCAGATTTCAGTCTTCTTATGTTTACATGTATTGTATTGTTTGTTTTAACTAAGAAATTGAAAAAATGAATTTTTAAGAAACAATTAAAATGAAGATTAATCTAAAACGTATTCATCATTGAATACTTTATAAATTTCAAGGAGAGCAATAAGATCAGCTATAATAAAAAAATGATGATTATATATACTCGTATATATATATATATACATACATACATACATATATATATATATATATATATATATATATATATATATATATATACATACAAGCGCAGGTGTTTACGTAGAAATAAATCGTGTTAGAGAAATGGAAATGTTTTAAGTTGTTTAAGAAAATTGAACATTTATTGAAAGTGTATAATAGGCTTACAAAACTTTTCCTTATAATTATTTATTTTAAAATTTTAATTTTATTCATTTTTGTAATTTAAAAATTACAAAAATTAATGTGTGCTCTTCTTACAGAGTTTTGAAATTTTTAACCGCAGATATTTTGTTTTTTATCGTAGGATAAAATTTTCGATATATGCACCTTTTAATTCTAACACAATGTGAAATTCGATGTTAACATTTTTAAGGTCATAAATTTTAATCTAATTAACGGATTTTAACAAATGAAGCATTTTAAGGTTCCAAAGTTTTTTAGATATAAAAAAATTTTGATCAGTTGTGAATAGGTTAAACGATTGTAGAGTACTTATCTCGAACCTGCCTTACATCAAATGGTAATGCTCCCACCGTTAACATGACACCTCGCTCAATGACAATATAGTCTCATCTTACAGAGTTTTGAAAGCTCTATCCGCAGATATTTTATTTTTTATCATACGATAAAGAGTTTTTGAAATATTCACTTTTTAATGTTGACAAAACGTGACTCCGATGTTCAAATTTTCAAGGTTATAACTTTTAATTAAAAAAATGATTTTTTAAAACAAATGAAGTATTTTTAGGTTACAAAGTTCTTTATTTATTTAACACTTTTGATACAATGTGAATCGGTTGAACGGTTGCGACGACTGAGCGCGAATCTGCATTACAGCATTTGGTAACGCTCCCATCGCTAATATGATACCCTGTTCAATGAAATTTTAGTTAACGGATTTTAACAAATGAAACATTTTTAGGTTACGAAATCTTTTAGCTGTTAAAAAGTTTGATCCAATGTGAATCGGTTGAATTGTTGTGGTGTACTGAGCACTAACTTACGTTACAGCATTTGGTAACGTTCTCAACTCTAACATGATATCTTTAATAAAACTATAGACATAAATTTACGTCAAAGAAACGTGGTACTGTTTGTCAAAAAACTGTGGCAATACTAGGTTCCGTGATGTGAAATATTTTTTGTGTCACAAAAATGTAACATGTTTTTATTTTGTAAAAAATAATTCAGTCAATATATTCTATTTTAGAAATTAAATCTGATTTTCTAGTCTCTTGTATACAATTTAGAATGTAATTATAATTACATGTTTTATACTTATGTTTTATAAGTTTTTCTACTGGTCTTCGTTTTTTTGTATTAGGTAAATGAGTGTTCTCCACTACCAGTTTAAGTACATGTGTTATCCTTATGTAAATGTTGAAGATTGATTTATGTTAATTTATATGTTCTTCCGATGAGGTATAGTTTATATTACATTTTATTGTAAACAATATCCCATTTAAAAATATACATAAATTAATATAATTCAAATTTAAAATTATTGTTTAGCATCTCGTTGACGATCACACACGTACCAAAATTAGTAGTAGAAAACATACAATTTATTCAAAAGGATAAAGACCACACAACAATATACAATGGATTGATGATATTTAAAACAAATTTAATGTAAATTTGATATATTATAGTATCTAATCTTAGTATTAATAATATTAAAAATAATTTTGAAAAATAATATTTTTGGTACTTTTAATTATAAGCACAAGAAAATTTGAGTTTTTAAAATTTCAGTACTATAAACCGAGAAATATTACTATAACAACATTTAATGTGTTCTTCTTACTATTCACAATTTCAAACAGTAATTAAAAGAGATTTAATTTCTGTTATGTTATATTTGTTACATTTAAGAACAAAGTTTAATTAGTCAATTCACAAGATCACTCAATTCAGAGATTAATATCTGCAAATATTTTTCATATCAATAAATATTTACAAAGTTCTCGGTGGTTACAGTATAATGTTAGTACAGCGAACGTAAGAAAATAGCTAGAGTATATTGGTAGTTATATAAATAAATTTCAAATAAAAGTTTAATTTAATTCAATTCCAGTTTTCACATTTACTCGTTAAATAATTTCATATAATTAAATGTAAATCATTCGAATATTTATATTATAATTCTGTACAAACTTCTGAAAAATAAGAAAAGTAAATTGCATAGAAATATTATCAATGATAAATCAGTTGTCAAAGCAAAACCTTGATAAATGACTGTATAAGTCCATTTATATTAAATCGCCATAGAGGTTTAAAATTGTGGTTCAAGATAAAAATAGTTTTTATATGCCAATGTAAGGGAGTAAAAAATATCTGGATTCCAATAAATCTCTGTTACTCAGTAAAAAAGTGAATTACACGTAAAAAAAATCGTTGGGAATACGATAGGATATTCGATATGAAATATATTTTGTTTCTTTAAATTAACAATGAAATTATTTGAAACGAGATAATTATCATTAGTTGAAATATTAAGATAGAAAGTAAAAAAAATATTCGTCTTTAATAAAAATAAAATAAATTATATAATACAACAAAATCAATAACATTTTGCAAAGAGTGTTTCATGAAATAAAAATATAAATAGAAAGTTAAATTTGTGTATTCTCCAAAATTTATAATTATATATTTTATGTTTTTACAAAATAAATGGAAGTACTCCGATTTATTTAATTATGATATTAAAGAACATTCATAATTTTTTATTAATTTTTATTATAACTTCTTTAATTGTATTTTTATTTAAAAGCTATTCACAACATGAAAATTTACAGAAACAAATGAAAATATTTAAATAGTGGACTACTATTAGTATTTAGGTATTTTTTGTTATTAAATAATTTTAAAAAAAAAAACGTTAAGACTTATCCAGTAGTGATATGTATCTATTAATTAATCCCTCTCTGTCTAAATATAGAGAGAGAAAGAGAAAGAATACATATACAATATATAAAATTATTTTCTTAAAAGATATAAAATTTGTGAAAAAATTAAATTTAAAATGTATTTTTGTCAGGACATTAACCCCGTATACTAAAACTTATTTTTAGGCAGTATTGCCCAAACATACAATTTAATTTTTTTCTTTCATAGATCAGTAGATAAGATAGAAACTTACACATTTGTTGCTCAAACAGTTGGTTATTCGTAAACAGCAATCTTTATTTTAGAAATTTATATTGAATGAACTTTGTTATGGATTATATATATATATATAATAAAAACAAAAAAGTTGTCATGAAATTAATTTATAACGCTTGAAAAAATTACAATTCCAGTATTTTAAAAGAAAAAAGAATGTCTTTGAATATAACGCTAATACATAAGACAACAATATATTATAGTGAAATTATATATTTATCCCTATCTCCCGGTATAGTTGGATGCACTATAATCTTGAAGTATATGATACTTCTCACAACACTCCGGAAGACGTAATGAAGTGAGAGGCTTGTTGGTGTTTGCAATTATTAATGGTGTTTACAATGTTGGTTGATGCAATTATTAAACTAGCAAACACCATCCTCAAACATTCATGACTATTGCATCTCGTCATTTCCTACTTTGGCATAGATAGCTCTTGACGAACTGGACCCGTCATTTCAGTAGAAGTGGTTAACAGCTAAATATATGGTTATGTGTAATACATAAGATAATTATTTTTTAATATAAGAATTAAATAACATCTACTAATATATATATATATATATATATATATATATATATATACATAACAAATTTTATTTATTATTCAATAGATTGCACTATTTAATATCATATTAAAAATTCAAACAATATTTGAAGGATGATGTATATCAATTAATTTATAACGTTCTATTAAAACTGACAGTTGAATTCAATTATCAAATACCCAACATTTCAAAGAATTTTATTAGAAATCTCAACATTTCTGAATGTATTTTTTTAAAAAAAGATAACTTTTACTCTTGTAATTTTTCAAAATTTACTATATATATATATATATATATATATAATTAAAAAATATCTTAATTAAAATCATGCAAAGTTCACAATATAGCATATATATATATTTTCATACTATCTCCCACATTTCCTGTATTAATTCTGTCTAATAATAATTAAAAAAAAATTGTTAAAACACATGAATCCTTTATTGAATGTTTATAAATAGGAAATTGAAAACAGTTGAAATAAATAAATTTGAAAACATGGGAGAAATTGATAGACATAACGAATTTTATTTAAATTTGGATTCTCATTTTTGAAAAAAAATATTTCAATAAATCTCATATGAATATATAGTTATTTTTTTCTTCGTGTGATAACTGTTGCAAGTTAAGAGTTTGCAGTTAATTTTAGTATCTTTGCTCGGTATGTCAGTGTACAATAAACAGAACAAACAATTAAATATTTGAATAGTAGCTCGTCTCGACTAGTCATTAAATAATTTCCTTTCGAGTTATTTTAATATAGGAAAGGAGTCTGTTTTAATGAACTTGCCTCCAGTTATAGACATGTATCGTTCTCTATTTATAATATATATATATATATATATATATATATATATATGCATATATATGTATATATATACATATATATATATATATATATGTGTGTGTGTATATATATACACATACATACACATATATATATATGTGTATATATATATATATATATATATATATACAAAAATGGTTTTGATATCCTTGGCCAGAATGATGTAGAAAAATTTTTTGTGGATAATGCCACAATTGATGATGATATTATTGGTATAACTTAAGATATCGTCGAAGATCCAGAAAATGATAGTGAAGCGGGAGAAAAACTCATTCCTCTTTTGGAAACCTATTAATTTCTTTGAGATTTTTGAAGGAATTTTTTGACATTTTTATTTTCCTGAATTTTCATAAACTTTTTACGTAATTTGGAGTCTGTTATTGTTTTGGTTTTATGCGGTTATAGAAAATTATGGAACGTATCCCTAATTTTCTCCGTGTCATGTTTTCTTCGTGCATTTTTTTATATTCGGTTTTATGTGGAACGTATCTACTGCATAAAAAGAAACTTGACTATATATATATACATATGTAAATTAAACTTTTTGTACTTTCATAAAAATATCCTTTGAATTTAATAACTAAATAAAAATAAATTTTAGAGTAATTATTTCAAGAAAACATATATATATATATATATATATATATATATATATATATATATATGTATACATTTGTATATATTTATACGTACATATTTGTATATATATATATATATTACTTAAAAATATCATGTTTTAATTATAATTGATTTTATAGTAAAAAAATGAATAAAATTATTTCTCTGAGAAAATATAAATCTTCTTGATGATATACATAAATACAAAACTATTAAATAAGATAAATATATATTAATTTAATTTCTTTAAATATTAATAAGGCGTTATTTTTTAATAAAATCTTTTTCAATAAAATCTTTTTCAATAAAATCTTTTTCAATAAAATATTTTCCTTGGCCATTTCATTTATCGTTTCAACTATATAAAATAAATCGAATAAAGATCTGATTAAAAACATTAAAACTTCGATATATTTCAAAAATATTATATCACCGCTGAACGTTTTTATTTTGTTGCTTTAATTTCGTTTCCCTCTATCTTCTTTTCTACACGCCTGAAATAAAACACGAGTACAAACATTTTAAGACACCGTTTTATTATCAGATGTATTAATGTTATTTCACACACTGTCATTTACTGCGGACAACATAAAAAAGAAACAAGCACTTGTGTGACATGGCCATAATTCCGTATCAAAATGAGAACATATTTATTTTTATTAAGCGCGTAAATGCGTTACTCAACCGATATAGATACATGGAGCAACTCTTCTGCAATAATATTTGATACGATACCATCAATTTTTACGAGAAACTTTGTATGAGATAGCGAAGAGGTTTGTTTGAAATTTTCAAGTTGAAATGTTATCAAAATCATTTTGTTAGTATGAAGTTTAAAAGTAAATATATACAATTGTAAATACATACATTGAAGAAAGATTAAAATAATATCACACTATTTTTAAAATAAACAGTTGTATACACACATACATAGGTACATTTATATAATTCGTTATACAATATTGTTCTGAAAGAGATTGATAAATTATCGATTATAAACATATTGCGACAATAATGAACTGGTGATAAAAATATTTCTGTCTAAAAAAAGCATGATAACTACAAAATTTTATTTAAAAATGAAATAAAAATATATTTGCAGAAATGCATATTCACTCAAGCCACATAGTTTTTAATTTTAAAATGTTTAATTATCAGTTATTGAACATTCTATTACTGCTTATTATCATTTCTCATGCATTCTCCTCAGATGTTAATATGGAATGAATTTTTGAAAGAAAATTTAACTGTTAGAAAAAATATATTTGTGAATAGAAAGACACTTACCTAAGAGATATCTTTCTATGTTCGAAACTTTTTCAGAATCAATAATGAACAGATGTGGAATTAAAAATAATATGACGTTTAATAATTAAATACACAAAATTATAAATAGATACAGAGATTAAAATTATTTGACTTTTAAGTTTCGAGTACAATTCAGTGTAGTGTCGCAATATTAATCATATTGTGTGTTATAAAAACAGACATAATGGAATTGAAAAAAAAATATTATTGTTAAAAAATATATTGTGAGTGTAAAATCACTCGACTAGTATCATAAAACTAGATTTATAAAAAAATATTACAAATTATAATGGCTCTCTTTGAAATAGTTCCTTGCAACAGCTACACATCGCTGCCAATGTCTTTCTGAAGAATCCCATTGGATCATCCGCATAATTTTCTTTTATTTCTTTACTCTTTAAAAGCTGAAAATTGTTTTCACGAGCTATTTAGTTTTTGAATCAAGCAGAAGTTCCATGAAGAACATTCAAGAAGTTTAGTTCGTTTCTTATTTTTCCAAAAGATATTGTGAAATTGATACACTGTTCTCGTTCTGATATTCTGTTAAGAGACAAGGAACAAACTGAGATGCAACATCACGCATGTCGAATGGTCTCCATTCGACAAAATGTCTTGGAAAGACTCATATAATATTCTTATTTGTTCTGCAACCTATCTACCAGTTAGTCGCCAAATGGCACAAATAAATTCGTGAACTTCGAAGAACTTTTTGTTAGTTTTAGAAAAGAAACACATACCTGGTTTTTCATCAACTTTGATTATAGTAGTCCTCCATAAAGTGCTTGAAGCACTCAAAATATGTCATCAAACTCAGATAATCTTCATTAAAGTTCGTTTTCAAAAATTAAAATATTTTTGCTCTCATCTTTTCAAGTTTAAAACAAGATATTAGATAGTTTTTATTTACATTTTCGTATAAATGTTTTTCTTTTGAGAATTTACTCTGATTGTTTGTAAATATTTAATTATCTTTTTTAATATATTTGAAATGTAAATATGCATTCCATCATATATATATATATATATATATATATATATATATATATATATATATATATATGTATATATATATATATATATATATATATGTATATATATATATATATATATATATATATATATATATATATATATATATATATATATATATATAAATAAATATATTACGTTGGTGAAAATTAATTGCGGTTTTCACGTATCTAGTATAAAGACATATTATTTAAAAATTAATTTTTTTAATCAGAATAAACAGCGTTGGCCTACCTACATTTCTCCCAATGGGAAACAAATTTATTTATTCCTACAAGATAAAATTCTGGAGTCATGAAATTAACGAATTCATCGAAACCGCTTTGAGCTGAAGCTTGATTTTTGAATAGCTTCTCTCGTCTGAAATTACTCAAATGTTTAAAAAATGATAATCTGTCGGAGACAAATCCGGTGAATATGGTGGGTGAGGTTAAATTTCGTAACACAATTAATTAATTTTTTTTATAGTTATTTGTAAGATGTGAGGTCGGGCTTTTCCATGAAGAAGAATTGGTCTTCCTCGATTGACTAATGCTGGCTGAAAACAATGCAACTTCTCATATATTTTTTTCTTTTGCCTAACAATAATTTTCTGTTATTATTATTTCACTAGGATTTAAAAAGTTATAGTAAATGAAGCCACTTGCCTACCACCAAACATTGACCATAATCTTTTTCCATGAATCTTCGGTTTAGGAAGCTGTTTTGGTGCTTCTCTTCAGTTTAGCCACTGTGATGAACGTCCGATTGTTGTAGAGAATAAACATTTCATCACTTGTGACAATGCGATCAAAAAGAAATCATTTTTGTTATGCAAAATAAGTGCAATGAAGACTTCATATCGCCGAATTTCTTGATGTTCACTTATTTCATACGGCACCCATTTAGCGAGCTTTTTTATTTTTCAAATTAGGCTCAAATGTCGAAAAACTGTTGAATGATCAACATTGAGTTCTTCTGCCACCTCTCGAGTTGTTTTATGCGAGTCCGTTTCAATAATGGTTCTCAAATCATTAGTGTCTATAGCTGAAGGACGTTCACAACCCTCGTTATCGCCAAGGCTTTCGTTTCCATTACAAAATTCATAGAACCAGTGTTGAGCTGTTCATTTACTAATTGACTGTTCGTCAAAAACAAATTTGATATTTTCAGCAATTTCTTTTGATTTACGTCCCAATTTAAACTCAAAGAAGAATATCGCGCGAGTTTGCTTTTTTCTATTACTAGTTTAAGAGGTTATATCCTCGAATACTAAAAAATGAAAACAATACGAGTAGATATAAGCGGAAATCAGTAGTGCTAATTTTGTTATTAATAATGATGTATCATATGACTATGATAAAAGATAACTATTACTAGAAAAACCGGCAACAAACTTAAAATGATAAAAACCACAAATATTTTTGCACGAAACTAATATATATATATATATATATATATATATATATAAATATATATATATATATATATATATATATATATATATATATGAAATGTACATAAATAAAAAAAAACTGTTTTATTTAAAAACATGAATCACTTGAAAAAAAATAACAAAAATTAATGACACATTTTAATCTAGATGTTAATTGTGAAATGATTGCTCATAGCAACAGACAAGTCGATATGTTGTAATCGATGAATCGATTTGTACAAAACAGATTTACTTGTTTCGATTAATCACATGTATCGATCCACAAAATACAACTGACACATATTTTCAATTTCAGCATACTTCTCGATACACTTTCCAGTCACTCATTATATGTCGTTAACACCATTGTCAATGTTAACGTATACGATTTAAAAATGTGATTAATTTTGTCACAATTGAACTAATTTACTCGGCACCACATGTGCGTTTTCCCAATCTGTAAATTTTTTTTCAACATTGGAAGTGTGTCACATTTGAATTATAAAAAAAATTGTACTATACTTCAGACGTGAGATTTTAATCAACTTTATGTTTCTGTTTTTATTTAATGTTACTCTTGTTTTAGTGAGGAATGCATTTGATTTTTTTTAGAATATATATATATATATATAAGCTTCTTAAAATATACTATACTCATATATGTTTCTTATGAACCAAGGGATAAAAATTATGAAAAGTAATGGACATTGGAAATTCTATTAAAGAATTAACTTCACACTACATAAAATTTTATTTCTTAGTAAAAATTTAACTTAAAATAAAGAAATACAAAATAATTAAATAGCGTTCAAATTAGTTAATACTTTAAATTTTCTTAAATAAAAAGTGACAATTGACAGATTTTTGATTTATAATAGAATTATACAATATCTGGGGCGTTAAAATTTAGATAGTCTATATACGACATATGGTAATTGAATAACGAGAATGTTTTTAAAAAGTTTTTATTAAATAAAAAATATTAATTTATGCTGTCATACATTTACAAAAAAATGTTAGATATCTAGATAAATAATAAATTAATATTAGTATATGTCAATCTATTTATTTAATTTATATTTCTAACATGAATATCATTTATATAATTTAGAGTATTCAAATAGTCAACAAAGTTCTCTTCATCAAATATATTTTGATATTTAGATGTTTTCTCATTGAACTTTAAACACTGTCCACTATTATATATTGCTGGATTATTTACCCTTGACTATTTCTTAATGAATAACCCTTTCTTAATTAAGACACAGTCCGAGAACCATTTCATCCAAATATGTAATTTGAAACTGGTTGAAAGTTAATAACACAATCTATGCGTTTCTCTTACTATTACTTGTCCAGCTTTCAGTATTAAAGAGGATACATTATAATAGTACTTATTAACTTTTCGTTAAATACTATTTTTTGTAATTAAACACATTAGTAAAATTCTATAGAAAATGAAATTCGAAACGAAAAATGTTTATTATAAAAAGATTATATAAAGAAAACATTTAAGAGATTATAGAGACCTGTTAACGCATATTTATATTTTTCTTTGAACTCATTTTTAAACAGCAAAGACAAAAATATCCTACGCAGAGAATATTAAGTGGAAATCTTTTTATACTTAAACTTACAATAATTAAACTCCAATAAATGGTATAAAAAGATAAAAAGAGATTAAACAACTTGTAATAGAATTAAAAAGAAATTCTTTATTTTCCACGAATAAAATAAAATAGAACGTTTTAAACAGTATCGCTTTTTGAAGATGCTGAGAGATAGAAGCAAATAATATATAATTACAAATATACTTATTTTTTATGTATAATTGAATGAAAATTCCTTTTTTTTGTTATGAAAATTAATATTTGTATTATTGATGTATTATATAAATCATTCATTTAATACTCTTTCAATTTTATAATTAACTTGTATAAATATTTTTCCTAATTTTAAACGGTATTTTTTGAAATAAATTCTGAATTCTTGATATTGACTTTTTATTTTTAATTATACCAATGTGAATAATTAGAAAAAAATAATAATATAGGAACCACGAAAATATTCATGTTTTATATAGTTAAAATTGAAGTAAATTTATATTAAAATTGTTAAAATATATGGCTTTAAGTAATTGAAATTAGTAATTATTAGTATTAATAAAATATCAAGAAAAGGTGTACTCCATATTAAAACCAAGGTGTGTTACTATATAAAGTGATTATTATTAATTCTTACTACATAGTTGTTGGAATATTGACTAAATGAACAATAATTGATTAAAAAAAGTAATAAGCATTCTAATGATTATATAATTGTCATCAAAAATAATATAGTCTCGAAAAATGATAAATAATCAGTTATTAAACATATTTTTATCAGAAAAAAGTTAATAGGTAATTGTAGAGTGAAAGCATTTATGAATAATCAAAATATTTGTAATTTCATTGTTTTATGTAATATATATTTTTTAAATATTCGTTTCTTATTTTTAATTGATTTTTATGTCTATGAGTATCTCATATCATATTTTACAGGAAATAATGAAATTAGAATGCAATTAAATGTTTTTACTTTAATTAAATTTTGAATATATTGATTTTATAAAAGTTATTATGATTGTTATGCTTGATAAAATTTTATATTTCATTATTTACACATTTCTAGGAATAATATTATGTTTAGACATAATTTAATAAATTCAAAATATATATATATATACATAAAGATAGATATAGATATTGAAATATCTAGAACGCAAACAATTTTTTTTACACTAATCATTCCAACTTTATTATTATTTATTCAGATCTACCTTTAAAAAGTGTAAAAGCTAAAACTCGTTTTAGTTATAGATTAATAAGTGGCCTGCAGGAAGACATCTAGGAAAACAATATGTAAAAACAAGTATTCTTATATCAGACAAAGGATCAATTAAAAATTAAATATTATTAAGAAAATAACTTTTTTAATTTTATTGAGTTTTGTTCATACTTATTATCAAACACGTTAAATTAATTTTTTTGAACAATGACAATTATTTAATTTTATTAGTATTTTTTCATGTAATCAGTTGATTTTCATTTAATGACTCTCTTCATTCGGATTGCTAGAAATAAAATAAAGTATATGAAATATCTATAGTAGATATGAAAAAAACAGGGACAAATAAAACACTTTTTTAACAACATGATGTACCAAAAAATTGATACACAGTTTTTAAAAAGATACCTCACATTTAACTTCACGATAGAAAAAGTACATTGAAAGGGAAACAAGGTTTAGAAGTGAATGAATCCAAGTTTTGTAAAGAATGAAAGACACATTCACATACTTAAAAATGACACACATGGACCTATATATATATATATATATATATATATATATATATATATATATATGTATATATATATATATATATATATATATGTAGATGTGTGTGTTAGTTTACCTGTGTATGTATATATATAAAGCATTTAACATGGGTATTTTCATTTGAAATGCTCTTTTATATTTATGCTTGCTTTAAAAAATACATATATTACTGTAACTAAATATTCTAGGGGATGAGGAATACAAATAGATGTCGACGCAGATGTTCAAGAAAAATTTTAAATGGAAAATTAACATATCAAAATGGCAATAGTACCGATAATATATATATATATATATATATATATATATATATTGTGATATGAGTTTACATATGTGAATATATTTGTATATACAATTCTAGTCCTTGACATAAACATTAAAATATATAATTGAGTTGTGTTAAAAAAAAATAATTATATGTATATATATATATGGAGCCATATTATTATTTTGTTTGTATGAAATAATAATTATTTTTTACAGGATACATATATTTACAAAAATTACATATATTTAGAAAAGTATATACAAGTCCTTTCTCTATCATTTTTTTTCTTTGCATGTAAGTACGTTCAATAAAATAAGTTAATAATTTTCAGGTTATTGTTAAGATTTCTTATATGAAATTTAAAATTTTTGGAAATATTATTTGGGATTTTAGGACGCGTCGACAGTTAAGGTAATTAGCGCCCGATTCCTAGAAATGTAATGGTTGCAAAATAATACTTTTACTATTTTGTAAAAAAAATAGTTCATACTCGTTCTTTTTCAATGCTTTTCACTTTTAATATTCTGTTCATTTCGCTGATAAATAATTTATTAAAATGAATTATAATGTTTTTTTTTATACAAACATACTGTTAAATATTATAACAGTAGCATACTTTATAATGAATAAATAATTACTGTAAAAGTGTACATTTCTTAAAAATATTTTCACTACAACATTAAAAAAGAATTAAACAAATTACATAATAATAAACGATACTACATTTCGAGAAGACCGTTTGCTTCCTGAATTACAGCACTGTCTTAAGTCTTTTTTTGAGTAGATTTAAGGTGTTTTCGTTAAAGTATGTATCTTAAAGCTATGAGAATGATTACATAGCTATCCAGATACACATACACAACAAACAACCAATTAGTAATCAATTTGTGACCATTTGTAATCCGAAAAAATATTTCTGCTTTGTAATGTAAATTAATAATTTATTTTTGGTAGCGAATTTAGGTACAAAAAGTTTTATTATATTATAAATTTTAATTTCTTTTGCATAAAAATATAATACGAATCTGAACATATCATTTTTTTTAAAAAAAATAACAATTTAATATGTTGAATAACGCAAAATTTAAAAATACTTTATATAATTGATGACATTTTCTTTTTATGTATATTTGAAACATGTCTGTTTCTAAGAAATTAAATTTTAAACGAGTTTTCGTAAATCTATATAGATTCATAATTCAAGATCTAGGTTGAGATCTATGGATATAATATGATTTACTGCCTGAATAGTATATTTGATTTATCTAATACAATTTTTATTTTTTATACAAAAATATTAAATATATGTTAAATTTGATCAATGGATCTATCTACATATTTTAAATGTATTTAAGTATAATCTAAGTTGAATATTGAATGCCAGGTTTAACAAAAATATGCTTAACGTGTTTGAATTTTATCGATATTACTTAATAACTTAAAATAAAAATACAATACTAAAAATATAGAAATGAACATTACATTGATATTTTTATTACTATATTACCATTTTTTTACACGCAAAAAAATTTATGAAATGTTTCATTGTACATAGATAAGAGATTCAAAATCCGATACGTTTATAATGACAAAAAAGTCAATTTCATTCGTTCTTATTTTTTGCTTATATATCTCATATCAAATGCACGCGCTACTCGTGTCACTATACTAAGCTAGCTGACTCGATGCACATTGAAGGATCAAGGTAGCTATGAATATTTCATGGCCTGTTCAGATCCGCGATGATACTTGGTCAGACAGTGCGACGCTTTCCGTTGTCATTCGTGGAAACTTTTTTCGACTTTGCGCTGCTTATTTTTATGTATGAGAGCTCGATGACGAATGATATGTATGTAACACAAGTAGTATTTTAATTTTCTTTCATATTATATATATATATATATATATACAGAAAAAAAATCGGTAAAGGATACCACGATATATGTATAAGCGAATATAAATGAAGGCCAGAGAAAAATAAAACAGTTCAAACAGATTTTCATCGTATATAACCGGCTACAATATTTACGCAAAGTTCACGCAAAGCTCAGATTTGGTCTAGAGTTTTGTTTGAGTAGTTCGTGCCTCGTTCGAAACAAACAGAAAAAGAAACATTATCCATTCTTCCAAGAGATTTCTTTGCGAGACGTTTTTATTATAAATGGTTTTTTATTCGCCCGCTTTCTTAGGAGATGTGTTTTGCAAAAGGAATTGTCTCGTAAAGACAACAAACAGCTATATTAAGTATTAACGACAATGTTATCGAAATTACTTTTTTGTGTATTTTCTACTGATCGAATAGATATTAGCTGATAAGTAGGTATAATGGAGATCGATATTTATAACGTTCCACTGCTTCGTTTTCTTCTTGCGAATTTCTCCACACATTTATCGTTATCATAAAACTAAACTGACTCTTATTCTTACTTTTCAATATACTTTCACATGTATATATATATATATATATATATATAAATATAAATGTGCGTATGTATGTATGTATTGTATACACAATGCGACTCTATTGAATTTTATGAGAGATTTTCAGAACATTGTAAGCAATTGTTGTAAATTAAACTAAAGACACGCAACAACTTTTTCTTTTTTTAAAAAATACATATGTATATACACACATACGTACACATCAGTACATTTCTATTAAGTTGGTGTGAAAATAATTACGGTTTTTATCATTTTAAATTTGTTGCCAACTTTTTTAGTTATCGTTGTCTTTTATTATAGTCATGTGATACATCATTATAAACAATGAAATTAGCTCTGATGATTTCAGCTTATGCCTCTTGTTTTCATTCTTTAGTATTAATTGATATCATCTCTTAAATTAGTCATGAAAAAAAGCAAATATGCGCGATTTTGTTGTATGAGTTTAAATTCGGACGTACAGCAACAGAAACTGCTCGAAATATCAAATTTGTTTTTTGTGAATAGTCAATTAGTGAAGATGCAGCTCAAAACTGGTTCCCAAAATTTTGTAATGGAAACGAAAGCTTTTGATGATGAGAAGAGTTGTGAATATCCTTCAGCTATAAACAATAATTATTTAAGAACCATTATCGAAACGAATCCACATAAAACAACTCAATAGGTGGCAGAAGAACTTAATGTTGATCATTTAACAGTTTTTCGATATTTGAACAACAAAAAAGCTGATTAAATGGGTGCCGTATGAACAAAACGAATATCAAGCAATTCGGCGATACGAAGTCTCCACTATATTATTTTAGAGACCTTTCTCCAACAGATTATCTTTTTTTTTGAATCATTTGAGTAATTTTCTACGAGAGAATGTTTTCAAAGATCAAGCCATAGTTCAAAGCGCTTTCGATAAATTCGTTAATTCCAGAACTATAGAATTTTATCATGTAGGAATAAACAAACTTGTCTTCCGTTGAGAGAAATGTGTGCAGGTCAATAGTCTGTATTCTGATTAATAAATTTAATTTTTAACTGATATATGCGTCCTTATACTAGATACGTAAAAAGCGCAATTATTTTTGCACCTACCTTATGTATAAATATAATAATGATTTTGTATTTTTTTTACACTTATACTCATCTCTATATATCTTTTATTCATGTAATATAAAATGTATTAATCCTGTGTTATTAAGATATATATTAAATCTTGATGATTCATTTTATTATCAGTTAATTTTTAAATCAATTACACTTGTCTAAATATGAAATTCGAATTATATATATGTATATATATGTATATGTATAAATGTATAATAATAATATAAAATATTTAAAATGTACGTTGAATATAGCATGTATGTTTAATAGTAAAATTCAAAATATTTACTGCAAATCGGTATTAAGTAATTGATTTTTTAAAAATAATGTTTGATCGCTTGATTTATGATATAATGACATTAACATTCAACGAACAATAAAATATAATATGCATAGATATAATGCACAAAATATCACATCTTTTTAAAGTTTTTCATTTCGTATGTCTTATCTGTCCATAAACATTGTGTATTCTTGTATACGGTGACCAAATTATAAGGCAATAATTTCTCAAGCACAACTTGCATTAAACATAGGAATTCTTAGACTCGTGTATATATATATATACACATATATATATATATATATATATATATATATATATATATATTATCAGTGTATAAAATATCATATTTTGTCACGATTAAACAGAAAATATTAAATAAATTAATTAAGAGAAAATAGTACTAATGTTTAATAATTGATTATTTAAAAAGTGTAGACAGTAATAGCATGGAATAT
Source organism: Acanthacorydalis orientalis (assembly GCA_034766995.1). NCBI lineage: Eukaryota > Metazoa > Arthropoda > Insecta > Megaloptera > Corydalidae > Acanthacorydalis > Acanthacorydalis orientalis. The sequence goes on along the minus strand of CM068313.1, from coordinate 45,730,864 downwards.
AAAATATTGGTTTATTTCTTATTAACAAATGTTCAAATTTATTTGATCAACTATGAACAAATTGCATAGTGTAAATTATAAATTTTAAACTTATGTAAACATTTTATTTTAATTTTTATACGTCTTATTGTGAAGTATCACACTTTTACTTTATACGAAATACCATTTTCTTTTAAATTTACAACCAGTGCATTTTAGTTTAACTGGATATTATGAAATAAAAATTATAAGAGTGTAATTAAAAAATAGTTTCAAATTTTATTATAAGAGAATTACTAAAAATTTGCTAATAATAAATATTTTTCTGTGAAATGTAAATAATCATGTTATTATTTTGTATACTCAATTTTATTTCTTGGCATATAAATTTTTAGTTTATATCTGTCTCTCTCTGTATACATATATATATATATATATATATATATTATAATATATATATATATATATATATATTATAATATATAAATAAATTCTCTGGATTAGTAAAATTTAAAATCACCTTAAAGTATTTAAGTCAATGGTTCGAAAATAGCAACAATAACAATAAGTGTCATAAAATATTAATTTGGTAGAAGAACAATTGTGGTTTTTGTAATAAATTTGAAGGTCATAAATTGTAATTAATTTTCTACCAACCTAATAGAAAAGGAAAAAATATTATTAGAAAAGAAAAAATATTATTAGATTCTTTTAAAATTAACAGTAAAATTAATAAGAAACTGTATTCTATAACAAGTAAAAAGAAGTATTTAAATAGTTTTTTCTCTAGATACTTTTTTAAAAAATATTGCTTAAATTTTATAATATTTATTGTACACGCCACATGATTTATTTCAATTGATATTTTTGAAGAAATATTTCTTGATTTTCCTACTTTATTACTGTGGTCTCAATTTATTAAGATATAATTACTATTCTGCATTATATTTACCATAATATTTTTGGTGTTTTGATAGCATTATATTTGTTTTGATCATTAAAACTTTACTAAAATAAGGAGAAAATAAGCAAAATCATAAAAAAAGTTATTGATATCAAACCCTAAATCAATATTTTAAATTATATAAAACCAAACCATAAAAAACAATGCTTAATATTACCAATTAAGAATATATAAATTTAATCCGTTTTTCAATTGAAAATCGAATGGTTTAATAAAATTTTCATTTTGTTTATTCAAAGAAAGGTGCATTAATGTAATAATGAGGAAAATCTATAATATAAATGTAACAATTTTTTTTCTATACATATTTTAAATATTTTTGTTAAATTTACGGTGTAAACACAAGTTATTAACAAAAATATTTATATAATTCTTATAAAATTTAATTTAGTAATAGAATTAATATTTAAACCATTCAGTGTGAACTGATACTGATATGAAACTATTGTTCAGTTCTAGATTTTTTTATTATTATAAATTATTTTAATAATTAGTAATATCAACCCAAAATACTTTAAAATATTTATTTTTTAAAAAAAATACTAGGAATATACGTTTATAACGTAAAATTTGTGATTAATAAAATGTGCGACGCAACGATTGAGCATTTATTATTATTATTAAGCATTTATATCTCTCTCTCTCTATATATATATATATATATATATCTATATATATATATATATATATATATATTGTACGGAAGTAGAAAACTAAGGAGTGGTTGAGTACTAAATGGAAGATAAGATAAAACAGAGCAGAGTATATTACACTATGATGATGTTATATGACACTCTGTATTTTGTGTAGAGAATACCTTATTAAAATGTTAGGTAATTTAATATATATATATATATATATATATATATATACAAACAAATAAAGAATGGAAAATAAACTAAGAATGATTAATAAATTGTGAAATTATTTATTCAATTAACGAACATTTTAAAAAAATAAAAAAAAATTTAAAACAAACAAAAGTTAACAATAATGTTAAAAAGACTTATTTTAAATTTATCAATCATTTATGAGTTGATTATTATATGTTTATATAATTTTTAATAATAAAAAAAGCTGTTTGATTAATACAATCAATAGTCGCTAAAAGATAAAAAATATTTAATAGCATTTGATAGAAAATATTATAATAATTAGTTTATTTTTTATACCAACAAATAAAACAAATTTCTATAACTTTTTAATATTTACAGATAAGTTTAATTATTTTTCTTTCCTAGAATTTATTTAAATAGTTATAATAATAATTAACTATATAAATAAAACTTATTTCAATATAAAATGAAATTACATTTTTACTTAATAATCTCTTTTGTTAAATTTAATTATTTAATCTTTTTTATGTCTTCCAATTAATTATAAGATTCTTGTTATTTTCAAAAGTAATTAATTTTGGAGATGTATCAAATTTCAAATTAATTAGAGAACATAGTATTATCTACATAATTATAATAAACATATTTATAATCAAAAGTATCAAATTCTATTTTACATTTAATGTCAATATTTATTGGTGGATTGTAACATGAATTAACACTATTTGATATCCATGTAGTATACTTTATTATTCATTTGGATAATAGCATATGAAATATTAATTATAAAACTGTAGTTTAATGAAACAAGAACAACATTTCTATGCTGCTACTTGATATTCATGAGATTTCAATTCATATACCATTATTATATATTAAAATATTTTGTTTAATTGTTTCTTGAATATAGTAGGAATTAAAAAAAAATACAATCGATGATTCTGATACAATGATTGCGAGTGCTTGATAAATCCTCTAAGAAAACAATTTATTTATTTTTTATTATAATTTATATACATTTATTACGTAGGTAAATTAACAAAAGTAGCTATAACAATGCAAAGGAATTAACTAATAAACAACACAAATTTCATATAAATATATTATATTAACATTTATTTATGAAATTAGTAAACAAATATAAGCCGATTCGTGTGGCTTTAGCAACCGGAACCGTAAATGTTTATTTGGAGTAATTTTAATAGAGTAAGTATATGAAATGTTCAATTAAATGTAAAGATAAACTCTTATATTTTTGGAAAATAATATTAGATTGGTAGAAATACCATTTCGGTTTATGATCTTCAAATTCATATACTTTTTTCACTTTTTTATTATCCTAGGTGTTTTAAGTGCTCCAAAACTGTTGAATGACCAACGCCAGAATTTTGTGCAAGATCTTAAATTGTGCGTGGTTATGATTGAACTGACGCCCTCAATTGATCGTTATGAACTGAAGAAGGACGTCCGTGTCCTTCATCTTCATGGCTTTCGTTCCCAGCAAGAAATTTTTGAAACCACCATTGTGCCGTACGTTTTTTAATAGTATCCATACCGAAATCATTGTTAAGTTTACAAGCAGTTTCTGTTATTTTACCACCCGTTTTGGACTCATACAAAAAATTGCTCTTATTTGCTTCTTTTCCATCTTTAAGTCAATATCCATATTTGAAGTTAAATTGATAATAAAACCAATGTCAATTTTACTATAATACAGACCGAAGAATGCACTTGAAAATGTTATTAAAATGAACACGATGAAATGACACTTTCATTGAAAAAAATAAAGGTTAGGACTCAAAAAACAAAAATCACAATTATTTTCCTACCAACCTAATACTTACAATTTACATTTTGCAATTTATTTTACAATTTACAATTTTATGTACTAAAAAGTACATAAAATTGTCGCATTAGATTCTTAGATGTTTGGGCTAAATTTGCTTAAACACACTATTTTCCGTAAGTCCGAGTATTTTTTGAACAGAAATGTAAAGTAATTGATTAATTATTGTTTCGATTATTACTTATATGTATTTAGACGGCAATTATGTCATCTTCAAAGAAATAGGACACATAAAAGTCTGCTGAAGATAAAGGCATTACTTTTGAAGTGTGTAACCACATTACCGATAATTTTTAATATTTGTGTTAACCAAATACTAAAAATGACAGTGAATCGATCATTGAACATATTTGATTAGAAATATTGTTGTTCTTGACATGAATATAAAAAAATGTTTATGAAAATATAAACCTGCTAATTATGATAAAATAAAATTTCATTAAGTATATAAAAAAAAATTAATACACGTACTCCATTCATATATGAAATGTTCAATTAAATGTAAAGATAAACTCTTATATTTTTCAAAAATTTATTATTTTAAAAATTATTTGTCTGCCTGTCATTTCCATATTTTTCTTTCGTTAAATATTCAAATAATTATACAGTGAATTTTATATTCTAAATAAATAAATAAATATCATTTTATTTAAATAAAATGCAAATAAAAAAATATTTTTTAAGGCGATTTTTCTTTTTCAGAACTAGAAATTAATTCGACTCAATTAATATTTAATATAGTAAAAATGATGATAAATATATATATATATATATAAATATGTATATATATATATACATATATAATGTATATAAATATATATATATATAAAACATGATGAATAAACAGGATATTATTTCGTAACAAAAGGATGTTATGCTGTCATGTGTAAATATTTTTTTTTATCTTGAAAATTATTTAATTTGGAAATAAGGTGAATTTTATAAAATTCGAGTGATTTAAAAGTTTATATCGAGATATTTCATTGAAATGAAATATTTTATATTCAATCGATCCTGTCACATCTTTTTTTATAAACAACGTTATATATATTTGTATATATATATATATATATATATATATTTCATATACATATATATTCATTTATATATATATATATGTGTGTGTGTGTGGGTATGTAGATTTGAATGTGATTATAGATATGTTCCCGATTTTCGCAGTTAAAAAACGTTCTAAAAATAACCTTAACAAGAATTGCGTATTGTATCTGCATGTGTTCACATGTGTGTAGGTATTTATGAAAAAAAAATGTAGAACCTCGTTACAAATCAAAAAGAGATTGAATGAGGTATCTGTTGCATGAAAATTTTAAAGTGAAGCACTTTCACAAAGTCCATGAACAGCGTTAAATGTATGTTCTCACATGACCGACAGTGCTTTCTACCTGTTCCATTTTGATTTAAATATGTAGATTTCTCGGCATTGCGTATCTCAGCAGAGCAATCTAATCTCTTGGTATTCTTTCTTTGGAACGTCTATCATTTTTCTTCATCTTTGTCAATTTATTTCTTTCATCCAAATTTCCCCCTGCCTCTACTATCTGCCATCCTATAGTAATGGATGTAAATGCTGCCCCTTTTTAGTCTGAGCATATTCATTTTTCTCCAAGACGAATACACGACTCTCGAGAAAAATTCATTTTAGTTTATTCGACTAAAATTTTTCTGCGCGTAATCATTTTTTTTAATTTAATAGGATGATAACTGAATATGGACGCTTTTATGTAAATATTTATTTTTTATAAAAGTATTTCTTGTACTGAAAGGATTATCAAATTGACATTTGAACTGTACTGTTGATATATCAACCAAATTGATTTTTACTATTTGTCATGATATTATGTGTGTATGTTTATTTCGTTTCTTTATACTTTAGATTTACATCTTTCAAAATATAAGTTACTATCGAATTCATATTTTTTCTAACAGAATTTAGACATTTAAAATATTCATTAACGTACTTAAATTTATATTAAAGCTTAAAGGAAAGATATATTTTGAAATAATATAAATTTCTATAGAAAAATTACAAAATAATAATTTTTTAAAATAAGAAAACTAACAAAACCACATTTTTTAAATTTTATATATTCTTTCGAGACATTTCTTAATACTTATCTTTGATCAATATGATCTACTCATTTAATTGATACATTTTTGTAATTAAAAATAATTAACAATTATTAGGAGAATTTGATTCCAATGATAATTTATTATTGCAATCAAAATAAAATTTTCATAACTACAAAAAATAATTATATAACTTATCTCCATATAACAATGTAGCATTTTTGTTAAATCGTAGGCATCTTAATGTAAAAAACTTACTATATATAAATTATAATTAGAATAAACATTTTAGTATATAATTTGGTCATGTTTTCTTATAATTAGAGTGATCAGAATAAAACATGTTAAATATTAATTAAAAAGATATGTCAGATATTCCTAAAAACCAAATCTTTAATAATTAATTGTCTTTCATCCTCTTCTATAAAAATGTTTTTATTTTTTCACTATTACAAGATTTAATTTTTAAATTAATCTTTCACTCGCTACAAAAATCACAAAACAAGTTTCCAATCAAAAATTTTGAATAAATAGTTATTAACTTTTCACACATGATTTATTATTCTACTCAAAATTTACAAAAATGTTTTTGTGGTTTTGAAATGAAAAAAAAATATGTTAATCGAATTTTGCCTCAATGTCAGAAACGAATTTAATTTTAAACATTTTTGGTTTCTGATAATACGCTTTTTAATGGCGGTTTCATAATCTTTAGAATGTTAAAGTATAGAGTAATCTATTTTTAAAACTTAACCTATCTTATATATGTTTAATTCTCATATCTAAGTATATTTTTAACGCATCTATAATATATCACTTTTTCGTCTGGTTATTTTTAATAGTTCTCTTTACTAAATCATTGTTTAGAAAAGATGCTATTGTGATCATATCTAAGTCAATTTATTATATAAAATTTATATATAGATATATTATTTAGATATATTTCTTACAGACAAGTCTAAAAGCTCTTTCATATGAGATGGCTATAGACATGGAAATAATTTAGTGAATATAATCAATAATATGGACTCTGAATATATGTACAGACAACATTGAGTTTACCATTGTGAACCACATTTTGTGACACCATGAATGCTCCTGCAAAACTACTGTAAGACTTGATTATATTATATGATAAAAACAAAATGGCTCGTGGGAGTAATTGTATTTTGTGTATCATCACAAAGCTTGAATAGAGGTGTGTTACTTTACTATGTTGCTTTCTTGTTCTAAGAATTTAGAGGACAACATTTTTCTATTTTATTTGATTTTTCTTATCCCTCGTGTAGAAAATCTTGATTCAATACGTTCTTATTCTTTTCATATATATATATATATATATATATATTAGTTTGGAAGATAAGTAATTGCGGTTTTTATTTTCTGAATTCTAACCTTCAATGAAAGTATCATTTTTTGTATCCGTGTTAATATCATTTTATGTGCATTTTTCGGTCTGTAATTTGGTAATACCGACTTTGATTTTATTATTAGTTTTAGTTCAAATTGGGTTAATGAATTAAATATGAAAAAAAGCAAATAACAGCGAAATTTTTTGTATGAGTTGAAAACGCGTGGTAAAGTAACAGAATCTTCTCATAAAATAAACGATTATTTTGTTGTGGATACTGTTAAGGAATGTACGATGCAATCATGGTTCCAGAAATTTCGTGCTGGAGACGAAAGCATTGAAGATGAAGAAGGTCGCGAGCTTCCTTCTTAGGTTCATAACGACCAACTGAAGGTGTGAGCGTGTTTTGAGGGGTTAATTGGCAATTTTTTTAATTTTAATGGAACTTATTTTGATTAATAACGTTATTTATTAGCTGAGAAAAATGTATATGAATTTGAAGGTCGTGAATCGCAATTATTTTTCTAATAACTTAATAACAAATCTTTTTGTTCACTGTAGCACTGTTTTCATTCTAACTACCTCCTAACAATTAAACAACAAACTTTTAAAAAGTAGTTCTTATTACTTAATCACCCATTATTGTCTCTTGTTGATATATAAAACAAAAAGAAAGAATAATATAAAAGTTTATACAAGAATTTCTTACCATTTATCTAAAATAACTCGAATCATAAAACCATGCATCATTCATAATATCATACGTCAGGTATTGTAAATAAAATTGATCATATTATCATATTTTTTATTCTGTTGACTTTGTATAAAATATGGTAATATAAGTACACATCATTTACATAATAGTTACGTATTTACTCATCTTATCTAAAAGCTCACTTTTCTGTAGAACAATCCAGAGGTATAAAGTGCATCTATGATATTAATATGTATAGAATAAGTTCCTGTAAAAACATACTCGATTTCTTTGTGAAAAGCCAATGCTTGAAGTACTAAACATATTCATGATAATTCATAAAGATTTGAAACAAGTTCTGAAGGATTAAGATATAGGTTAACAATCATCTAATTATAAACCTCAAAAAGGAATTATTTGTTACTAATTTATTCAAATGTATAATCAAATTTGTATAATATAATTATGTTTCAAATTTAAAATCGTTAACTGATAAATAAATATCTAAATTATACTGAATTCAAGTTTTCACATTTTTAAATTTTTAGATAGATAAATTTTGAAAATAATTATTTTAACTATTTATTTAATATCCTTATTTCAATGTTTTATAAATTAATGAATTTCATGTGATGTTTTTGATGAATATATAGGATAAATAGTAGTACTGTGCATATAATGAAATATAATTGATAATATTGAACGTTTTATTCAGTTTTATTCTGCAGAAAACAGGGTTCTGTTCAATTCATAGTATTATATAAATTCTACAACATTTACATATCTTGAAGTGAAATAAATGAAAATATTTCACTAACTTTAACTATCAATTATATAATTGTTTACTGTATACATATTTAAACCATTTATAGTCTTGGAATATTTATTTCTAGAATGAATTATTCTAATTAAATCTTTTAAAGTATAAATGAAAACTTTTAAAAATGTGATTTTGAAAATTTATCGTAATTTTAGAGTACGAGTATAATGAAATGTCCAATTAAATTATATATATTTTTATTTAAAATTGGTTTTGTATGTAATGAATATATACTGAATATATATAATGAATATATATATATATATATATATATATATATATATGTGTGTGTGTGTGTGTGTGTGTGTGTCTGTATGTGTTTATACGCCAATAGGTATTTAATATTTAATTTCAGGAATAACTTATTTCTTCATATAGAAAACGGTATTTACTGAAACGTAACATTGATAAAAGATTTTCCAATCAAAATCAAGTTTCTACTTTTATCTTGAATATTTTTGTTATATTTTTATATTGTATTTATTAACAAATATATAATTCAATTATTATCAATAAGAAACCAAAATTATTTTATAACTCCTTTATTTTAACACCCTTTTAAAAGATTAATTTTAAATGCTTTTCCAAAGAAGTAAAATGCATTATTTCGAGTAACGATGTAGGAAAACTTTTAATTATACAAACTACAATGATTTTTATTCCTAGACGTGAAGATGAGTTGTACATTTTCCGCAATTCTCATTTCACTTTACTTCACGTTAAAGAAAGCATTTAATGAAAATCGGATTTCTTAATAGATAAATAAGTGATGTATGGTACTAGCACTTGAATGTACGGAAGAAAATGGAAATTTGATTTTTGGAGAATGTTTTTATGACTATGACTGAATAGAAAGTGAGTTTTCTCAACTATGTAATTAAAGTTTACACATTATATACTAGGTTAAAGAAAATGCTTTTATTATTCCATTTGACTTTATAGATTTTATATAATATTATTAAGATTTATATATATATATATATATACAAAGAATTATTTTGTTATAATACAGTTGTCACCTTTTGTATACTGTGATAAATTGAGTTTCACCTCATAAATCACAACAGTATTTCTAGTCAAGAAAGTTCAATAAATTATTATTGTTAATTTTTGATTATAGCTTATTGACATTTCGATGCCGATGCCATTATCAGAGTGCTAATATAGAGAAAAATTCAACACTTAAAATTGAGTCTTCTATGTATGATTAATATATATATATATATATATATATATATAATATCGCTACTTTTTATATCTATATGACTTTCTTTAACGCGTCTCCAACAGTTCTCTATTTCTTTATGATTATTTTTCATATTGCATTTGTAACAATTTTCTGTTTAAAAATGTAGAAAATTTTCTGTTTGAAGTATATTGAATTTGTGTGTGTTTCAATTACTTTATATTTTCTTCATGTGCTCAATATGTAACCTATTTTCTCTGTATTATTTTAAAGTTTTTTGAACTATATATTTAGGTTCCTTCATATATACTTATAAAAACAGAAACCATTTACTAAATGAAAACCACGGCCTCGAGTATTTAAATTTATTTAGAGTCTTCTAGCGTGTCATGTAATATAAAAGTGACATTCAATAAATTTTAAACAGTGGGCAGTTCCACAGAAAGAGACATGTTTTCTAAACAATACACTAATGCAACTATACTTGGAAAAATAATTAGAAATAAACACAATTTTAGAAATGAGCTGAAAAAAGTGATGTAGATATAAGAAGTAGTAATATAGATATTTATATATATATATATATATATATATATATATATTATATACACACGGAAGATTTAATTTTAAAAGTATAAAATTTTTCTGTATCTTGGCACTCTTAAGGTATCTCCAACTAAAAGTTCATAAGCTGGAATTAAAAGTAATGTATTAAACATTCTTGATTAGAAAAAATGTGATTTATTATGTGAAAAAAATTATGAATGTCTATAGTACCTGTCACCTGATTTAGTATTACCTACTAAGATAAACAGATAAAAAGTAAACAGGTTGAAAAAATAAATTATTTAAAAATAGGATGTAAATATGATAAAATAAAGGCAAATCATATAATGAAATAAATATAACAGTATACTTCAATATCTATATGTATGTATGTATATATATATATATATGTATATATATATATATATATATATATATATATATATATATATATATATATATCACTATATAATCATTTAACATGTTTCGATACTTTCTTTATGATCAGAAATTACTATCTATTTTCTTATGATATTCAATTTATATTAAGTTTTTAATTTTAAGATATATAAGGTGTACAATTAAAATCGGTATTTTTTTATAGAAAATTAATGATTATGGAAAAATGGAACATATTTCAATACTCAAAATATTTCTCATTATTTTATATAACTTTACTCCTTCTTTTGGGTAAATGACGAATCTATTGTCGAAAAAAAGATGGCACCTTTGAGTCGATGAATTCTTAATGCATTTTTGGAATTCTCCTGTTTTTTGCACATTTTATGCGTCACACTTTTCTCTAAAACTGGAAAATCTTTCCCGTGCCTTCGCCAATATTTATTTCAACTGGAATACGAAAAAGATGTAATGCTTAAAATACTGCTTTTAAGACGTCATCGTGTGCACTATTTGGTGAGGTTTTTCCAACTGTTTGGCCAAGATATATGATATTTATCAATGATAAGATTGCCACTTAAAAATTCTAAAACGACAAGAAAATATTTTAATCCAAAACAGAGTTATGATTCATTAAATTTAAATGCACTGAATTAATTGTTACACTTAATACTATTTTGCTTTAATTTTTGTTTACAATACTTATGAAAATGTTTTGAATTATTATTTTTTCTTTAATGGTTTATTTTGTCACGAATATTTAATGTTTTCAATTATTTTATATATTGTAGTGAGATCATTTTTAATGAAATGAAATTCATTTCACATTTTACTTTACAACTTTATTTACTGTTGATTTAGTAACAATTTTCTGCTGACATTTTTCAAAGCCTAGCAAAACTCATTAATTATTATTAGAATTAATATTTTATTTCAATTCAATATTTAATTGAAGGTTAGTTAAATTTAAATTTGATTCAAAACATATAATACAATAAATTGTTCCATCAGAAATTCACTATTGTTAATTGTATTAGGATTTGTGTTCGGTTCTGTTTATTACTTTAATCCAACAGTAAGTATCGTTAATTGTATAGTGTCGAAACGAAACTTTCATATTACGTTTATTTAATATCACAAATTTCACTCTGCTAACACAATTTGAAAGTTTTGTGACAACGAACGATCTATTATTATTTCACCAATCAGTGCTGACTTAATGAACAAATCAAAACAGTAGAACAGTAAAGCAAATTTTGAGTGTAGCTGGAGTCGCTTGTAAAGATTCCGTTGCTCTAAAATATCCCAATTATGAAAATGCCCCGCAGAGGGGTTGAAACTTTTGTTCTGGTAAAAGTGACGCCATGACGGGAGGTTGTAATGAGGTTAAATCCCGCAATTAGCCCCGCGTTTTGGACAACGTGTTAAGTAGACAAACTGCGTCTCTCATTTAATTACAGCGGAGAATCTCTGCGAGCACTCAAGTTCTCTTTTCTGTACAAAGAGCCGCGGAGTTAAATAGCGTATGATGATGGCCGACTTTGCTTCTACGTTGAAAGCGGACTGCCATTCTTGTCATACATAAACGTTCGCGTAGTCTGTTTTCGAAAGTCTACTACGTTTTTGAATCACATTTTCGTTTTAATTAAAAGTTTGTGTTAGAATCTACATGTCATATTGCGGTGAAAATTCACAATATGGATATTATCATTCAATTCATCAGGGAATATATGGTTTTTCAATATAAATAATATGAAAATATACCAATGTACTGAAATATAATATTTTAATAGATATAAACTTTAATATTTGACATTATATTAAATACAAGTTTTTTAAAAAAAATTGAATAGAACAAATAGTATTAAAAAATAATATATAAATGTATGTTTTATTATATATATATATATCGTATACACCTCTAGATATAATGAAATAAAATTCATTAACTATTCATTTATGTGCCGGTAATTATAACAGTAGACAAAGTCATATATTTGTCGTATTGAGATATTAAGACCTTTGCATTTGTGTGTAATAAAAAAATATTTTCCATTATGTAGCAAAATATTTTTCAAATTACTTACTGTTATAATGTAAATCTTTTAGGTAATTATGAGTTTCATGAAAAAATATGTGTTTTTTGATACTTCATATGACTAACTTTTCAAAATTATTCGAACCTTTTAAAAATGACATAACAAAAAATATTTCAGTTCTTTCAGAAAAGAAACTTATAAACAATTACTTATTCACTTACATTTTGTAATTTTAATCATGTTAACTTAATTTAGAATAATACTAGAGATCTTTTCTTCTTCAATGACCGAATTTTCTATTTGTAATAATTTAAGAGTACGAAAATATACATGGAAAATTAACGGAATGAACGGTAAGAGATTCATTATATTCCTGTGTTTTTTTCCTTTGTAAGTGATTGAATACTCGCATAAAGTGGAAATAATTAAATTATTTGTATATTTTCGGCCTTTTTTTTTCGGTGAGAGATCTAAAATCTGAAATTCTGCCGTACCATCTAATGATTTTTTTATAAAATATCTGATAAGGAGAATCTTTTAGAAATCTGATCCATTGTATTTTCAACCGGTAAACAGATTTTCCATTAATATTTTTCATTCTCTTTATGATTGATTTCTCTA
>CM068313.1:45674995-45714995 GCA_034766995.1 Acanthacorydalis orientalis | reverse complement strand
TCTTTTGAATCAGCCTCTCCTTGAGTTAAGCTGATTTGATTAACTATGGTCGTACATGATCAAAACTAATTTAACCTATATTAATTACACTGAATCGAAAAAAATATAATGGTACTTCAAATAATTTATTTTCAAAGATTTGTCTTTAAAAAAAATTTTTGACTAAGTGATTTTCCAGAAGACGATCACTGTAGATGATTGAAGAACTCAATTTATTACAATTATTTATATTAATTATTATGAAATTATAAATCAGTTTAAAAAAACTCAATATAATATATTTTATTAAAAACTTTCGTATTTATGAATAGATTTATAACGAAAATGAATTGTTTGCAAAACGATAATAACTAAATGTGTAAGATTATTTCTATTAATATGCTTATAATTGCTACAAAATATTATACTAGTATAATCATTTATGGAATATAAATATTTTGTATTTGAAAATAACTATATATATATATATATATATATATATATATATATATGTATATATATATATATATATATATGTATATATATATATATATATATATATATATATGTACAAGTTAAAAAAATGTAAATATTCTCTGTAATTTTACACGGACCCTAAAATAAAAACCACTAACAGACTTCATTTACTAAATTTAAATATTTGTAATGATATATGATGCTAATAACAGAAAGTAGTTTCGAAAATAATGTATCAGTGCTGCATTTAAGAGGCAAATTAATTACCCCGTCGGATCGAGCTACCCACCCACGTTATTTAACCACCCACGGCACGCGCCAACCCTCACGCACTTCGAATGCCACATGCACGCGCGGTCCGGCCACCGCGCTTCATTTGCTTTTCGGATCGTTGCCCTTCCGCCGCATGTTTGTCGACTCGCACCCGCGACGAGCTTTGACTCTTGAATTAGCGACTGGTGCACATCAGCCACTGGCCAGTAATAAATTACAGATTGTCGTTAGCACTCTCTCTGCAAAACCCATATAATTGTTCGTCAAATGAAATAATCATTAAATAAAAAATATATATATTTAACTTTTTTAAATATATTTTTGAAATAGTAATTTATGATAATCATAATATATGATTAGTAAAAAATAAAAAAAACTCATTGAAAAGTAGACCTAATGAATGTTGGAAGCTCTAATTTTCTTGACCCGAAAGGGAAGTTTTTATATTTTTGATTAAAATAATATAATGAAGCAGAGTAAATGTAAAAATAGGAAATGAATGAATAAGTATTAAATAAAATATTTCTCTTTTACTTTGTGTATACAAATATAGTTAACATAATTTCAATGTCATGAACGTGTCAAAGCAAATCAGAGTTATGAAAAATAAAAAAAAAAATAATCGTAAAACTCATTTGAATCACACATTTTCATATTTAATTCCTCAACTTATTATTTATTTTAAATTATAGATAGAAAAACGACAATACATACATATGTAGCAACTTATAGATAACTTATGAAAGCATTTTTTTGTAATAAAATAAAATAACTGACATATAGATACCCATAAATTTGTATAATAAAATGATATAGCAATAATAAATTCGAAATGTGTATGCAGTTTAAAATATTATACGTAGATAACTATTTTTGTGATATTTAGATACGAAAAAGTCGTAAAATATCACTGCTGTGCTCAAGCTACGACTTGAGTGTGCAATTATTTGCTCAATAGAAATATTTGGTGTTTGTAAACATGTTATTAGGGAAATATATTATCGAAAAAAAATCAAAATATTTTTTTTCAGTTTTTAATAAAGGCTACGTAAATAAATATTAATTATTTTATTAATTTTAAAAAAAAATTATTAGGAAAAGGACAATGTTCTGTGTGCAGCTTCTCATAGATATTTCCAAAAAGTATTTTTGTATAAGAAAAAGTAAATTCTACGTTATAAATAAGTATAATAAATATATTATGTGAAAATAAACCAATTTATATTCATATATATTAAATTATTAGATTAAACTATTAGATATATACGATAATTTTTTTTAATCGACATGTGATAAAGGATCTCATAAACCAAGCATTTAAGAATTAACTGGTCTCAAAAGTACCACTTGACTTGTTAATTGTAATTAATACATTATTTAAGAGATACATAGATACTTTCAATAACTAAAATTATTAAAATAAAAAAACTACTAAATAAAAAAATTACTAAATAAAATACTATATAAAAAGCATAATTTCAGAAACTCATTAAATAGTACTTAATTCTTAAAGTACATTATCAATTTAATAATATTTAAATTTGTACATAAATTTAATTAGAAAAAAGTATATTTAATCCTATTTATAAAATATTTTAAACATAATTCAGAGGAAATAATGTCTGTTTACTTGTTGTTTGCATTTCAGGCAAAAATGGCTCAATCAGTTTAAATGTTATGTTCATGTACATACTTATATTGGATTTCGGAGGGCTTAAATCTACAATTAATTAATTAAATCTCACTTTAAAAAATACTATACAATTATACTTAAAATATATAAATCGTTGAATGCTAGTACATAAATGAAATACGTTTTTTTTTTAAAAATAGATAAATAAATAATTCTCATAGTCACTTGTTATTTGTTATATATATATATATATACAATGTTTGTTATTTTAAACATTTCTCATATTAGAAAAAGATAACTCATTTGAAAATACATTCAACTTTGTTTTTTATCTACTTTTGTCTGATATTATATGTCCAATAGCTCTTTAAACAATTTTCTTAAAATATTTCTTGACATGAAGTGTTTAAAGGAATCAATTTGTCAAAAATGGCGAATTTTCAATTCGAATTCTGGGTATTTTACTAATTCAATTTATTTATGAAATGAATACTAATGCTTTAAATTATATCAAGAATGAATCTATCTAAACATTAAAATATTTTTTTTTTATTTAATACAATTTAAATAAGTTGATTATTTAGTTAATTTATATTTCATAGTTTTCTTTTAAAGGCATTTAATAACTATTCAAAGTTCTAAATTGACTCTATCTCTATCATTTTTTTTAGAAAGAACTTTATTTTTCAACAAAGAAGTTTATATTACTCTTGGAACAATATAAAGATTTTCATTAATGAATAATAAATTGCACATTCATTTAATTTTATACTAAATCAGATTTATAAGTAATTCTGAATATATACCTCTTAAAATGAGTTTTTCTTTTCTTATTGGCTACTTTTATCTCATACTGAATCTTTGTTGGATATGTTTTAAATTTTAATACACTTTCTAGTAAATATGTTTTCTAAAAGTGCATTTTGTATATTGTGTATATGTATATATATATATATATATTAAAACTGTTTTGTCATACACCGCTATAACATCACCCAAGTGTATCCAATCTTGTGGAAATCGATCATTTTTATAGCGTCGTCTATGCAAACTAACAAAAAATTTGAATGTATTACAGAATAACATGGTTGTAAAAATATATCAAACGAATAAATTAGATTAAAAATTTAATTAACTATGGTTAATATTCATCTCTCAACAAATATCACAATTCATTCCGTTTTAGAAAATATATTTAAATATGAATTTGAATGATACAATATATTAATATATTTCTTATTCATTTATCATTTATTCTGTATTTTTGTATTTTTTGAAAAAAATCTTAAAACTATTATATATATATATATATATATATATATATTTATTAACATATATTGAAGATCAGTAAGTAAAATGTGTATAGTACAATGAATAATCTTAAGTCAAAATCAAATCCTCTTGTCCTAAAACAAATCCTTGTCTACTCTTGACATAGTTCTATGACCCTTTGAATAAGACGTTAACACAATTACAAGTAGTACAATTGTATTTTGATTTACAATTAGATTGTCGAATATTGATTTTCTATCATTTATTATTGTATATATTCTAGATTGTTTAACAATTTATACTTTTGTTAATAATTATATCAGTGATAAACATTTATTTTATGTTTATATTTTTTATATATTTTAAACATAATTTATGAATATTTTTTAATAAATAAATTTATTTGCAGTAGTTTGATAATACTTTAAAAAGTTTGTAAGTTTGAAATTTTTCTCATAAAAACAATGATATTTACAGTTGTTTTTAATATATTTTTAATTATATAAAGAATCATATTTATAATGTTTAGAAAATAATGTTTTTTTTTATATATATACCAAAGTAGTTAATTGAATTAATATTAATGAATTTAATTAATAAACGTTTTTCTTTAATTTTTCATGAAATTATTTTTGGGAAAAATATAAAATATATTACAATAAATGAGTTACATTTTTCTTATAAAAATTGAATTTCATATATTCGAAATCAAATATATACAGTCGTACTCTGTTATAATATGCAAGTATATCACGAGTTAATGGATATAACGAGAAAATATATTCACATAGATTTTAGTTTATGCATATTTCCATACTTAAATTTTGTTTAAAACAATTTCGTTTCATAAATAGAACGAGTAATTAATAGTGTTGTCTAAAAACTTTATTATCTGTTTCAAAAACGGCAACATTTATTTTTAAAAAAAAACTGATAAAACATAGCTATCTTAGTAATCCTAATAATCGAAAATACCAAATATTTTACACGTCTGTCTATATTAATATCATTTTAATTATAATCTTGTGCTAATTAAAACCTAAGTTGTGTATGTATGGTAAAATATTATATTTATATCATTTTATGTATTTCTGTATTTTATTTAAAGTTAATTATTACTTAGTTTATTTGTAAGTAATTTAAGATCATATTATTAAGAACTTTACAGAGAACAAATAGTATATATACATGAACTTTACTTCTTTGTCATAAAATATTCATTTAACATTCGAAGAAGTATATAGTCGATTTTGTAGCACTCGCTATAATCAATATTTACATTATATGTATATGTATATATATATATATATATATGTATGTATGTTAAGGAAAATTTTAATTGAGAAACTCTAGAAAAATTCATTTCATATACAGAAAATATACTAGCTGTGAATTGAATTTACATAAAATTGTTAGTTTTACATCTTCCACAATTATTAACTTCTGAGTGTTTTCATTTATAGTTGACAGCATGTTGTATTTTTATTACATGATTTTTTTGTAGTTTGAATTATATTTAATAAACATACTGTATTGCCTTTTTAAGCTACTAATAATTTCTATTAGTAACCTACTAATGATCTATCTTATTTTAAATTAAGATAAAAAGAAAATAGAGCATTAAAATAAAATTCTATATTTGTTATACAATTTAAAAACTTTCAAAATTTATTCAGTCTATTAGAAACAGTGTATGGTATCTTCAAATAATCAACTTTTTATTAATAAGTATAAATATCAGAAACATTGATTGTTCTACTTCAGTGTAAAATATAAACTATTTGAGCTGAGTATTTGAAATTTCCTCTAATAAAACATTTCCCGTCTAAACATTTATCCAAATAGTTTTTAAATATACTTGAAGATCTGATAGAAACTATTTTTCTATATAAGTTCCACTGTTAGTATAGTTTCAAGTTTTAAATTTTAAAATTGAAACACATTTCGTACTATAATATATAGCTTTGTGCCATGGAAAGTTTCAGTAAGTTATATAATGGTTTTCCTACAACTACATGCTGCTTGTAACTCAAACGATATATATATATATATATATTTATTGTGTATGTAACTTTGTGAACTTAGTCTTAATTTAAAATGGCGCATGACATTTTTTAATCATTTTTTTTATTAACGTGATTTATTTTTTGTATAAAACTTATTTTGACTAAAATATAAAATTGAACTATTCTGAATTATTATATTTTTTCAGGAATTTTCAATTTAGATTAGAATTTGTTTTTTAGTATAATTCTCTTTTAATAATTCTTTAAAATTTCATTGAATTTAAAAAAATCAAATATGATCTCACAAAAGTCATGTTAATGTTAAATATTAAAGACATTTACACTCACAAAGAAATGTACAGATTTATCAGAAAGTATAAAAGAAAAGATAGTAAAATATTGTGCCCTTTAATTTTTAACTTATATATCTGAAAATTGAAGGAAAATATTTCAGATATATATATATATATATATATATATATATATATATATATATATATATATATATATATATATATATATTCTCAAGACTTATAATTTTAAAACAATTAAATATTTTAATTCGTTCACTCATTTCAACGTTGAAAATTACAAAAAGTACCTTCTTTAATAAGTTGAAAAAGTTTTCGAATGATTTCCGTTTCAAGTAGTGGAGTCCCTCATCTTGAGAGCAAAAGTAAATAGAAGTTTAAACATTTAACACGAACTAATACTTTTACAAAGTAAGATATGTTTCCTACTGCTACGCAGTTTTCAATCAAGTGTATTTATGAAATAAAACGAAAAATAGAGATAATTTAAAGAAATACTTTTTCGTTAAATGAAAATTAGTTTCCTGTAAGTATACAAAAATATTTTTTTTATAATATTAAGTTTTACATAAAGAATAAGTTTTAAAATGCTTTAGTTTCTTTAAATACTTCATAAGTTACTGTTATGTTATTTTAAATATTCATTTTATATCAAAAACAATTATGATTTAAAAATAATAAACTGGTTAGTAAAGTGTATTTTTATTTTAAAATCAGTACAAAAATTAATCAGTTGTTTGCATACATCCAAATGTATGGCTTTAAAGTTTAAAATATTATATTTCAATAAGCTGAATGCATTTATCGAAATTATTTTCTAATTAAACATATAATTAAATTGGTATTATATACGCTGATTTAATACATGATTTCATTAATTATATTTTCACTACATTAGCTCTGCACACAAATTTCAATCTAGTAAAATATTATATTTCTACTAATGAATTTTTCCATGTCTGTTATATTTATTACATATGTGTATATATATATATATATGTGTATATATATATATGTATATATATTATGATATAAATTTAATTATTTAATTAGCTCCTTTAATGTTATTAATGATTATTGAAGAAATGGCTTTTTAACTCTTATCAAAGAAATTTTTCATTTGTTATTTAGAAATCAGGTTCTATATTTGAGTATGTTCTTTTATCAGTATGACTTTTTTTAATAATTAGTAATGAAATCTGAAAGAGTATTGAATTAATTTATAATCTATTAAGTATTTATTCTGATTCAAATAATTTTAAATGAATAATTGAAGATAAATTCTTATTACTTACTTCACTGTTAGTATAAAATAATAATGCCCCTTTATTTCGTATTACTTGGAAAATAAATCTTTTTAAAATAATCAGTTTAACTAAAAATTGTTAAATATAGTAGACATGTGAATTAATGAACCTTAGATATGGTGGCTAACTCTAAACAGTGATCGACCCTATCAAAAACATACTGCTCTAAATAGTGATCTAAAATGAATGTTTACCTTATGATACTGACTTTAAAATTCTGTTGTTCTGTACAGATTAGATAGATTTGTATTGAAAAATTTGTCAGATAAAATATATGTCTTATCCAAAGGAAAAAAATGTACCAGATAGGAAAATTTCAGAAGAACAAATAACATATTAACATACATAAACGCAACGGCGTATAATAAAATAGATCCTCTCTTAAGGGGAAATTACAAATTCCCCCTACCTTCAAAAATCTGTCATCGACTGTAAATTATATTTCCAAAAACGCCTGGATGATTTGTAAATGATTCAAAAAATGGATTGACTATAAGTTTTTGCCTTCAAAATCATTGATATCTAAGACAAAAAAGACTTCTTCAGCGCGCAGTGCTCTTATAAGACAATTCATCCTACGTTTTAATGTCCTCAAGAGTTTTATCTCTTTTTATTATATTTATACATATCTTCCAATCAAGATTAGGCGTTTTATCAGACCAGTTCCTTCATATGTATTTTTTTATCCCTCATTGAGAGAAATGTTTTAATGGAATACTTTTAAGCGTTTGGCACTCATACTTTAGCGCTCGAATTAAGTGGTGATTTTAACGAAAGTGTGACAACGAGATATGGTTTTTAATTATATTTGTGTTCGAGTGACCTCATATCTAAACGCCCTAAAATCCCAATAACCAACCATTCCAAGCCATCTATTAGCTCACAAACTAGTTAGTGGTAACGGTTAAATATACATACATATAACATATATATATATATATATATATATATATATATATATATTTCATGCCATCAAACGCTACAGCTTTAATCAAACTAATGATTCAGAATATTATACGTATAACAAAACTAAAATATAGAAACTCGTTTTTAACTAGTATTATTCTACACGAAGCAAAACATTGGAAGACATAGACAAAAAACTAGACAAAAAACAAGACTTGACAAAACTAGACTAGACAAAAAACAACTTACGAAATTCGATTTGCTATTTATCCGTAATTTAAAATAAAATTCAACCATGTTTTGTTTGCCATATACTACAAAAATGTTCTTTCCAATCTGCAACAGAATGAATATGGTGACGATGAGAAGACGACATTTCTTTGGTCAATTACAAATAAATGCACAAGTTTAAATCAACAGCATCATGGCATTGGTTTACAAAATTTCACTAAATTCAAACTGGAATATTAAAAATATTTGTGAATAGAACAAAGATAAAGATCTAAGCGACAACATGAACAATATTATTATTGACTCAGATACAACCCAGGCAGAACGATGCTAGAATAATGCAACGAATGAAGATCAGTAACATTGAGACAATCTCAGCTTTTAACAAGTCCATGACAAGGGCTGAGGAAAATGGGGCAACTTATCAAAAAATTATAACACTCCGGAAAACACGAGAAAAAGCCTTATTAAATGTAGCAACTAAAAGTTTCTAGTAAACTCAACTTGGAAACTTTTTTAATAAATTGTAAAACTTATGTATTTTAGTAATAGATTTATGCAATTAGAACACAACTAAGACACCTTTAGTTTATAAAAAAAGTTGTTTTTATTCATAAAATGAAATACTTCCCATTAAATAAAAGATATAAAATAGAATTTAAATAAATTTCTTCTTTCAATCGTGAAAAATCTGATATGTTTGAAACTTAACACTTTTGAAATACTAGAGAACTGTTTAAATAGTGACCAACCCTTTGCAACAATTGAGTCATTATTTCGCAAGTCTATGTAAAATAATATTCTTTTTTTATAGTATATGAGTAGGTTAGGCTCATATAACTGTATACAGGAAAATGTTAAAATGTTATTATTTATTTCACAATAAAACTAGTTGTATTGTCTTCATATACAAACTAGAAGAATCGTCAATCAAAATAAAATAAAAAAAATATAAATATTATATTCGTGTTTTTATATATATATATATATATATATATATAGGTGATTAAATGGAAGTATTAAATGGGGGTACAGAGGTGCAAAAATTATGTTATTTTTTATTTAGTATTTAGTTCAGTTCAATACTAAAATACAATTGAGTTAAAATACTAAATGGAGGATAACATGATTTTTTTATTTTTGCCTTTTAAAATACTTTCATATGGAAGCCTATGTTGAATCATCCTATATATATATATATATATATATATATATATATATATATATGTATGTATGTACGTATAAAAATGTACCATATTTGTGTTATAAAAGGAGCAAAAATGATGAATAGAAAAGTTGAACAAATAGTTGATGTTGCATTTCGTCTCGTGACGTTTGAAAGTGTGGAAACGTCCGCACTTATCGTCTACATTGTACGGAAATGATATTTTATAGCCATATATCTTAATTCCGTGTGTGTTTCTGATTTGACCAGGGCGTTAGTACAGTCGTTTTTTTATGCGGATGACTCGAATTGGGTTCGTTTGAGTTTATTGCCGAGTATAGCATTGGAGCCACACGACGGGCATAAACCATTACACTGAGAGTAACGGCGACCAATGTCATCGCATATCCAATGTCTCTGCGACGTGAGTTGAACCCGAGCTGAACCCGATGGTGGCGGCAGAACCATTTTACCGTGGCTCGTGGCCACGCATACCGTAACAATTCATGAGGTGAAACTTATACTCGCATAAAAATTTTATGTCTGAAAATTGTGCCGGTATTTTCGTCGAGCGTTTCGCTTTTATTCTAGTGACGCTACAGCTGTACTTTATTTAGATTTTATCTCTTTTTATGCAAGGCCGTACAACTTATTTATATTCACGAAAATTTATATATTATATATTTGAACTTTTTTAGTTCCTGTGTATGCGAAAGAAACGTAAACTTGAAAGTATATTAGATGTAGAAAATAACAGACATAATAGCGATGAATATTTTAAACAAGCAAAAACGATTGTGACATATATTTTGTGGTTTATACTGTAATTTTAAACATGAAACAATCAAATCACGGTGTTTATGAGGACATTTTTTAATGATTTACTATATATATATATAGTTACAAAAATATTAATAAATATAGAAAGTACCTGACAAACTAATATACATTTTCAACTATAATCAAAATTTATATATAAATCAAGCTAGTTGTATTATTGGCATGTGTTACTACTGTCAAATATAATTCAGTGATGTAGATATTTTTCAATTGGACACTAATTTTTAAAAAGTTAAACATTGAATAATTAATTGAAATTTCGAATTTTAATTTTTAAACAAATGTAAATTTAGTATTCTGCGTTTCTTCTTAAAGTCACATCTAAAATTAAAATTATTTTTAACGGGTTTTTTCTTAATTAATTTTATAGATAAATTTCCACGAAAATGTGTGTCTTTTTATTTTAATTCTGGATAAATAATTCATACTTCTGAACAAAATTAAATATTAACATAAACAAATACTGATATCAAAAAATTCATAATTAATGAATTTTAAATGACATTTAAACATTCTTCTTAAGTTAAAACTTCTTATTTTAGTTGACTTTTTCATTTCTCTATACATCAAACAAAATATTTCTATTCGGAAAATTCCATGCTAGTTGTTGACAATTTTAATTATTGTTTATGTTTATTTTGAGTGCGATCCTACCATTCTAAAAGTGCTAAAGTATTAGGTTGGTAGAAAACAAATTGCAGTTTTTGTTTTCTGAATTCTAACCTCATTTTTTTCAAAGAAAGTGTAATTTCATCGTGTTCATGTTAATATCAGTTTAAGGTGTATTTTTCGGTCTGTACTTTCATGAAATCTACTTTGGTTTTATTATTAACTTTACTTTAATATGGGCTACTGAATAAAAGATGGGAAAGAAGCAAATGAGAGAAAATTTTTGTATGAGTTGAAAACGAGTAGTAAAGCAGAAGAAACTGCTCTTAATATAAACGATGCTTTTGGTTTGGGTACTATTAAGGAACTTACGGTGCAATGGTGGTCCCGAAAATTTCGTCCTGGCGATAAGATGAAGATCGCAGGTGTCCTTCTTTAGTTCATAACGACCAACTAAAACCATTAGTTGAATCAGAACCAACCAAAACAATTCGAGAGCTTACACAAAAGTTAGGTTTTAATCATCCATCAGTGCTTGACCACAAATGAAAAAAAGTATATGAATTTAAAGGTCATAAACAACAATTATTTTTCTGCCAACCTAATAGGTAAAACGAACTTTGTTCTTATACACCATCAATTTTCTGTCTTAGCAATCAGTAGAATGATGGTATCGTCATATAAATATGAATAATAAATAATTGAAATGATATCTAATTAATTATTAATTATTGTTCAGAAAAGGGTTTTTGATTTGACTAGTGAAAAATTTATTTTGAAAAGTGATTTCAGTCACAAAACTTAAAACTGTTATTGTAACCCTTTTTATTTTTTCAAATCAATATTAAGTGAAAATTTATATTTTGTAATAAATCATAAACTAAAAATATTATTTCCATACAATATTTAATAAATTACATAATAAATATATCAATTTTGTTATACAAGTCTGAGCGAATATTTAATGTTCTGGGTATAAATGATAATAAGATTATTATTAAAATTAATATTCAAAGTATTGTCTAATGATTTTTGCTTCTTGCTAAATATAACCATTTTTATTTTTCTCTTAAAACTTTCTTTCTTCGAGAATTTTTTTGTGATAAAATATTTTCCAAATACATTATATATACATATATATATACATACATACATACATACATATATATATATATATATATATATATATATATATATCTTGTGAAATATCTATTGAGTAATATATTTCAAAGTAATTTTAATACATATCTTTAATAACATATAAATTTCTGTCTTCAAGTCTTTCAATTTACTTTGAATAGATCGATAAATGCTAATTTAGTACATTGTATTAATCTCAATATTAATTACTTTTACTCAATAAGTAATATATTTTCATACATATTGTATACTAAACATTCAATAAAATTAATCACTAATATTAATATTGTAAATGGTATGAAACCGATTACTTCTAACGTTAACAGGAAATATTTGTACATATATATATATATATATATATATATATATATATATATATATATATATATATATATATATATATATATGTATATATATGTATCAAGTGAAACAAACAAGACAGGTATGTGTTTGTGTGAGTTTATGAGTTGGTTTACATACATTGTTCGTATGTGTACAGAAGATTTGTAGCGCTACTAAAGCTTGATGATTAGTAGTAATAAAATTCTCTTAATAGGTCACAGAATTAATTAACGTGTTTCGTCTAGTAAATCAAGTTGTTTAATTAAATATAAATAACGTTATTTATTGAAATTGTTCACGTAGAGTAATTTCCATTTCTGATAGTATTTTATAGGTCGTTTTATTTAACCACATTCCTTAACCATTTACGATCTTATGTCCAGTGTGACTGAACAACGATTTTATTTCTGCGATTTTTATGTTTAGATTACATATCAATGAAATGATTATCAATGAGTTTTTCTCGTTCACAATGTGTGTCATTCACAATGTGTGTCATTCACTTTCAATATGTCATATAGTGTCTGTGAAAAAGGAATGACTACAGATAGCAGAAAAACTTTCGACAATAGTCCACGTGTAATTACAGATTACAATGAACACATGAACGGTGATGATGTTATTGATAAATTAGCAACAAGTTATGGTTTTATAAGAAAATCTTTGAAATGATGGAGAAAATTATTCTTTTGAAGCACGAAGGTATCAATAGTATACGAAAAAGTGGATATTATACAAAAACTATTACCAGAAAAAAAATCAACATATATTAAACATCAAAAATTTCGGCAAACTCTGATAATGTAACTAATTGGAGATTTTAGAAACATCAAGACCAAGTCAACAAAACCGTACACTTCTGATATGGAACAACGTTTGGACAACCTTCCACATTTCATTGTTACACATCCTGTAGAAAAGGCAAAATATTGTTTGGTTTTGTTCGAACAGAAAAATTGCTAGTGGCAGGAAACGAACACCTTTTTTGTGCGAAACGTGAAAGAAATCCCAGTCTCCACTCGGGATAATGCTTCAAGAGATACCATATTGTGAAAAATTTTAAATTTTAATGAGCTAACTTCATTTATAAGTATACTTTAAGGAAAATAAAAGTGCATTTTTTATTTTTATTAAAAAAAGCAAACATTTTTATTTTTCTTCTGCCGAAGTACACTATGAAAATAATTATGGACCTACCAAACAACAAAATAATTACGGGCCGCAAAGGATTAATATTTAAACAAATAAATTAGTGAATAATGAATCTCTTTCGTAAATGAAAAATTATTTTCATAATTAATTTAAGTGAGTTATTTTTTGAAAATTAGCTTTATAATACATTTTAAAATAAATTTATTACATATTTTACTTATTTTCTTTTTAGTTTTTTACTGATTTGAAGTAAAAATACAATATATATATATATATATATATATATATTTGTAAAATTGAATGTATACATTCTTAAACTGATATTTCAAATAAAAGTCTCCGAAACAAAATAGAACAAAAAAGTATATTTTTTTTTATTACGTTCTGAGCTGTACAATCTGATAACCCTTTAATGTATATGTATATGTAAATATATATCATGTTTTCCATTGTAACACGACCGATGTCGTCTTTTGTATCTACTTCCTGAAAAGAAACAGCTTGTTTTGCAGTTTGGATGTAGTTGTTTTCTTATTGCTTTGTATTGAAAAGTTCTCGGCTAGACACTTTGTGACAAGTTTATATAGGAAAGCGGCTCATCCTCGCAACACAGTATCGTAGCATAGTAAATCGAGTTGGCGTGCGAATCGCCAATGCAAGAGTATCTTAACATCAACACTTCGTCTTGCACTGTTTGTCTACTTACATTTACATTAGTTCATGCGTGGAGTGAACACGGTCAATTCAATTTATGTTTGCCTAGTTGTTAAAGGCAGTTTCACTCTTAAAAGAAAAGTTTTTTTTGTTACTTCTGAAACTTTTTTTCGGCAGTGTTATGACCAACTACTGTGTTGGCCGAGGAAGACATGTTTAGGTTAACAATAAGAGTTACATTTTCTTTTTTTTAATTACTAATTCGAGTTGTCAAATATTTATTGTATTTAACTAAGCACTAATCAAATTCTTACAATAATGTCAACTCGTACGAGATCTCTCATATTAAAATATTTGCAACATATATTTTTAATGGCATTTACTCAAAATAAAAAAAATCTATTTTAATTGAGAAAATTTTTATTAATACTTATGAACTGAATAAAAAGTAATCATATTTAGAACATATTTGATATTTATTTAAAAATTAGTGAATAACTGATTACAAGTGAATAACTACTTTGTATGGCGAATTATTTAAGCTCTACAACATCAAAAAAATCTTATTATTTCAAGAAGCTTTTAAGTTGGTAGGAAAATAACTGCGGTTTTTGGTTTCCGAATTCTAACCTCATTTATTTCAATGAAAGTGTCATCTTATCGTGTTTATGTTAAAATCATTTTAAAGTGAATTTTTCGGTTTATATTTTGGTAATACTGACTTGGGTTTTATTGCTAATTTTTCCTCAAATTGAGTTATTTGAATAAAGATGGGAAAAAGCAAATAAGAGCAGTTTTTTCAAAACGGGTGGTTAAGTAGTAGTAGAAACTGCTCGTAAACTAAACGATGCTTTTGATGTAGGTACTATTAAGGAACTTACGGTGCAATGGTGGTTCCAAAAATTTCATGTTAAGGACGAGAGCCTTGAAGATGAAGAAGGTCGCAGGTGTCCTTCTTCATCTCATAACGATCAACTGAAGGCACTAGTTGAATCAGAACCACGCACAACAATTCTAGAGCTTAAACAGTAGTTAGGCGTTAGTCATCCAACAGTTCTGGATCACTTAAAACAGGTGGTAAAATCAAAAAATCTGTAAATGTATTATGATTTGAAGGTCATAAACCGTAATTATTTTCTACCAACCTAATACTTATTTATTTAACAATAAGTTAATGTAAATAAATACATAAAATTAATTTTGAAAATATAAAAATCATAATCTAATAAATGTTATTAATTTATTTTTAATATTTATTTGAGAGCATAAAAGGAAAAAATAAATAATTGAACCAATCATATTTCTCAATTACGTTAAAACAATAAATTATTAGTGCAATTCCATTTAATTAAACAATCAAGTGGTACTGTACTTTCTTTTCTTAGATATATTAATTTTAACATTTATATAAAAAAATAGTCTTTTATTGAAATTCTTACCCTTATTTCCAATAATTTGTATGATATAAATCCATGGGTTGTTTCCTACGGTAATAAATAAATTTCTATATATTTTCTTGTTTGCGCAGTTAACAAGTTTATAAGTATATCAAATAAAGAGTAGAAAATTGTGTAACAAGATTAAGTAACATTTCTTTTTTAAATCATTTTTTTTATCACGACCACGGTTGGAGCAGAAAATTGAATTTTCCTTCCCTGTCCAGAAATGGTTTAAAAATATTTTTGTTTTAATTTTGAAACTATTTTATACAATTAATATTGTACATCTTTTTGTATTCTTACGCTTTATTCGCTTGTTCGATATGTATACATCCTATTGTCATAGTTTAACATTTAAAAATATCTTCCTACACATAACTATAAATAATTGATTCTATCAGTTTCTAATTCCTCACAGTTATATCTTATTTAATTTCTACAGCTACGAAATCAATATCACATTGTACTAATCTTACTTCTGCCCTGTTACATATCAGAATCTTGAAACCACTACGTCTTAATTATCTTTGACATTTTTAAACTTCGAATACCTTTCTAAAAATATAATAGAGATATTTTTGATGTTATGGGATAAATACATCATTCTACGAGTTTTTATTTAAGCAAAAACTATATAATGGCCATTTTTTACGTACTTTTGTAGTTGTTACTCGAATTCTTATCTCTAATTGGTTGTTGCATACTGTTAAGATAAGAATCTAAATACAAAATTATACAATTAAAAAAAGAGAGGTTAGAACAAGTACCATGTTTTATGTTATAATATTAAATAATTATAGATTACACACATTTATAAGATAACCTTATGAATATATATATATATATATACTAATTAGGTTATGTTTTTTGATCATTTTTTGTGGAACTTGCCTTGTATTAAATATATGTATTTTCATTCTTATTATTTTATTTTTAAAAACTTTTCAATGAAACTTGAGAGAAAAATATTTTACTTAGATTATTTTGATAGATATATAATTACTGAAATCGGTATATTTTCTACGATGAAGACATTACAATTAATCCCGAAACTTTTATTACATATATATATATATATATATATTATATAATATATATATATATATAAATAAATTTTTCACTGTAATCGATAACGACGTCCAATCAAACATTAATCCATGCATCATCTTCAAATGTAAAAATGTGTTACAAGGTCATCGATTATCTGCTTCACTGACATATTCTATATGTCCAAAAAGGATCATTTATCAATACTGCTTGGACAATACGTTTTCTCCAATAGTAAAATATTGTTTTCATAAAGAGCAAAACAAAGGAAGTGTTATTCTTTCAACAATCGTTCGAATGAGATTTATTTTGGTGCAACGACAAAGCATCTGTCAAAGAAACAAACAGCGAAAAATGTGGTTTGACGTTCCCTCTAAATATATTTATATGTTTTTTTCATGCACTCTGTTCTCCACTGTAACAAATCGAATTTACAGAATATTTTGTTATACTATAACTCGAGTAGATTTCTTTAATTGAATCGATGAAACATTCATCAATATCATTTATATAATCTTTTTTCAATGTAGTCTGTAAGCAATAAATGACATTTCTATTAATAATTTTTATTAGAGAAAGTGTAATTTAATCAATATAAACAAATATTCATTTTAATAAGTTCAAAATAAGTTTTTAATTGTATTTAAATTTAATGTTAATAATTATTATAATTAATAATTATAGTTGAATTTAATCAATTGTAATAACATATATTTGTACAAAAAATAATATTTTAGATTCGTTTATTCTATTTTTGATTGAATATATATATATATATATATATAAATATATATATATATATATATATATATATATATATATATTACCATACAAATATAGAACCATTATTGAAACGGATTCACGTAAAACAACTTGAAAGATGGGAGAAGAACTCAATGTTGATCATTCAACAGTTATTCAACATTTAATCCTAATGGGAAAAACAAATATCTGGATAAATGAGTGCCGTATGAACTAAACAAACATCAAGCAATTCGGCTATTAGACGTCTCCTTTGCGCTTCGTTTGCGTAACAAAAATGATCACTTTCTTGATCGAATTGTCACAGGTGATGAAAAGGTGTGGACACGCTGCAACACTCTGAAACGTTCATCACATTTGTGAGACAAAGGAGAAGCACCAAAACAGTTTCCTAAACGGCAGCTTCATGAAAAAAAGAGATTATGGTCACTGTTCTAAGGTTAAAAGGTGACATCGTTCATTACAACTTCTTAATTCCTGGTGAAACATTAACAGCAGAAAAATATTGTCAGGATATTGAAAAAATAGATGAGAGTTGTATCGTTTACGGCCAGCATTAGTAAATCGAAGAGACTAAATTCTTTTTCGTGACAACGCCTGACTACACGTCTCACAAATGACTAAAAAAATTAAATGAACTAGGTTATGAAACCTTACTCACCCACCATATTCTCCGGACCTGTTTTCGACAGAATATCATTTTTTTAAACATTTGAGTAATTTCCTTCGAGAGAAGGTTTTCAAATATCAGGCATCATCTCAAATCGCTTTCGATGAATTTGTTAATTTCATAACTCCAAAATTCTATGTTATAGGAATAAATAAATTTGTTTCCAGTTGGAAGAAATATGTGCTGGCCAATGGTCTTTATTTTGATTATACTTTTTAACTGATATGCATCTTCATACTCGATATGTAAAAACCGAAATTATTTTTGCAACAACCTAATACTAAGTGTATCGTTTCAAATGGATACTGAGACTCAAACATTAAAAAATCACATTGCTGTATTTTTTTAATATACCTACACAATATACCAACATTTATATAATGTATTCCGTTTTATTTATTTAGAAGAAAGGAAATGAAAACTAATTCAAATACAGAAAACTTTAAGAAGTGTGTAGGTGCGATAGATGCCCGAGCTTTTAAATTTGCCTGAGGTATGAATTTAAATGAGCGTAGCGTAGAGATGACGTCACGCAATGTCTTTGTTGCTACTATACCAATAACCAATTTGCTATTCATTGCGAACTGAACGCGTCAAGCTCAAAGTCCGTCTTTTCTCTGATTGTCTGTAATAAATTCATTACAGTGCGAAACACTTAATTAGCAATCGTGAACGTGAGGCACGGTCTTGTTACTTACCTTACAACCACACTTCTTTCTGGCATCGAAGTCAGAACCCAGCAAGCAGTGAGCGGGTTCGTTATTAAATAACGAAAACGCCCGGTCGTGAATAATTAAGGGAATTCATTAAAACGGCATTTAGTATTCACTGGCAGTGAACGAGTGAGCGAAAGCAAGCGAGTGCGAGGGGGCCATCGGACGCTTGACAGACCGACCGCACGCGTGCCAACGTTACCTGGGACCCACGGCCAGGGGCGCACCGGTCGCGCTTCAACACCGCTTCTATTTATTATTATTACTTAACAAACGAACCGTTATGTGTAACGTTTTATTCCCCTTTCATTCAATCTGATCTCGCTTTTATCTTCTCGGAATCTATTAAAATTTGAATAAATTTATAACATCCACATTGTCTGTATATTAAATTGACGAATGGGTGATCTGTTATATACAACATTTCGATTGAGGTCAAGTGCTGAAAATACATGTATATAAATATGTATATTCACAAATTGTTGGGATTTTCAACATGATTTAAGTGGAAAGCTAACGAGCACATATTGAAACAACATACATTAAACAAGTATATGTGAGTATACATATATATATATATATATATACATATATATATATATATATATATATATATATATATATAATATACATTACCGACAAAATATACAAAAACGCATTTACATATTTAAAATGTTTATACATTTAGTCATTTAAAAAACGTAAATCAATTTGAAAATTCATTTTCACATTGATTTTTTCCTTTCATTAGTCTCTCTCTCTCTCTCTCTCTCTATATATATATATATTATAAAGATTAACATTGATTAATTAATATTTATGAATTTATTTTATAATAATCTAAATGAATTAAAATTTCAATACTAATACCAGATGTATGTGTAAAATATGTTCTGATCATTTGTTTTCATCCTTTTGATTTTTTTCTCTGTTGTAATATTTTGTCAGAAATAAATATCGCTAAAGAAACATTATATTAATACACATTTTCCCAATTAATTGAAACTTAAATTAAAAACATGAAAAATAAATTATTTCTCAATTTCATAACTGAAGATTATTTCTATCACGATTTGATGTTTTAAACATTTAAAATGTATTTTTTGTTTATTTTTAATTATTAAATAACTATTATTTATCAGTTAATATTTTATTTATCATTTATATATAAATATCATTATCAATTCATAAAATATGTCTTAAATTTTCTTCTGTTAACATTTATTTATATTACTTTCATAAAAATCTGTCCTATTTACTCACATGTTACATTCTATATTTGTTTTTTTTCTCTGTAATAAATGTCTGTTAAACAATTATATTTAATTAAACTTTTTATAATAGTGTATAATAGTGTGTATTGTTAGCAAAAATTAACCGTTTATCACATTTTAAATTACATGTTTCTATTTTTAAATAATTTGACTTATAATAACCTTATAATTATTTTCTATAACTTTTATATTTATTGCTATATATAAAGCAATACTTTCTTATTAAAACTGGTAATAATTAGAAGATAGTAATGGAAATTTTTTTAAATTACATGATTCTCTATGTTGTTTTTTCTATACTCATATTTCAAGCAAATATCATTTAATAGATAATAAGTATTAGGTGAGTAGAAAAATAATTGTGGTTTATGACCTTCAAATTCATATAATTTTTTTAAAATAAGTGATTTTAAGTGATTTAGAATTGTTGGATGACTAATGCCTAACTATTGTGCAAGCTTTCGAATCGTACGTGGTTCTTATTCAACTACATCTTCGAGTCTCTTGTCTCCAACATGAAATTTTTGAAATCACCATTCCACCGTACGTTCCTTAACAATTTCCACTCCAAAATTATCGTTTAGTTTACGAGCAGTTTCTGCTGCTTTACCAGCTATTTTGAAATTATAAAAATTGCTCTCATTTACTTTTTGCTATGTTAAATTCAATATCCCAATTTGAAACAAAATTGATAGTAAAACCAAAGTCGATTTCATGACAGTACAGACAAACTAAACGACAAAGCCAACAGTGGCTGTCCCCTGGAGCACCAAGGCCAAAGAAGGCGAGAATGAGCAAATCCAAAGTGAAAACCATGTTGATTTGCTTCTTCGACAGCAAAGGGGTGGTTCACAAAGAGTTCGTACCACCTGGAGAAACCGTAAATCAAGTATTCTACCGCAATGTGCTCGAAAAATTACGAAAAAGGGTGCTCAGAGTGCGTCCAGAGATCGCGAAGACTTGGGTTCTGCATCACGACAATGCTCCCTGTCACAGTGCGTTCAGTGTCTCTCAGTTTTTGGCGTCTAAAGGCATCGCAACGTTACCACAACCGCCCTATTCACCAGACATGTCACCCTGCGACTTTTTCCTATTCCCCCATATGAAAAAATTCGTCAAAGGTCGACATTTCGACTCCGTTGAAGATATCCAAGAATCTGTGACGAGGGTACTCGGAGAGGTCCCACAAGAAGTGTTCCAGAATTGTTACGAAAACTGGAAAACTCGCTGGAATAAGTGTATAGATGCGGGAGGGGACTACTTTGAAGGGGATCGCAGCGATGTACCTTAATTTTTAAATATACTCGATTTTTGAATTTTGTCGCATTACTTAATTGTCTGACCTCGTAGTTCGATTTTTTTAAATCCTATCTTTATCTAAATATGTATGGAGATAGTTACAACATAGATTTATGTTTTTTATTTGATATTTTTGTTGTTCGATATGAAACATATTTATATATATATATATATATACCTATATATTAAAGAACGCCACTGTGTTCACAACTGTATTATTTTATATATAAAAGTAGCTAAAGGGCACACGTATCTCTTCAACATTACATACAATACAAAGTCTATTGGATTAAAACGGCCGTTTTGACGTTTAACTAACATTACAGAGGCTTCAAACAAACGTATGTTGCAATGAATCTAACACGTTCTTTACACGATTGTACTTTGGTTATGTAGGAAGATAATAATTTAATGCCATTTTTTTAGGTTTATTATTATGTCAAATTAACTATATAAATGTTATAATTTCAAAACATAATATTTAATTGAAATATACAAATTCTTTATATGCAAAAATGTAAAAATCAACAAACGTTAAATACAACTCACTTGTTCTACATTTTTTAAAGAAAACTTTTTATGACACACATTTATTTAAATAAATGATGTATATATATATATATATATATATATATAAATTTTTATTTTTATATATTTATATATATATATATAATATTTTCGTAATTTATAAAATAATTTTAAATTAAAAAAAATGCATTTTCCAGCCGAAAAGAGCTTTATTCAAATTTTTCAAATAATCTGAAATGAAAAATAAATGTTTTAAATTCTTTGCTTGTGTGTTCATAATTACGTTAAATATTAAAAACCCATTATAATTTTATTTGCTTTCAATTGTTTATTCTTAAAAAAATATGCATGTTTACTCTTTTTATCCAAATCAATTTTCAAAAGTGTACATTTCTTTAAATAATCTAGTTTTTTATTAAAAAACTAGATTTTTAAAAATGTTCTTGACGTAAGGAAAATATTTTTGATAAAATAAAGATTTTAAATTTGAATTTCATATAACTAAACATTTCTACAGTATAATTCTTACATTTTAAATCATGTGAAGATGAAAAAAAAATGCTTCTTATTTTTAAATAAAAAATTAAATTGCAACCTTAATTAATTTAAATAAGAATAAATATAGCATCTAATTATCTATAAACTTATTTTTAATAATAATCTATTCAAAAATATAATTTTCAATTGAATCGATTTGAACTGATTTGTATTTATTTTTAAATAACGCTTTAAAAAAGTTGGAATATAAATGAATATGGCATAAGTTTTAAACTCGATAATATAATATGACAAAATATATTATCTCAAAGAAAATCAATAACAAGATTAAAAATAATACATACCAATGATTAAATATAACCAAAAAGAATTATAATACCGTTATATAATACGAGTTTAAAACATATTAACCTAAAAGAAACAATAAGACCATAATAAATATTGCATCAAAGTATAATAATAAAAATTATAATAAACAGAATATTATAAGGTTACGAAAAATAATTAACTTTAAACAGGTGAAAAATATTTCTTTCTCTTCGAAATATATATATGTTATATACATATATATATATATATATATATATATATATAGAGAGAGAGAGAGAGAGAGAGAGAGAGAGAGAGAGAGATTTAAACATAATTACCTTATGAATAACAGATATAATTAAAAACTAAATATATCTGTTTATATAGAAAATATAGATAGAGAAAACACTCTCACTTTGTCCATATCTTGTATAATTTGTTTTATAAGAGAAGTATGAACTTATCTGGTAAATGTGTAATTTTTAATATTTTCTTAAAAATAAGTATGGGTATAGAAAATATAAATAGAAAACGTACATATAAAATTTTATTGTTAGTATTTATTTATTTATTGATTTTTTAATTGTTTAATATGATTTTATTTTCATTATAGGATAGGATATAAGTATCATAAAAAATATCTCTAAAAACAATAGTATTACCACTGAAATGCTTATAAACAAAAATCAATTATGATAAGCAAGCAATTATTGAATATTTTTTATCAGAATTTTTTTGGTATATTGTAGAATATATGAAAATGTTATTTATGAATGTAAACTAATGCTCAGTGTCCAAAGTTATATTAAAATATGATTAATTATCATAATATACTATTTCGTATGCAATAGAACAATTTTAAATCATATTTTTCGATAATTAATTACATTTTTAAAGTTTTATAAATTGTTTAGCTACTTGAAAATATTGTAATAAACATTTTTTATTGCTTTAAAAACATTTATTTGTAATCAATTCACCACTTTCTAGTATAAAAGAGATTTTTAAAGTGTAAATCAAAGAATTGAACAACACTTATTTAATTTTCAAATAGAACATAGTTATAAAGGATCACAAACGAAAATAGATGCATAAACGAGGAACAAAGTGCTGTATACAAAGCTAATTAGCAGACAAGAAGAGCGAATATAACACAACTTATTTAATTATTCCTCGTATAAATGCAACAGAACGTGCTTTTTAGGAGAAAACTTTAATAATACAATCCATACAAATAATGTGCGTAGAATTATCAAACAGGTCGAGTACAAGGCGTGTAAGGAAAAAATATACTTTTAATAGAAAAAAAAAAACAAATAGAATTTACGAAATATATGTTTCCGTTACTTTGAGTTTTTTGAATAAAATTAATTTTTCAAACGCAAGTAAATTGAATGTATCCGCTTCAAATGGTAGTAGAATATTAGTGCAGAGAATATCTACGAAGCAGCTTGTAACGTAACACAGAAACATGAAGTTATGGTATGAGGTATTATGTCGACGGCAGGATTTGAAAATTTGATAATAATTGAAAACAAAACGTACTGTTCTGTTGGTTCAGCACTGAAAAACAAATATGCAAGAATGAATATAAGGAAACAAAGATAACTCACTTGTATTTTATCCACCAAAACAATGCTTCGAATAAAGTAACAAGAAAATCTTTACATAGAACCAAAAATCAATTAAATATTTATCATAATTTGAAGCCAAATGTTTAATTGTATATTGAATCAATAAATTTAAATATGTTTTTATTTAAACCATAATTATACTTTTTAAAATATATTTCTTTATTTAATGGTTAATTATTATGGTTTTATGGTGCTTCGACAGCTAAGGTCATTAGCGCTCGAACACAAATATAATTAAAAACCACACTCTTCTTGACTTGATGACGACGCAATCATCCTCAAAGAGCCAAAATACAGAAAAAATATTTATTAAATTACTAAAATGTAAGAATAAAACGTAATACATCAATTAAAATATATATTTACAAATTCTCTCATATTATCAAAATAAGAACTGTATTAAAAGTAATAAAGAACGACAATAACTGAATGATATTGAGAGTAAAGCTAGATCCAAAGGTATATTATTTTTTATTAAATTGTGATATTTAAATAAACTAGAGGGCTCCACCCATTATTCGCTAGTCTCCACAACACCCCCCTCGCCGAAAGAAATTTTGCCACGGTCGCCCCCTCTTCCTCTAACAAATAACAGAAATTAACAAATTATGCACACAAGTAATCCGTGTAAAATGTAGTCTTAAAATTTAATTGAAAAAGTTTATAAAAAATAACATAACAAAATACAAAGTTGAAATATGTAATAATTTTTTTATTCTAAAGCTTCAATGACTACAATATTTTGAATAAATTTCTTATCAGTTTTACATTGAAATCGCATACCCTCTTTCGTTGGACACCGTGAAACAGAGTACTGATTATGTAGTAATATTAATCAATGGGAACAGAGATCACGTGACCGATATCAACCAATTAGAAAACGAATAAAAATTACGGAAAAAGAATCACTATCACTGGATTATTTATATATATATATATATATATATAAATATACATAAATATATATATATATATATATATATATATATATATATATATAGGGAGAGAGAGAGAAAGATCAGATCAGAAAATACATGACAAAAATGTGAACTCAAATAATATATGATTTCTTAATTTACCATTTTATTAAAAGTTTTAACATTTTTAATAAATGAGGAATATATTACTAACTGTGTGTTTTTAATATATTATTTAAAGTCAAAGACACACAGACAGCTGGCGAACGTTCTAAGTATGATTTTGTGAGCATACTTTGACTCATACAATCAATTCTATTCAAATTTTAAAAAACAATTTATGTTATACAGTTTTGTAAGAATGTCAGTAATAAAATATCAAAAATTAGTAAATTATTTTAAAGGAATTAATTTTTTTTCATTTAGTAGAAGATATGGTATTCATACGATTAATTAAAGAAGATATTGATATATATATATATATATATATATATATATATATATATATATATCAATATATATATATATATATATATATATATATATATCTAAAGAATTTAATTATTTTTATTTAAAAATATTTATAAAAAACTATTGCAACTATTTTTTATAAAACACTAAACAATGTAGACTGATGTTCTAAAAGAATGTACTGAAAAATTATTCAAGTGTATTTCAAAAACAAATAAACATTTGTCTTGAAACTACTTTTTTATTTTATAGCAATATCTACATTGATTTTAGATACATTCGTTTAGCACTCTTATACTAAAATTTCATAATGCATTGATTACTAATTTTGTAGGATTATTATTTTTTAGTATCCTTTATATTTTTATAATTCGTTTGATGTCCTACGTGTACGGTTACTGTGAATGAGGAAGATTTTTTTAAACATTTAGATTATTATAGATATAGCTACACCAGGTTTCAGTGAACGATCTTTTACAGCAGACAGAGAATGATTTATTGATAAACAAATCTGTTTAAATAAAGAAAAAAATGTATGTTCCTAGTAACATTATAACGATTGGGGCGAAATTTTATCCCAGCATTGAGATTCTTTATATATATTTGTTCCTACAAAATGTATAGATCACATTGTTATACTAATGTTTTGTGTATATTTATAATTGTTTATAAACTTAGATAGAGAAATAGTTAAATAAGAAATTTCTGAAATTCAATCATGGTAATCATTGTTATAAAATAATCCATTTTATAAAAATAAAATTATAATGACAAATAATAAACAAGAACTTATTAAAATTTATATTTTCACAATGAAAAATATATTTGTTTATTTATTTGTGTTTGTAGCGAAATAAATATTAAATCATCTTGTCTTCCATACTCCATTGCTGGAAAATACACCTTTATTTTTTTCCAGTTTGAACATGCAGTTGCACATTTTCATTCGAAACAATTGTGACAGGAAACAAAACTATCTAGTTTCACATTTTAGCACATCTTATTGTAAATTTTAAAAAGTTTTCTCATGAATGATAGCACTTGTAACTATATTATAATTAGACTCATGATGTTTGTATACTTTTAGTTTATCTATTTAAATAGATGTTATATAATTTTTACAAAAACTTTGTCTTCAATTCTCTTAAAACATTAAACTGAATAATTTCGACTTTTACCACTATTTGATGAAAGAACTCTTAGTAAAACTTGTACATGTGTATATATACACATATATGTTTATAAATATATGTAATATATATATATATATATATATATATATATATATATATATATATATATATAAGATATTGAATACAGAATTTTAAATTTGAGAAAAATATAATCAGTTTCGTTTTTAGAAGCTATTTTTTTCATTTATATGAATATAAATTAAAAAATGAAGTACAAATTTATTGATTTTAAAAACGAACCTAATCTACAAATTGTATGTTCGAGATTATATCATATACTAAGGATATCAGCTTGATTGTCATCGTGTGTTTAATACACAATATTGTAAGAATGTTTTATTTATATATATATATATATATATATATATATATATATATATATATATATATATATATATATAAGGTTATTAAAAGCTATTGGTTACACCTATTAAAGACTACTTATACGAAATACGATACATGTACAGTAAACACATTACGTGATGTAAGTAAGATGCATGAAAAGGTCGGAAGTATGGGATCCCTGTGCGTTACAACGGAAACGCCTCGCTGGCGTCTCGCGGCTTGACTCCAAAGGCCTGAAACCAACTGCTGAGAGTGCGAGATTGTCTATTTTTATTATTGCAACTAACTTTTTCTATTTTCTTTTAATACAGCCAGCAGCCAAGCCAATTGTGCTGAAATGTTTTGCGATATTCTTTGTTTCTATCTACGAATGTCAAGTTAGAGAAACATCTCATGTCGTACATTTCTTTAGGAACTATGAAAGTTATAACAGGCTACAATGATTGCGTATTGATTGGATATTTACTTGCCGGGCTATAGATTGTAATGTTTTCTGTCAAACGGAAGCGGACATTTTTTATATTTTCAATTGTTTCATATCAACCCTCTATTGTATATGCATTTTTTTATGTGTGTTATTGAACATTTATCCTATTATGCGTTTTATTTTCGTCCGTTTATTTTGATATACGATGTTTGTCGTTTTATAACCGAATGCATATATTCATATTTGCATATATATATATATATATATATATATATATATATATATATATATATATATATATATATGGCATAGTATTTCAGTATATGAATAGAGGTACGTTTAAATTAACTTGAAGAAAAAAATGAATGCTATATTTTTTATTGTATATAAAATTTAATTCCAACCAGTACATACATAGATACATATATGTGTATATATATATATGTGTGTGTGTTTATTATTTTATTTTATATTTCAATATTTTATACTGTTTTCACTTCTTTTAATTGACGGAGAATTTTCACTAATAATTCAATATTTTAATAACCTGATAATACTTTTTAACCCATTAATACATTAGTATATAAAAACTTAAAAGATGGACATGAACTTTACTACTATTACTGTGAAATTGTTTTCTTGTTGAATTAATAATAATAAATCATATACAACATAAGATATATTTTATTATAATTCTTTTATTCTTATAAAAATAATTATTAAAGAAATAGTCATAAACAAAACAATTTAGAATTAAGTTTGGAAAACTGAAAAACTTTATAAATATTAGGTTGGTAGGAAAATAATTGCAGTTTTTGTTTTTTGAATTGTAATCTTTATTTTGTTCAATGAATGTGTCATTTTATCGTGTTCATGTTAATACCATTTTAAATGTGCATTTTTCGGTCTGTTTTACTCACATCTACTTTGTTTTTATTATTAATTTATTTTAAAATTGAGCTATTGAATTAAAGATAGGAAAGAAGCAAATAAGAGAAACTTTTTTGTATGAGTTTAAAACGCATATTAAAGCAGAAACTGCTCGCAAAATAAACGATGCTTTTGGTACGGGTACTGTTAAAGAACGTACGGTGTAATAGGGGTTCCAAAAATTTCTTGGAAAAGGTCGCAAGCGTCCTTCTTCAATTCATAACGACCATCTGAAGGCGTTAGTTAAATCGGAATCACGCACAAAAATTATTGCATAAAAGTTAATCGTTAGTTATCCAACAATTCTGGTCCACTCAAATACACTTAAATTAAAACAATATATATCAAT
Source organism: Acanthacorydalis orientalis (assembly GCA_034766995.1). Lineage (NCBI taxonomy): Eukaryota > Metazoa > Arthropoda > Insecta > Megaloptera > Corydalidae > Acanthacorydalis > Acanthacorydalis orientalis. The sequence goes on along the minus strand of CM068313.1, from coordinate 45,685,893 downwards.
TTGAAGGTCATAAATCGCAATTACTTTTCTACCAGGATAAAATAAAAGGAACAGTTTAGATGTATGTTTATTTTAATTTCCAAATATGTAAAGTATAAAATTTATAACACTTTATTTTATTATTTAGAATAAAAATAATTAATACAATTAATAAAATTATTAATATAAATAGAATATGTAGAAAATATAACTATAAAAGTTATATTTTTTATAAAATTCAGTTTCGGTATATTTATTTCTTTGGAACATATTAGGTATCACTAGTATAGAAATCGTTTCAGTCTTAGAAATCGTTTTAATAATAAGATCCATTATTTACATGTCACTCATAAAAAAATTTCTCATTAAGTATTTCTCATTGAAATTAATTTTAATACAAGAAAGAAAAAATATTTTCAAAGAAATTTAATAGTATGATTAATTTTATTGTGATTTGTAGAAATGTACTTGAGTTATTTATTAATTTTAATATAAATTCTGTAGTGTTCAATATAATACTCAACATACTTTTTCTGTTTCAGGTGAGTTGCTCAAATTATAATTTACTCTACAATTGGTAAGTCAGTTATTCGATTTTAAATCATACTTTTGATTATATTATTCAATTAATTTTCAATTTCATTTAATTTTTTGTAAATTATAAAATTAGAATGAAAAAAATTCATTATATAGATACGATAATTTGCTTTTCCTTTTATTGTAAGAAGGAATATTTAAAATTCATAATTATGTGTGTTAAAAATATAATAAATATAACATTTTTCAAACTGTATTGTTAATTATATAGTATTTTTTTTTGAAGGCTAGAATATAATTCGGTAATTTGTAATAAAATTAATAATATTGTTCGATTAAAACATTGATGAATTAAACATTTAATTCGCCATTTAATATCTTCTTTACACAAAATAGGATAAAATTTAATTTTCCGAAATGCCTTTAATAAAATTTAATTCGTTTGTCAACTGATCTTATTAATGATTATAAAATGTAAAAAGTTAAAGTAAATTTGATTGTGGTTGTTTCTTCAATTTATTTATTTATAAGGTTTAATAGTTATATAATAATTAAATATATTAATTAAATTTTTTTAACTAATAACTAGATAAATGTTTCGATACATTTTTTAGGTTTAATTAATTTTTCTAGAATAAAATACAAAAAAACTTAGTTATTTTAAGTTATAAGATGCAAGATAGAGTAGATGTGTAATTACATTTTATATATTGAAAAATATTACATTTAATTTAAATTTGATCTCCAGTAGGTATAACTAGCATTTATATTTGAATGGTCTCAGGAGTAGTTACTGCGAGTAGAATAGTATTGAAAGGATTGATTTTTACAAATGGTTTGATTAAATTGCAGAAATTAGAACAATGAATTATTTTTTTAAGTACAACATTAATATTTTTAATAAATCTAAAAATAAGTAATATAATATGGCGTTTGATTATAGAATTCTATCTTTAAAAAAATTCTACTTTGTAACTGATAAATAAATCTTAAAATGAGAATATATATATATATATATATATATATATATCCTTATCAATATATAAAATTTTAATAAATTTAAAAAACATGTTTCAAGAAATTCACCTTTCGTCATATTTTTCTGGAACTTTTCATTGATCTTACACACCTATGTAACAATTTGTATAGATCTTAGATATTTGAATTATTTATTAATAATTAAAATTAAAAAATAAGTATCAAAATCTGTCTAATATACGATTAATTTAACTTTGTGATAATACATGTTTAACTGATATATTAATCTTTAATTGCTTAATAAATTAAGTTATACTTTTTATATTTCATATATCAAAACAGTGTATTTGATCATTTTTTTATTTCACAGACTTAGTTATTAACTGTACGACAATTGTTTTAAATATTCATACTTCGATATATATATATATATATATATATATATATATATATATATATATATATATATATATATACATTAATAATCTAGTTATTTTATTTTATGTGTAAAAATAAAACTATATCTGCTTATATATATATATATATATATATATATATATATATATATATATACACATGCACACGTACTTTCTGGATATCCTCACATCAGTGTTTCAACTTTATTGATCAATTTATCTTAACGACATACATGTGTTAACTTCAATGTATAAAAATCAGTTCAACTTTTGTAGCCGTATCGTAATAGCCTGTTGCACAAAAATCGTTAGCAGTCACCTGTTTCTTTATAGAGGTGAAAAGATGAAAATCGCTAGGTGTTAGGTCAGATCTGTAAACGTTTTGTGAGAGAATTCTTAGAAATAATGAATTCGACATAGGTAAGAAACGTACACTTTTATTCGAAGAAAATTCGAAAATGTTCCATGAATTCAATACACAAAAACAGTTTTCGTTATTGTTATAGATCGATAAGATATTTTTAAATTCAATCGTTTTGTTATTGGTATTCGTAAATGTGGATTGTATTTTCTCCTTCATTTCTATGAGTAATATATTTTTATTGTATTGAGTTGAAAATGACAAGTAAATAATGTCGTTAATAATCCCTATTATATATATATATATTAGAAAAGTATTTTCTGATAGAAAAAAAGTTAATCATCATGTCATGTAAAGAATTTTAAACGAGTATAATCTTATTTTTCAAATTTATATCTGAACTTGACATTATAATATTATACATATTTTTTAGCTTTATATATGTATGTGTGTGTATATATATTATGATGACAGTCTTCTTGAAACACTTTTACAAATAATACAGTCTTAATTATTTTTATTACATTTTTTAATAATTATTTAAAAAGAATAAAATCATAAATATTTTTGTTTTTATTCTAAAAATCTTAAATATTTAGTAACAATAAAAAACAAATATATTTAACAAAATGTAAGGTACTTAGTATCAAATTTTCGAAAATCATTGGTTTCTATAACATTTTTTTTCTATTTTAAGTATAGCTCTTTATGTAGAAGGTTATTAAAATATGTTCAATTCATTTTAGCCTCGATGTTTTTTATATAATTATTTTTGTTTCATTTTTGAAAACATTTTATCTTAAGTAATTCATTCATATTTTCGACTGCTTTTAAAAAAAAAAACAAAACGAAATCAATTACTTGCATTTGTTGATTCTTTCTGCACCATTTACACATATGTAACAATTTGTATGGATCTTAGATCTTTGAATTATTTATTAATAATTGAAATTTATTGCATATTTATATTTTTTATACATATTTTTAAAATTAAACTTATATTGGACTGGTTTTCATACTTATTTTGTAATTTCAATTATTAATAAATAATTCTAAGATCTATACAAATTGTTATTTAGGTGTAAATGGTGCAGAAAGAATCAACAAATGCAGTTTATTGCATATTTATATTTTTTGTACAAAATTTTCTTAATCAATGAAAAAGTTATCGGTTTCAATTTGCAAAAATGTAAGTGTTTATTTTTATCAGTAAATAAATTCTAAGAATTCACAGTTGTTTACCATTTCTTGAACTAAACTTTACATTAAATTAATCGTAACAAAAATAAATGTATACGTTTTTTTCTAGTTTTGATGCCAAGTTTTAGAAATTTTCATTAAATATCCCTTGAAATATATTAATTTCATACTTAAAAGCATATTTTTTAAAACGACCAATATCAGATAATAATTTATTTTTTTCAATTCAATATAAATCTTATTTTCGCTTAATTCATAAAACGAATCATGTTAAAATTCAAATTTACACGACCTTTTTTATCACTTCATGTATAAACTTCATTGAATATCAAGTTTTATAAAATACGGTCTTAACATAAACCAAAATATAACAAAGAAAATTTAACTAATCACTTCTCCTATTCTGAACTTTCATAACTTACCTAGAACTATTCTAACTTAACCTTATTTGACGAGTACTGATTTTGAAAAAAAATGACATTTGACTATACTCCACGTATAAATCTTTATATTAGTTCTTTTCATTTTCGTCCATAAATTTTGAACAATTTCTACAAAAATTTTTCTAAGAAATGAGCCAATAGATATAATCTATCATTACTAGATGTGGTTTACCCTGTGGTTTACCCAGGATAAATTATTAACATAATTTATCCTGACTTGTCCTTTCTGAATTAACTACTAGTGCAATCGAAAAGACAACATTCGAGTGTATGTCATTAGGAGTCGTTAGTTTTTCTACAAGAAAAGTTCAAGATCTTTTAGTAAATCCGCATAGTAACTGATAACTATATATCAATTTAAGTAACTCTAAATATATAAGATTGGTAGGAAAATAATTGAGGTTTTTATTTTCTGAAATCTAACATTTTTTTTCAATGAAAGTGTCATTTCCTCATGTAATGTTAATGTCATTTTAAAGTGTATTTTTGGGTCTGTGTTATGGTGACATCGACATTGGTTTTATTATTAATTTTCAGTTATTGAATTAAAGGAAGAAAAGAAGCAAATAAGAACATTTTTTTAAATTAATTCAAAACGGATGGTAAATCAGCAGAAAATGCATGTAAACTAAACGATGCTTTTGGTGTGGGTACTGTTAAGGAACGTACGGTGCAATGGTGGTTCAAAAAATTTCGTGCTGGGGATGAGAGCATTGAAAATGAAGAAAGTCGCGAGCGTTCGTTTTCAGTTCATAACAACCAAATGAAAGCGTCAGTTCAATCAGAACCACAATTCGAGAGCTTTCACAAAAGTTAAACGTTAGTTGTCCAATAGTTCTACACTACTGAAAACCACTCAAATTAAAAAATGTATATGAATTTGAAGGCCATAAACTGCAAATATTTTTCTACCAACCAAATATAATGGAATAGTTTTCAAATTGATCAATGAAAGCAGCTACTATATACAACTGTCAAGTATACGAATACAAATTATGTATTATGTATATTAACCGTAATATATATATATATATATATATATATATATATATATATATATATATATATATATATATATATATATGTATATGTATAGAGTAACAAAATATCATCTTGATTTATTGAGTTGTTCGCTTGTTCACGAGGTGCGATTTTTTAATTTAAGAAAACTGATCTTTTTTTACTTCAACATTTCCATTGAATTCGTTAGATGTAATTCAAAAAAAGAACTCTTGTTACTTCCATTCACAGATCGAACATTACCGTTCGAAACGTAAAATACGTCACGGTAAACTTTTTCGTGCTTTTTATACAAATTCATCGTTTCAATTAGATTTTCATGTTAATCCCTTTTGAAATGAAGAAGCTATAATTAAAATTTTCTCTTACGGTAAAAAGTTTTAATGAGTGTAATAAAAATGTTGTGTACTAGTTTTTATTTTTGTACATGTTCCAATTATCAAACGTCAATTGTCGACGAGAGAATAGTTTCAAATATAAAGTAGAGAAAATTCTGATTTAAAAAAAGTTTGTTTAATTGCAATTACAATTATTTATTCTATACTGAATTCAATATATCGGTTTACAATCATTTCTGAATAATTCTAAAGTTAATTTCTTTAATAAATTAACTAGTGTGATTTAAATTGTACAAAAGTTATTTGACTATAAATTAAATTAAATAATTAATTATTATTATTTAATTTTTTATATAAATAAAAGAGATATTAATGAAGAGGTATAAAATGAAAAGTTTACTTTCCAGTTAAAATTTTATAAACAATCAAATAGAAAACTGTAAGCAAGGGAACAGATTTGAAGCATTATAAATTGTTTAATAGCATGAAAACCTTACATATTAAATTAGTTTGTACTTATCCAGTTAAAGTACCAGTATAATATTCATTAAATGAAGGAAAAAAAAGTTTCTAGCTAATGAAATTTGTATAGATTTCTAAGACTATATTAATTATATGTGCGTTAATTTTTTGCTACTTTGAAGATAATGCTATTCGTACCAAAATTAACATAAAACAATCAAATAAACAATGATAAATTGCTGAATATTTTGATAAGAATTGTTTGCAGCAGTTAGCATAATTATTCATTTTAAAAATATTTGTAACTAGCATTTTTATTTTTTGAATATTTTACCGATAATATAACTATTTTAATCAAAAATGTGTACTTGAAAAACCGTTATATAGAATGCAAATTAGGCAGTATATTTATATTTGTAAATTAATTTAAAATAACCTTTTCATTTTTTTTCATTCTTATATAAAATTTACATTAAATTCTCTTGCTATAAGAACTATAGCAATTGATATAGTATCATAGTTATTGAAATTATGTTAGTAGGAAAATAATTGTGGTTTTTGTTTTTTGAATTTTAACCTTATTTTTTAAATTAAAGTGTTATTTCATCATATTCATTTTAATATCATTTTAAAGTGAATTCTTCGGTCTGTAGTATGGTAACATTGACTTTGGTTTTATTATTAATTTTACTTCAAATAGGGATATTGAATTAAAGGTAGATGGATGGATATTGAATTAAGCCGTGATATATTATGATAAAAACGATAATACCTTTTTATCATAATATATCATGGACTAATATATAATTGGTAACTATATTTCAATTTAAGTAATTCTTAATTTATTAGATTGGTAGAAAAATATTTGAAATTTTTGTTTTCTGAAGTCACCTTATTTTTTAATGAAAGTGTTATTTCATCGTGTTCCTTAATATCATTTTAAAATGCATTTTTCGGTCTGTATTTTGTTGTAATCGATATTGGTTTTATTATTAATTTTGCTTCAAATTGGGCTACTGAACTAAAGATAGAAAAAAAGTAAATAAGAGAATTTTTTTGTATGAACGGGTGATAAAGCAGCAGAAACTGCTCGTAAACTAAACAATGTTTAGTTTGGATACTTTTGGCGGGGATATTGTTAAAGAACGTATTTTGCAATGGTGGTTCTAAAAATTTCGTGGGACGAGAACCTTGACGATGAATAATGTCGCGGTGTTCTTCCACAAGTCATAACGATTAACTGAAGGCGTTAGTTGAATCAGAATCACGCACAATAATTCGAGAACTTGCGCAAAAGTTAGGCGTTAGTCATCTAACAGTTCTGGATCACTGAAAAACACTTAAATAAAAAAATGGATATGACTTTGAAAGTTATACACCACAATTATTTTTCTACCAACCTAATAGTATATATTTTAAGAGATCTATTTCAAAATTATGTTTCTTGTTTAAATAAAAATTTTGTATATAGTTGGCTTTTATAAAAATATATTCGAAATCAATATATATATATATATATATATATATATATATATAACATTCAAATAACTTCAAAAGTTTTATTCTACATATGTTAATATTTTATATAATTTGAATGTCTTGTATGGCTGTATATAAAAAAATACATGAACTGAAATTGAAATGAACATATTGAAACGGTTGACAGGTCAATATGATACTATAGCAAGCGAGCTGATCAAACAATTCTGTAGAAGTCAGCCGGCAATGACAGTTTAATAATACATACGTTCAATTCTGAGAAAAATGTTCTGTTACAACTGTTTGTCACGTAATACTTGCAGTTACTTTGTGGACATATGTAAAAAAGTCTTCTATTTTACAAATATGCATATATATTATAGAAAAAAAAACACATCATACAAATTATAGAAAAAAAATGTCTGTTATCAGTTATATTTAAGTTTTTATATTACTAATACACAATTTAATTCTCAAAGACTACATTTTTTGCTAATAATTTTAATATTAACGTTAGTTGACAAATTGTTTCAATAAAATATTTGTATCACCTCACCTCACTTAAATTAAATATGTACCAAAATCAGTTTCAACTATTAAATCACTCTCATGTACCTTATCAATAATTTTTCGAGGCTAACTCTGGGATTCAACACTAGTGACTGATAAATATTTAATTGATTCGCCGGAACGAAAACCGCCAGGATAATACACAACGGGATCACCGGTATAAAAATAGATAATTTTAATCTTGCTTTTTTATTGCAATGAGTGATAATTTAAATAAATATTATTTTACGTTTTCATTAAAAATAGAAAAAAATAAAAATCATATCAGTTTGAAGTTTTATTCTCTCACAAATCAAGAAATAATACTAATATCTTATAATTATAACAAAACATTATGTTATAAAATGAAAAATTTCAACTAAAATATCTTAATAATAAATTTTAATGGAAGTAGAAAAGATTATATAAAATTAAGATGAAAATTATCTTTACTTTTAATTACACAAAAAATTACATTTTTAGTTTTTTAGTAGTGTAAAATGTGCATAATTTATAATAATTAAAATAGTATTGAAATGAATTCAAACACTTTGATTGGATATCTATTATTTTATTTTTTTTAAAAAAATATATCTTCATGTCATAATATTTTATACTTTTTTAAGTTACTTCAGAAACAAATTATGATCGATTTTTGTTGTTAAATCATAATTCCTTTATGAACATTTTTTTAAATTCAATAATGATACAAATTGACATCAAATTATTAGATTTAAAAAAATAGTTCTGTTCGTAATTAATTAATTTTGATAAATTGAATAACATTCATAATTCTGAAACTAATGTTGTTGCTACTCTAACGACAGAAGTTAAGAGAGGTGTTTTTGTTTGTGACATAACATATATAGTTTCCGATGTGTCGAGGCAAACAGTTTCATTTTATTGATTTTGAATAAAATCAGAAACTATTTTGATCGTTGACACGTTCATTTCTCTCTCTTTCTCTCTCTCTTTCTCTCTCTCTCTCTCTCTCTATATATATATATATATATATATATATATATATATATATATATAGAAGCTATATAAAATTTAGATATAATAAATATTAAATTTTATCACATTATTATTTAATAATAATAATCAAATTTAATGTTGTAGATGATATCTAAATTTAATGCTCCTTAAATTTTTATCTATTGGTAATTTACAACGTTCAGTTTATGAAAAATATTTCTAAATATCTATTAATAGTAAAAACATATTTCAGAAACAATGATTATATATTTCAATGACGATCGCATTTTAATAAAGCATTCGATTTTAATAAGGATTTAAGATTGATTTTGGATATGCATTAAAATACAGATTTTGATAATCGCTGATATATATGTATATATATATATATATGTATGCGTGTGTGCGTGCGGCAGCGTGTGACATTGAAAAACATAATAACAATCTCTGCACCGTGGATTGATTTAATTAAAATAATTATTTTTTGTCATTAGAATATTTGTTTTCTCATTACTTCATTAATACTTCTCATTACTTCAGAAATATTAATAAAATAAAATTTTATACATTTTATTTTTTGGATTGCACCATCACATTTATATTTTAATTACATATTATAACTACTAAAATTACTTAATTCTAAGTATTTTTTTATGATTAATTTTGGATCTTTCAGTTATTTTCTGTTTATCTTAAAGCAATAATTAATAGAAAAACATAAATAAAAATTGTCAAAACCAATAAATAGTTATATTTTTTTGTTATAAATAAATATAAAAATAATCTCTCTCTCTCTCTCTCTTTATATATATATAATAAAATATTTTTAAGTCATTATGTACTTTAATATAAGTGAAAAAGAGATACTTCCAAATAATTACTTATTGTGACATTGTTAATATTCCAATTAATATTTAATATTTTTTCATTTCTATATTTATAGATTTTAGTGTATTATCTTTATTGGTTTTAAATTAATTAAATATAAATTAGTGAAATCCATTATAAGCTTTTAATGTCAATCACATTTCATTTTCCTAAAAGTCTTTAATAAACTATACAACGATTTGACTGAACAAGTAATTAAAAAAGTAACAATGAATATAATAAGTGCAAAGAAAGCGAAAACATCTAACAAAAAATATTGATACCATGGCATTTCTACAGCAGGACTTTTAAGTGCATTAGCACCTTTATGACGCAGAACGTACTCAATCCACCAAACAGCTCTTTCTAATGGTGTTTGCGGTTGATCCCACATTACATTTGATAGTTCCGTTATACGCTTTTTGTAGCTAAAATAGGAAATATGATCACATTACTTATATAGATATCAGTATATATGAACATTTTTACATACAACCATATCTATTTCATATAAAGTAAAAATATATTTTTAAAATTTTCACAAACATTTAAAAACATAGCAGATATTCAAATACAATAATATACATATCAATACATTTATATATTGGATTTTGTTTTATACTAAACCATAAACTTTATTTCGTTATGTTCGGATTAAATTATTTTTAAATAAAATGTAAAAAATGGATTGGTATTAAAATCTTCAAATTCTTATTGTACTGTCTATTTCTAATATTAATTATTTATATTACAGTTGTAACATTATTAATATGTAATGTGAATAAAAAGTTTTACATTTGTATTTTATAGTAAAATTGTACAGTACACCATTAATTCATTAAATTTAATTTTAAAGGTACTCTAATAATACCATTTTTAGTTAAATAACAACTATTAAATAACGTTTAAATCTATTAATGCATAAAGTATTTTAAAATATAAAGCGCACTGTAATAAAAACCTGCTGATAATAATCAAAATGTCATTATTAATTCTACATTTACTGCATGTACAAAAATAAGGAATGATTTATTGTGTTTAATGATGTTTTTTAATGCAAGCTCCATAAAACTATATCTGAAAATAATGACTCTCTGCTGTTAAGATTAACTGCTAAGAGTTTTAAATTATAAATCTATTAAAGCAGTGCAGCAACTAGATAGAATCGATAATTTATTTCTTTTCATCGTAGAGAAAATTTACATCGTAAGTTTTGTAATTCTATACCGAATATAAAACAAAACAAACATTAAATAGAATATGTATTGGAAAACATGTATGTTTTATCAAT